>VZRQ01001928.1:2633-50178 GCA_013397975.1 Machaerirhynchus nigripectus | reverse complement strand
CAGGGATTGCACGGGGGAATCCAGGCTTCACGGCTGGGACCCGCCTCGTCCAAAGGGGCGCTCCTGTGGTCACCATCACTGACTGCACTTTAGATTTTTTCTGCCCAATACAAACTTAGTGACAAAGGCACAAAGGAAGGTTCTCAGTTCCAGAAGGACAGCTTTAAAACAGACCCCAAACTGGCATGAAAACAGTCAGAGCTCTTCTATGTGAATGAAGGTGGTGACTTTCAGGTGAGCTCAGGACACATTATCTCATCCATTTTATATAGCACAGAGACTCCACAGACATTAGATGTTCACACCTATGGCAGGATCACGTACAGCTCCTGGCCCTGCACAGGACAACCCCAAGAATCCCACCCTGTGCCTCTCAGAGCATTGTCCAAATTCTCCTTGAACTCTGGCAAGCTTGAGGCCACGACCACTTCCCTGGAGAGCCTATTCCAGTGCCCAACCACCTTCTGGGTGAAGAACCTTTCCCCTCACTTCCTTCACACACCTCACAGTAGAGATGAGATTGCACAGAGCACAAAAGCAGCCATGCTCCTACCCTTTAAAACAGTGCAGCAGTAGACAGCAGTAGACTTTAAAAAAGTGCAACAGTGTTTCTGTCGGAGTCTGGAAAGTAAATATCCAAAGGTAAACACCTAATTTACACACCAAGCAAGGAAAGTGGTCCCATCAGTACTGCAGGCATTTGGCTTCTTACTTGGTGTCTTCTGGCAGCTTCTATAATGAGTAGGGAAAGGTTCACCAGATACTGAGTCCCAGCTCTGAGTCTCCTGTTCACTTTTATTAGGATGGTTTTAGCGTGACCAACTCAAACACAAGCACACAGCTGCATACAGAATTCCCTCAACAAACACAACTTTTTATTTCTGTAGAAAACATGATACTTCTCAGGAAGGTCCAGCTTATGAAACAGCAGCGTGCATGTTAATATACATAAATACACAGGGTTACAATTTAGTGGGAAATACATTTTAAAAAAAGCTTTCAAGTACACAAAACGAACGTAGTAAAATTAGACTATCCTTTCCACATACCTGTCTCAGAGAGAAACATTTCTCAAAAGGAATGAACTTCCACCCCATCATCTGCCAACAAATCTCTGCACTGGACACCAGCTGCAGGAAAGCATGAGGATGGGCTGGGCCAGAGGGTTAACAGCCAGTGTTTGAGATCAGGAGCACACTTACCCATGGCAGTTCAGTCCTGTTCTCTCAGCTATCAGGATGTGTGTAGTGTGACAGTTACCCAGCCAGCACGTTAAGAGAGCTGCAAGAGGTAGGAAATACCTCCTTCCTTCCACTTTCAGGTTCCTGAAAGGTTAATGCTGCACAACTTTGTTACCCACGACACTGTGGCAATCCCGTGACCCTGGGAGGCATTTATTTATTAACAGTCACAGAAATGAGAACGTGGCCCCACAGGCACGGCACCGGTGCTGCCAGGCAGTAAACACAACAGACAGGCACAGAGCTTATGGAAAAACAGCTGCTGGATGCAGGCAGCCTCTTTGAGTAGAAGGAATAATGTCTACAGATATGGAAGAATAGCTCAATGCATCACAGACTTCCTGAAGATTTTCCTGCCAAGACACCAACAACAGAGAATTACAGTATCATTTAAATAAAACACCAGTTTGAATGAATTTGAAAGACATTTACCACGTACAGGAAGCCAAAAGGCTGATCCTTATGTTACTAACTTTAATTCATTCCTTCTACTTTCTGTCCTATAGGAGTTTAGAGACCGGTTACATCACTAAACTCTTTCATAAAACTTTGCAAACTGAGGATTAAAATGTAAATCAGTCTCCAAGAGAGAAGAAAAAGGCATCTGAACAACAGATACTCCCTGATCTTGCTCTATGTGCTCTCATGGTTAAATCAGCAACCTGTGCAACAGGGGTATTGTCCCATTTCCAAGCCACACAATGGCAGAGATCCCACGATTCACTTCAGCTACTACAAGTGCAAAGGGCAATTCAAGTTTTCCTACCAGTCTCCAAGACAAAAATTAAATGTTTGCAAAAAACAGAAACATTTAAAACTCCTTTAACAATTTAAACCAGAACTGTTCCTATCAGAACATATTTTACGTGTTTAAAAAAACCAAGAAACTCAGGCTATTAAATAAGAATCTACATATCTTAAAAACAGGGTTTTTTTACATTACAACCAGAAGTGTTAATTGTCCTATTTTGCAAGGTAGGAATGTTCATAAGTTATTTCTTTGAAGTGCCTCACAGAGGTTTTGGTTGGCATCTGGTTCCTCAGTCATCACCTCCACAGTCTCCCACTCACCTGACCTACTGGATTTCTTGATGGCCTCTACCACACTCTGCATGTACAGACCATCCTCAAAAGAGGCTGCCATAGACACAGGTTTATGATCCCATGTCCGACGGTCTTCCTGGTCTTGGAAGGACTGTCGCAGGGCTTGCACCATGTACACCATTCCTTTCAGGTAAAGCAGCGGGATGTCTTTAAATCCTTTATCCAAAAGGCCCTTGTTGACAGGCAGAGAGTCTGTAAACAGTAGTTCTTCCTGGAGCGCGGTGTTCTTCTGCCCGTACAAGTCTGTCCCACGAGCTATGAGGCGACCGGCAGACCCCACGATCATGACCTCATGGATGAACGATCCGGGCATGTTGAAGTTGAGAGTCACAGTGCAACAGACACCGTCGCTCATGAGCATCTGGAAAACGCAGAAGTCGTCGCTGGTGACGTGGCGGATCCCGCTGATGGCCGTGTTCTGCTTCACAAAAGTCTTGAGCAAACCGTGGACCTTCTCTGCTCTCCTGCTGGTGAGGTGAGTCAGGAGGTCGATGATGTAGGTGCCCATCGTGTGCAGCCCACCCCCTCCCATGAGCTCGTCACAGATCCAGTTGTACTTGTGGCTGAGCAGGCTTCCCCCGTAGACTCGCACGTCGCAGATGATGACGTTGCCCACGTAGTGCTCCTCTATCAACTGCTTCATCTTCACAAAGGCGGGCAGGAAACGGAGAACGTTGCCAACAATGCTCATCAGCTTGGGGTAATACCTGGCAGCTGTGACCATCCTGAAGGCATCCACAGAGGTAGCAGCTTTCTCACACAGCACGTTCTTCCCTATTCCTGCAGCACAAATGAAAAAAAAAAAATAGAGTATTTAACACACATGAGCAAAACATGCTCAGATGCCCCAAAGGTTCTCAAGAAGTGGTGTTTTTAAGAGTCGGGCTTTTGTGCTGCAATTTCTAAGCTAAAGGTCTGGGAACTAAAACAGGAATGCCAAGTGCAGCAAGACTCAATGCTGTTTCCAAGATGCTTCAGTTGCAGAGCTGACAAACCCTCACAGAGGGAGGCTCCAGATAAAGACAGGATTTTTACATCATGAAAGAGAAATGTCCACATGGCATCACATGGCATCAAAACAAGTCACAATATGAGTGCTGTAGTTATAAAATTATTTAAATACCTGTATAGCCAGAGGAGAAAAAAAAAAAAAGTCATGTACCCTGCAGGGAAGTTGTGAGGGAAGGAGAGATTTGATTTTCACTTTGAATTTCATCATCACTATAAATTTATTATTTTAAAGTACTTAATAGAAATGGGACATACAAGTTATATATAAAAATGTATATATATAAAAGACATACATACAGATTCTGTGTACAGAACACAAGAATTAGAAATAATGTTTTGGTAAGTGGACTGTTTTAAAACAACCATTTCTAATTAGAAAGCAAATAATTTTTGGTCTGCACAGACAGCCTGCTTGTACAATCAGACAAAAAGTGACTGAGTTACACAGACATGAGCTGCACCCCCCAGCTGACCCACTGCACTTTTATTGCCACTTTACATCGTGCTCAGCCCAAATCAATGGGAGCAGTCAATAATCCTTTTCTTGCCCCTAACTTTAAAGCAGAAATAAAGTCATACAAAAGAGCACGACAGTGCAAGTTTTAACCAATTCTTACATTCAGAGCTTTTCTGGTATTCCCCTTCTCATGGCAGAGCTTTACTTTTCCTGGTTTTTTCCTATTTTACGTCTGTTCTGATCAAACACTTATCTAAACATTTTTTGGTGTAATAAGCATGTTATTCCTAACATGGCTGTTAGAGACACTAACTGGTGATGTCAGACCTGAAGGTCAGTCATGGCACACCACAGTTTCTGCCCAAGAATTGCAGGAATCACTGCACACGGTGGTAGGCACCTCTCTGAAAGCTCCTCCTTAGCCAGGAGCAGACTGTGCTCCCTGCTCAGAACAGCTTTTAACTGACTCGCGGTGAGAATGTACCGGCACAGGCCCCTCAATCGGTCTCTGGCACGCGAGGGAAAGGCAGATCCCCCACTGCGGCTCCCGCTCTCCGTGCTCCCCCTCCCGGCTGCAGCCAGCCAGCCCTTCAGGAGCGCTCCGAGCGGGCCAGGGGCCAGCGCGCTCCCGTGACGCATCGCCGTGCCCAGCTCCGCCAGAGGACAGCTACAGGAGACTCAGAACCTCTACTAATATATACAAGAGAAATCCGGTCAGAAAATGATAAGGCTACAAGTGAGAAATCCCCTAAATCGATACGAGTCTACAGCACTTTAATGAACAAAGGGTAAGGTCAAACTCCCAGGAGACACCCTGGCTGTCCATTGGTGACCACCCATTTCAGGGACCATTTCTAACTCCCCTGTCCCCAATCCTGCTGCCAAGGTGAGGCACAGCACTCGGTTCAGTACTTTGTAGGGCTAGCTGAAGCACCTGGACAAGCATCTTCAGTCCCAGTTTATCTGCCTTGTTTAAATGGCACTTGTCTCCAGGCACATTACAGTAAAACACCACCACAAAAAGCAAAAGCATGCTCACAGCAACCCGAGCAGATCTGCAGCCTCAAAGCTTGCAGAAAACCAAAGTGACTCTCGCTCCCTGTACACCCAGGGTACAGCTCTGCAGCCAGTGCTGTGCTGGTGCTGCTCCCCGGCCTGCACAGCCCTGGGTCCCTGCAGTGGGGAAAGACAGCCGAGCCTGGGGACAGTGCCCGGCCGCCTGGGCACGGCTGTGTCACACCGGGCGGCTCCTCACACCGGCCTGTCCTTGCTCTGCTGCCGAGCCTCGCCCTTGCTCAGTGCTGTGCCTGCTGTGGCAGCCCAGTCTGAGCCTCTTGAGGAGCTAAAACTGGCTGATGCCTTTTTTTGGGAGGGCAGGCAGTGAGGCGCTCTGACAGAGCACAGCCTACCGTGCACTGCCGGAGTGCCAGGACGGAGACCTGGGAACACCATAACAGCTCTGGGATGATCCTGCTGTTGCCATCAGTGGAACATCCCTCCAGCAGTCCCCAAGCTCACAGAGATGGCCATGAAGCAAGGACAAGGGCCAAGTCAGAGACGGCTACAAGGTCCCTTACCAACGTGAAGGCCATGCCTTTTGTTTTCCAAGGCAGTGCAACTTGCATCCCTGGGATTGTTACTATTGTTTTGCTAATGAATAACCTGAACTTTGTACCATATTGTTTTCCTAAACCACAGCTGCAAAATTTTCAGCTAAGGCCCTCACCAGCCAGGAGACACGAGAGCGTGGACGGGTGCATTTAACTGTGGGACACGAACCGCAACACAGACATTTGGTGAAATTTATTTAGTTCCTCTGAGATCAAAAGAAGCACAAATTTAAGGAGAGCTTCTTGCTTTGCCTGTTGTGAAGATAAACCATAAGATTACACTGATTTTAATATGAACTATCCCCTGGGCTTTGATCTGTTCTGTCTGGTTCATGAACTCAAACCAGTGTCACTGCTTTGTTCCCAGGCTTGTTTGTGGATGTCTGTCAGTAAGAAAGTTGGGCAAAGAAACTGCATCACCTAGAAAAACTGGGTCTCTTTCTCCTCTTTACCAGGAACAAAAATGGAAGCATAATTTTTAAAAAAGTAGAAAAATGTAGAAAAAATAAGTAATAAGTGTCAGCACTTCAAAACAAACAAACCAAGCCCAACAAAACACAACACACAAGACCATTATTACTGCACCACATCTGACATTTCCTAAAGCCCAGTCTCTTAGCGAGTAAACACCAATCTGTTATAAAAAATTCACAGCCAATAATTCTCTGATTATAACTATCACTGTATCAACCTCAACTTCCAAAGAAAATGTTGTTGCCATCTTTGGCCTTACCCTGGTTCTGTGTTCCTTCAAAACATTCAGGCACAAAAACCACCCAACACTGGCTTTAAATAAATCACAACATACTGGGCAGCAGACGTACAAATACCACTGCAATGAACCGGGAAAGCTGAAAGACCCAGCATCACACTGGGTCTGAGATGTCTGCATCATCAGTTTGCAGATCAGAACATCTCAGGACAGAGGAAGTGATTGTTACCTTTTCCTGCTACATCCATCCATTTCCCTGGCTTTTTCAGCCTTGCACTTCCTAAACTTGCATTCAAGCATACATAAAACCTCTGTACTTCTGCACCAGCTTTACCCCCTTTCCTCCTCTGGACAATGTCATCCTACGGGTTCCCAGCCTTCAATGAAGGAATCCCAATACCTTTTAGTTAATAATTCACCAGAGAAGGTTCAATCCTCTCCTTTTTAGCCCATTTGATCATCAAGAGCCACAAGACCTAGTGAAATGCATATTACCTAACAAGTGCTCTAAAGAGCTTTTAGCATATTTGAAGAGATAAATTCTAACTTACAGTTCAAATATTTAAAAATCAGAACACCTTAAAATTCAAAGGACAGTACTCTAATGACGTAAACAAACCAATCTAACAACCCAAAAAAAGAAAAGGAAAAAAAAGCCTGAAATCTCTCTCTGCATATCTAAGTGGCATTGCAAATGTTTGTGCAGGGACTTGTTTACTTCCAGAAGAAATTACTGTAGAGCAAAGAGGCACAACAAACCACCCTGGCTCACATGGTCTGAGATCACCTGTCCTAAAATTAACTCATCTATCTCCTGTAAACACAGTAAAAATATCACCCTTGTTATTTACAGAATTACACGCAAACTGACACCCACGCTGCACTACAGGAGAGGACATTAACACTACAAAGTCACACTGGGGAATTAAGAAATGTCAGGATGCCCAGGCAGTTGGCTCCCATCTCCCTGCCCAACCAGTCTGGGGTGTCATCCCTTCTTTCTCATCTAGCTGGATTCTTCCTGCTGTCCCCAACATCTGCCCTCCTGAGTCACGTAGAAGGATTCCTCCACCTGGGGTCACATCAGCCTGCTATGGCTATGGATGTCCCAAGAGTGGTCCAGGTAGTGGCCAGGGTCCCAGCTAAAACAGCATCTCTCAGATCCTAATTCACAAGATTCTACCGAGTGCATACAAGTATTTTTTCAAAGGCTTTCAAGTTCCAAGTTTGATTTTACTCGTGGGGAAAACAGAAATCAGAGCTGAACAATGCTCCCCTTCCAGGCAAATCTCAGTTTCCTAGTACAGAAAATTTGAAATTAATTAAACAATTCAAGTTGTTTTGTTTGGGGTTGGGGTTTTTTTTTTGGTTGCTTTGGGTATTTTTAATTTCCATTTTACCCTCTCATTATTATCTCTGATACAGCTGATTTTTATTATAAACTCCCTACCATAAGTTCATCTGAACAGGATATTTTAGCCCAATCGGTTCATGCAGAGCTATAAGCAATTATAAACAGTATTTTTACAAGAAAAAGCCAGGTAACCTTTCTCACAAATGCCGCTACCAATGCCACACTAAACTTTTAGCACTGCATTTGCCCCTTGGTGCATCCAGAATTGTGCTAGGGTAACAGCTTCAAATTTCAATCTGCCAACAAGCTAAGGATTTTTGGTGCAACTCCAAGGATAAAAAGATACCTAGAGCCTTCACAGCAATTTGCCGAGTTAGTGGTGGAGGGATGTTGATGCAAACCAAATCTACGTCCTGATGCAGCAAGACATCGTCAGTCCGACTTGTGTAGAAGGAGATATTCATTTCCTCTGCCAGCTGTTTGGCTTCCTCTTCAGTCTTCCCCCAAAGAGCTTCAATGGAGAAGCCTTCTGCCCTCAGCAAGGGTACCAGGACCCGGGCAGCACTACCAGTTCCAAACACACCCACTCCAGGGAGCATTTTCATTCTTCATTCATTCAAGCATCAGGGTCTACACATACGCCTTCAATAAAATGTTGGGCTCCTCAGCTTGGTGCTCCATCCACGCTTCCTAAAATGTGAAAAGTTACAAGTCATTATGGACAAAAGGCACATTTTGGTATCAAACACTTCTATCCTGGATGCCACCTTCTGTCCTTCGTATGATTTTCAACATTCTCAAACATCCTAATGACAAAAACCAAAACCCCCAAAAGCTGCCATCTGTAGAGATAATAGTATTAAGGGACAAATCTAACAAACCTATTGCAGAAGAACGGTAAGAAAGCAGCTTGATAAAGTCACCTCCTCAGCTTCAAAACTCAGCACATGGGGACAGAAACACAAGAACGCAGGACAAACCAGGCACACAGAGGCACAAACTGGGAGTGACAGGAAGCACCAAGAGGACAGGACACAGAGTCTGTCACACCGGCAGTAAAAGCAGTGCTGCTCTATTTGTGATGATGTAAGTCCCTAAATGAGATAAAGGTTTGTGAGATGAGGTAATATCTTTTATTAGACCAATTGAAATAGCTGGAAATAATAGACATGCTTAGGGGCACATAAATCTTTCTTCCAAATTAAATAAGCAAACTGAAAACAGCTACTTGGACCTTAACAATTTTATGGCAAATAGATAAGTCAGTCCAGACAGCATTTAGAAAATATGTCCTGAGGGGAAAGCCTGCATTCAGTGAGCTTTTTTTGCCTGGGGAGGAGAAGGCTACAAGGAGTCAGAATGCCAGTGTTTAAATACACAGAAAGCTGCTTTCCAAAAGGAAAAGGGTGCTCCTCTGTGTCCACTGTGGGTAGTTAAAAGCTTTACTTAACTCAGGACAGTTAAAAATATCTCCTTCTGCCTATGCCACTTAATCTCCAGGAATGCAAGGTTTGCACAGAATTATTATATTCCCTACAAACAAACATTTGGTCAAGTCACACTCCTTTTGTTCTTCCAACTTTGATCCCTACCTGCCAGTCTGCCTTAGCACAGCTGCTGTCCACACCTGGCCAAACTGCCGTTAGCATTTGCTTTTGCATCAACTTCAAGGAGAGATGTCAGCAGTCTCCTCAATCTCTGACACCACAGAAACCTACGATCCAGCTTTTGTTCTGTGCCTTTCTGAATTCTCATCTACTACACCCACTCGACCTTTTTTGAATTATTTTTTTAGAGAGAAAAACATGATGGGTTCAGTTTTCGTTAGAAGCTTACAACGAAAAAGCAAAGACCATATTTAAAAAGAGAACTGGTACCAGCACCAGATCAACACCTTTGGAAAAGACACCTATGAGCAGCAAAAATCAGCCTGTTTCAGAAAGAGTGTTACTCATCTCCCCATCCAAAGACACTCACATTAAGTTACAACACATGAAAGCAAATCCTGACACAGCACTGGGCAGTACCAGCACACAAGTGAAACTACTCCCAGAGCAAGTGCTTTGTTTGCAATCAGCATCTCGTTAGTCTGGGGGTGCCCACACTGCCCAGCATGTGTTATAAAACTGAACCCTGTCTGAATTCCTAGGTATTTTTGTAGTATAGACACTAAATTAGAAAACAGAAATGCTTGAGAATATTTATCCTGCAAAATGCACAAATGTTTACAGATGCTATAAAACAGCTTATGAAATATTTACTTAATTAATTCAGTACGTTTTTACTTATTCCATGTGATGCAGCATTTGCAGTGATACTGTCACTGTCACCCTTTATAAAGATGAACAAAGTTTGTTGGCATAAACTCCTTTTTATCCAACATGCAGCAGTGACAAAGATCAAAAGGATCTTGAAAATATTTACTAGTCTACATAAAAGGGTGGGATCCTGGGATACTGGCAAGCAGGATGGGTTGTACCCAGGCTTGCTTTATATAAATCACACAAATAAAATCTTGCAACTGGATGAACAGCAAGCATAACTGTTGAAGTCCACACAAATCTGTTCGGCAGTTTATGGTCTGGAAGAATTAAAAATTCTTACAGCAGAAAGAGCATCATCTTTGTTTGAAGGGATACAAAATGAGGTGGAACAGAGACCAGGTGAGTGTGTGCCTCCTTGCACCAGATCACACAGAAGTGTCCAACTTACACAACACCACACCAGTTTAGAAAAGGCTGAATTCATTGAAAATGCTCTAAGAATGCACACCACAGCATGTGCAACAGGAGACTCCTGCGACTCAGATAAGCTGATTTCCGTAACAATTGCTCATGTTGAGTGTTACTCTTTCCTGTTTTCCATCCAACTGCGTCTTTAAAAAAATCTCAGTCAGGTGGAATTAATTTTAAACTCACTTATTCCAAAACATAGCATGCTTCTACATTGGTATCACTAGGAGCTATTGGCACAAACCTACGAAATCTAGTGATTAGCTATGAAGCACCAGCTCCTGATGCTACAAGAACTTCAGGTCACCAGCTCACCACTAGTACCACCATAAACCAAGAAGTGGCCAACCCAGCCTCAGCAATGACTTCCAGCAAGGCAGCCCCAGCTCTCTGGGTATGGAGACATGGCTCAAAAGGCCCCACAGGGCTGGAGACCCCCAAACATTGCAGCCAGCAGGCTCTGCAGAGTGGCCCTGAGCAGAGGACATGCTTCTCTTCCCTCCTGTGAGAGCCACCTGCAGCCTCCTCTTCCCCTACCAGACTTTCACCAGCTGGGAAGTCCTGGTTTGGCAGGGCAGGCACAGCAGGATGGATGTGGATGCTGAAGGGCAGCAAAAAGACAATCATTACAAAGGGCAAGTCACAGAGCACACAGGGCACAGGCAGAACTGGAGCAGATGCTGAAAGACCTGTAATGGGAGCTTTTAAAAAGAGGTACACATGGGTACTCCACCCTTCACACACACACTGCAGACACACTCCAGTGCTGGCAGATGAGGGATTCCAGCTCAGGCCACCCTGAGGAAACAGCCTAAACCCTCTGTGCCTGAACAAGGCGCCACTAAGGAGAGGCAGCTGTAATTAACAGTTCAGGAAGAATGAACAGAGATCCCAAAAGAACAGCACTGTGCCACCACAGAAGTCCCCAGAGCACCATCGTCTGGAGCTCTATGTGCAGTCCGGTACTCCTCCTCTAAGCAGGGCGAGGAGCAGAACTGAAAGTGCTGCAGAGGTGATCAAAAGCATCAACATCTTCTGAAAAGGAAGACCTAAGCAAGGAAAGATTCCTTAGTTTGGAAGAGACATCACAGGTAATAAAGTCAAGAGTGGCTTAAGATGGAGAAAACCAAAATTTTCACTGTCCTTCACCATACAAGAGCACATCAAAGGGAGCTTAGAGAAGGCAGGATCAAAACAATCTGAAGGAGGTGGTTCCTTGCAGCAGACTTTTTTAAGTTGTGAAGTGCCCTTGCCATGAGACAATGCAGACATTTGTCATTTACAGGGAGCGAGAAGAGACTCTTGTCTATCCACTGAGGCTCACTGAATGCACAGAAGTCACATCCAGCACTGAACTGAAAACTAGAGAAAAGTGGATTCGGCAGAGCATGGAAACAGCCCTGAGAAAGGAATGCCTGAAACTGGTACCAACACCAGCTTAGAATTAAGTTCCATTTCTACATATTTACTTTAGAACCCACCAAGCCTCAAACCTTCAAACGAGCCTCAGCAAATTAGTTACAAAAATCATGAAAAGCCTTTTAAAAGCCAATTAAAGTCCTAGTACATCAGCCTCTCCAGTGGTCAAACACTGGAATGAACACTTTAATGAGAACCCTCCCCTGGAAAACACAAAAGGCGAAGCTTTTACGGGCAACTGAAACCAGACTGCAACAGATATCTTGCGTGTCTGGAGATAAAAATCAATCTCTTTTTAACAGAGATGAAATAATCAATCCTGCAACATCATTCTGACTTAAATTTTCCAACAGAAGCACTTAAGAGCTCTGCCATTCCTTTTTTTGGTGGCCACAAAACACCTTCATTTTTGCTGAATTTCACAGTGAGCTTGAAGTCCCATCCTGGTCACAGAAAGCAGTTTTTTGACTCTTTTGGTGCACATAGCAACAAGAAGTTTTGTGATCCAATGCAATGAAAAAACTGATGGTTCCTACAGGATCCCATTCAATTCCATGTTGAAGCAGTCTGGGAGCTCCAAAGGCAAAAATCTCAAAACCTAAATATTACAGTCAAGGATCACAGGGCCCAGAAACTGTTGTGGACCATTACAGATGGCCAAAGGTAGTGAAAGAATAACAGCCCATGTCCAGAAAGGTGCTGGCCAGGGTAGCACTGGCTCTGCATAAAGAGAAAGCTTTTCACATGTCTCCCAACTCATCCTAAGTTCCATTTGGCTTCCAAGAAAGATGAGGCACATGGTGGAAGAGCACACCAGCAAGCACTTCTGCCCTCTGGCACGAATATACCTGAGGCTCTGTATGAAATGGTTTGCGGGCTGATGTCAAAACCGGCGTGCTTTCTTTACTAAACGCGCTTTTGATTCAGTGCCAGCGGGTTGTGCGATAACCCACGAGTTCACAGCCTCAAGGAACTCCCACCACACCTCGAGACAAGCCCAGCACAGCACTGTCCTTCCTGGTCTGGATGTACAGCAGCAAAGGCCCCGTTCCAGGCACAACACTTCCCACAGGTGCCGCCCGAGGTCGAAGGTGGCAGTGAGGACCGTGCCGGAGACAGCAGCAGCTGGCAAATCCTGGAAACCAAACCGGCCTTTATGCAAAGCTCGTGTCATGGCCATGGCTGCCCCGGGAATGCCTCTGGCATGGCCCGCGATGCTCTGTGCTGCCCGGGGGTGCGGGGCTTGGGCAGCTGCTCGTCATGTGCGGGTTCCTCAAAGGGCTGGACAGGACAGAGCTCAACTGACCTCACCTCACCTCTGGAACAGGGCAGGGCTCACCTCGCCTCACCTGACCTGACCTCCTCCCTTTCAGGGGTCTGGACGGGACAGGCCCCACCGCACCCCACCGGCCCACACAGTGTTGGTACCCCCGGCCCCTTCCCAGCCGCTCNGGGCGCGCTCCCGAGGCAGCCGCGCGCTCCCGGGGCGGCGCCCCTGCCCGGCCCGCGCATGCGCGACAGCCCAGCGCCGCACCGTCCCTCCGCCGGGCAACGGCCCCAAACATGGCGGCGCCCAGGGAAGGCTTCACGCGCTGCGTGAGGGACAGCCAATCATGCGGCAGGACATGGCGGGGAGGCGGGACTTAATTTGACAGACAGAGGTAGTATGCAATGAGAGGCCAGCACGGGGCCGCGTCATCCCCGCGGTGAGCGCTGAGGTGAGGGGTCCTGGGCTCCAGGGCTGTGCCCGTATCGGGGTCCCAGGGGCGGCCGGCTGGCTCCTGACGATGCTCTGCTTCAGGGATCCCGGCACACCTCCAGTCTCTGCAGCCACGCCCTGCTCGGTGTCACCGTACCGTTCCATGCCTAGCTCCGTGAGGGCTCAGGGACTTCAGATCAATGTGCCTGCGAGCCCTGTCAGCTCCACGGTGCTGGGAGGTTCAGGCCGAGGGCAGGATGGCTTTTGGCGACCCTGCGGAGGGCAGAGCACCACGCCACCCAAGGAAGAGCCTCTGTAAAGCCACCACTGGCCGACTGAGGACAGCTCTTTTCCTCTCACCGCTCCTCATCCTCCCCAGCATCGCACGGGGGGCTCCTGGCCGGCTCCCAGCAGTTGGGAGAGGAAGACCGTGGTGGCACGTTCTGTTATTTCCCTCGTCCACTTCAAGGCAGTGGGGATCTCCTGAGGAACTCTGCAGCCTCCCTGTTGCTGTGGCCATTGTGTAGTGCCTGGCATAGCTGCAGCTGACACGGGGCACCCTGTGTGTTACTAACAGCAGCATTGTCATTTCCTGCTCTCCTTGGCAGAGACCACCATGGAAGAGCATGTGGAGCTGGAAGGGGCTCTGATAGGAGACGAGCTCTGTGGAGTCAGCAGAAGGCAAGACATTAACCTTTAGTTCCACCAGTACCACAGCTGGGAAGACTGGGAAGGCACTTCCTGCTGGAGAAGGTCTTGGCTTCATCAGTGCCAGGAAACGTGAGAACCAGAATAGAAATGAAAGGGAAGGAAGCAAACAAGTACACATCATTATGCAGTTGTGAGATGAGCGGAGACGACTCGAATGCAGAGAGGAAGTGAACATTAGAAAGAGCATGGGAAGAGATGAAGAGGTCCAGAGGGGAGAGCAAAAGGGACACAGAACCTCTCACTTGTCATTCTTGTGGATCTTGTACCCTCTTATCAGCAAATATCATGCTGGTGTTGCTGTTTCCTCATGTGGGTTGGTTTGCAGATGAGACCTCAGCTTCAGCCAGGAGGTTGCACTGGCTTTTGGAGAAGAGCTCCAGTGAACACCCTTTCTTCTGGAGACACGTGTGGCTGGGCTGCATGTGCCCAGTACGGTGTGGACGGTGGTTCCTATGGAAGCTGATAGAAACTAAAGGGGAGGAAATGGCAGATGGGAGGAGGTTTTGCTCTGAGCACAAAGAGGAGGTGCGGTGGCAAGCAGTGGGGAGCAGCAGAGATTGCACCCAGAGAAGGTGGGGAGACAGAGGGGCCTGCAGCTGCTCATTGCTGCCCATATCCCTTTTGTGGCAGAGGTGGCACAAACTGTGTCTGGCCTGGTGGATGTTCCTGTCCTAGCGTCCCTCATGCCTGACGTGGCAGGGGAGTACAGGGACTGGGCAGGAGCTGGGATCTGGGTACTCATGGCCAGAGCAGGGGGGCAGGGCTCTGCTGGGCCGTGCACATCCCACAACCAGAACACTCTGATCAAGCCCATCCCCATGTCAAGCCACAAGTCCCTGGGGGCTGGCAGGGTGTGTGGGTCCCCACCTGAGTTCAGCGAGCACACCCGATCACCAGATGGGTGTGGACATCACCCCACCCCCGCCGTGACAGCAGCACTGCTTCCTCCGAGGGGTCCATTCCCTGGTGTAAAACAAAACAGACTGGGGTGGCGTGGGGCAGTGGTGCTGTAGGAAGCTGGGGAAGTGGCAGGGAGTTCCTGGGCTGGGCCCTAGAGTAGTGGGAAGTGGCCATCAGCAGCTCCTGGATGCATTACTCGGGTCTTAGGGCCAAGACTATGTGGTCAGGATGAAACCGGAGGACGAATCAGAGAAGAGAAGAGATAAGACTTGGGCTGAGGCAAGAGAAGGGGCAGAGAGGGGAAGCCTGTGAGCACAGAGGGAACTGCCTGACCCAGTGGCAAAGGAGCGAGGTCCCAGCAAGGCTTCAGCTCCCCTTGGCTGAGCAGTGACCCCCGTGCTGCAGGGAGAGACGGAGGCTCCCAGCCGATCCCACCAGATACCCAGCATGGTCACCATGAGGCTGGTGGGAAGCATGGAGCTCTGGCTGGCCAACACCTTTCTGCCCCTGCTGCTCCTTACCTGGCTGCCAGTTGGTGAGTCCCCCAGTGCCCTTGCCTCTGCTCTGAACTCTCCCCTCTTTGCTTATGCCTGCAGAAGGTGTGGGAATTGCGTGCCACTGCTTTTTCCTCTCCTCTTGCATCATTTAGCCCATCTTCTGTGCCAGCACCTTGCCATGTGCCTTGCAGACAGGTCCCCCTTGCAACTGTGCGTGCACAGGCTATGAGCTCCGGGGGCTTCAAACCAGCTTCGTCTTCAGCAGCAGGGAGAGAAAGCAGTCAAGGGGGAAGGAAACATAAATGCTTATACACCTGATTACTGCAGAGGGGGGTCAGCTTTGCATGGCAGATGTGGATATTCCTTAACACCAACCAATCCTCACGTTTTCAGTCCTTCCTGAGACACAGAAAAGTTTGTGCACTGCACAGTGTCCAGTGGCACTAGTCAACACGCAACATTTCAGTGTTGAGTGCTGAGGAATGGTTAGCAGCCAGATTTGGAGAAGATCATCAGCTGCTGCAGGAAAGGACGGTCACTTCGCCGTGTCTTTCATGAGTGACACATAGGACATGACCCTGCAAGATCATTTATATTTATGCTGTCACTTCTGGTTTTGTTTCCTTCAGGAACAGTCAGTCATCTGGTAGAGCCACTCACCACTGTGCAGTTCGAGATTTGTTTGGAGAATCTCACGGTGCAGGTGAAGTGGTACAAACCTGAATGTCTGGAGGTGGAGAATCAAACCAACACTGTGGTTCTGGGAGAAAACTGTGTGAATTTCACCAGCTCAAGCATGTGTACAGCCCACACAGGAATCTGTGTGTGTAGGGTCTTCATCACAAGACCAAACTCGACAGACACTGGAAACAGCACACAAGCAGCAGTTCTCAGTAAGTGGCAGTGGTTCTGTGTTCATGGGGGAGATGAGTGGGCAGAGAAGGATGCTACATTCAGCCCTCCTCTGGTTCTTCCATACGTTGTTTCCCCTGAAAGCATCCTGAGGACTGGAGGAGCCAACCCAGCACAGCACCTTTTGGCAGATCCCACCATAGAGCTGCTGGGCCACTGGTTCCTTGAAACAGGACCTGCCATATCCTCCAGGTGACATGGCTGGAGCCATGATGGCAGGAGCAGGACAGCCAGGACTGTAGGGTCAAGGCTCCTGCTCCAAAGCAGAGCAGGGTGCAGGATGTTCTCTGCATCTGGACAGTCTCTCACTCATGTTTCTGCCTTTCAGGCTGTGGCTCTGCAGGATCTCAGGCTGGTGTCAAGGGGAAGATCTGGACAGGTGCGTCCCCACAGTCCCCTGGCTGCTAGAGTAGGGGGCAGGAGGAGTCCTCAGGGAAAAAGAGGGAGGAGCAGTAAGGGGGAAAACACCCAGATGTTTTCCTATGAGTGGGTGGGACCCACTGTCAGACTGGGGTAGGCACTAGTGGATCAGAGGCTGTGATGCTGGGAAGGGGCTCTGATGCTCTGACTACCCCCTGGTTGAGCTGGGATGAGTTTGGAGACCATTCCCCACAGGATTTTGTCAGCACCCTGATGCTGTGGGTCGTTCAGGGTCTGGAAGCCCAAGTCTGGGAAGAAAGTGACCCTGCCATGAAGGGGGCAGTGGCAGCATGTGTCCCTGGATGAGGGGGATGGTGGCTCACGAGTGCCTCTGTGATATTGTGTGTGCAGGACTCAACCTCCTCCTGTGCATCCTCTTTGGCTTAGCGGTTGGGACGCTCCTTTACACACCAGTAATTGGCTTCCTGCTGTGGCAGTGCAGAAGGAACAGAACAGGTTGGCATTTCTTCCTCAACTGTTAGTCTGGACAAAGCCAGGCTTGGGAGATGTCCATCTTTGACCTCCTACTGCTCCTGCTCGCTCCATGTTCCCTTCACAAGTCTGTCCTCCTGAACAAGCTGTCCCAGCATGGTGAGAAGGTTCACCCCCTCCCTTCCTTCTGGCCAGTTGCTGGTGGGAGTCCGGTTATGGCACAACCTCTTGTGTGATTGAAACAGGACTTGCATATCCAGAAGTGTCCATCTCAGGGCTCTCATCCAGCCCCTTCAAGGGCTTTTAAGCCCTTGCCAACCCCTCCAGCCCTTTGGCCATCTTCAGAACCACAGAGCCACAGTGCCACATCCTCTCCCACAACAGAAGCAGGACCAATGCAGATGTTTGCTTTATTCTTTCATTATTTTCTTAATTTAAAATAATGATAATTTTCGTTATTTTGACTACTGTTTAAACTAGGTTTCCTTTTTCAGGAGAGCTCGTGAGCGGGGAAGTGGCAAAGGGAAATCAGGTCAGTATGGTAAGCCAGGGAGGGCTTTGCACGTATCGCTTCCTCCTCCCTGTCAAAAAAAGCATTGGCTGTTGAATACCAACTTAAAGGATTTCACAGTAAAATCAGCTTTGCTTTCTGAAAACATGGTCCTAAACACTTATTAATTCCTATTAAATAAGGGCTTATGAGTATTTGAGTAGGTGGCATGTCTGAGCAAGCTGAGTAATGCTTGGGCAGCACAAAGAGTTGTGCCAGTGGAAAAATATTAGCAGGGAAGACACAGAAAGAAAAACCAAGGCTCTACTCATTGCTCTCTCCCTGCAGGCGGCCCCGGTGACAGGGACTGAGGACCTGACCTATGCCAACCTGAATTTTGAAAAGGACGGGACAGGACCTGCCTCCTCCAACGTCATTTACACCGAGATCAAGCCATCGCAACAGAAGCAGAGTGGTGGGGATGGCAGCGCTGCCAGCACAGAGGTGGATGTCGCCCCCAAGGAAGAGGGCAAATGAGGGAGGGTGAGCAGCTTGTTGTCCACCTGTTGGGGTTGTCCTCCTCAAAAACTAGGTGTTAGCTCATACAGCAGTGCAGTCATAGTGACCAAAGGCACCTATTACTGCCAAGCGGCTGCACAACCCTCCTTTATGTTCCCCTGGAAGAAGCCATGTCTCACGGTGAGGACAGGGCTCTTGAGCACATTTTTCCCTTGCCTTCTGCAGCTCGAAGCACTGCCAAGCCTCAGCAACTCTTTTCTTGCCTCCAGTCACTGACAGGCTCCTCTAGGTACTTGCTCCGTGTTTCAGGAATGACACTGTATACTGTGTGGCCAACACGGTGTTCAGGAAGAGCTTGGTCCTGGACGTGCTGGGTGGCATGGCTATGAGAAGTCCTGGAGCAATTTTCTGGATTTTCTCTGGTGCAGGCACCTGCTGTTATGTGGGTTGACCTTGCTCTGGTTCACTCACTTGAAACACAAGGGGCAAGGATGGAAAAGCATTGCTTGCTTCACGGAGGTGCTGCTGGAGTGATGCACATGGATGTGCTTTGTACGGGGAGTAGTTAGGTGTTTTTGCTGGTTTGGGGGTGAGTACCCTTCTCGTGGGTAGAGCACTCTCTTCTGTGCCCTCTTTTATTGATACTTTTGTGTTTATTGTGAATTTTTCTGTAAAATTGTGATTCCGACTTGTAGTCTCTGCTGGTGTTTCCTCTGCTGTTGGAAGGGGATGGGGGAAGAGGAGCGCTTGGGTGGAGTTAATTTTCCTGCTGGGTTTGAAACCAGCACATAGCTCTAATGATTTAGTGTTACAGCCACAGCAGATGCTCAGGTTCAGAGATGACCCCAAAAAGGTAGTCCAGATCTTCTGGATTATTCTCAGACCATATGATCCAACTTGGGCAGATGTCCAACCATTATTTGAAGTGGTGTTTGCCCTACACAAGTTTGTAAAATCCAGGACTGTAATCAAAGAAGGGGAAGAAGCTGCTGGGGAAAAAAACATGGCCAATGGCCCACCCAGAATGGGATCATAGTACAGAAGCAGTGAGGAACACCTTGAGAAGGTGTGGAGATGGACTTTGAGAATCCTGGGAGCGAGAATGAAAAACAACAAATCAGATTAAAGTGAGGGAATCTCAGTAAGGGCTGACAGAGCACCCACTGGATTTCTAAGTTCAATTAGCTAAACAAATGAGAATGTATGGAGGGGATAACCTTGAAAATCGATCATTAAAATTGAGTTAGAATGATTCAATGGGGGGATTGTGGACAGAAGGTATAAGGAGGACCCTTCCACTGAGTTGTAAGTTTGAGTGGACCCTCCTGCTTTTCAAACCTCTTCTGGCACCACGGTGCAACTCAGTCCAATCTTGGTCTCAGACTTGGACAATGCTTTATGACTAATGAATTATCCATACAAAGTTTATTATAATTTGGAGTAACTACATGGATTAGTAATGTTTCATGGTATATATTCAGCAAGCTATCAGTGACTTACTGAGGATCTATCATAGGTGAGGGATCTCTCCACCTTGGATAAGGAATGGTTCTCTTCATTTCAGGTAAGGTATTTCTAATTCTGAGAGGGCTCCCAGCTCAGGAGGAGGGTCACTGGTGTGCAGTCCAGCTGCAGTTCAGGGACAGCTCTAGTTGGGCTTTTCCTGATAATGATATTGATAGAGTGAAGTAGTTGCCTGCCGGTCAATAGGACAGAGTAGATTTTGGTTTAGTACTGATATCCTCTGTGGTGAGCAGTGAACTGTATCTGTCATGGGCCAGGTTCTCACACCCACCCCATCAGCTCCTCTGCCAGGCATGACATCATCAGCACCTGCATGACCAAGTTCCATTCAATGCCCCAACAATATTCCTGCCACCAGTGACATAAACACCTGTACAAGCTTGGCAGTGCTGGGGTAACTTTTGGACTCAAACATCTTTTTTCTGACTTAAAAGGCTCCTATGATTCTCTATAGCCAGGCTGGGTGGCCCTTCGGCTGGACCAGCACAGCCCTTCTCACGTGTCTATAGCATGAAATGACTTATGTTGTTATTTTAAGGAGAAAAAAGTTTTAAAAAACCTTCAACTAAGAGGGACAGACTGCTCATGAATTCAAGAAGAGCTGAGCCAGACACCTGAGACTTGTACTAACAGCCTTAGTAGCCAGGTATTATTTGCTGAGGGAAGGGGGGAAGTTTCAGAGGAGGCAAATATAGCTGCAGAGTTCTTCAGAATCCCACTAGTCAAAATAGAAGGCCATGAGGAAAACCACAAAGGACATGAGTAGAATGACATGTTCACTAAATTGCAAAGAGGCAAAATTGGAAAGCTGAGGTACAAACTGAATTAAGACAAACAAGAGCTGCCAAAGGCTCTGCATTGGCTTAACTGCCTTAAAAAGAAGTGGAGGGAAAAACATAGCTCATTGCTTCACCAGGGAAGAGTTAATGATCAATGAAATGGAGGAAGCTGGGACATTCATAATGCTGCATTTGCATCCTCCTTTATGCCCAAGGTTAGTGGGGAATTGGATCTGGGATAGCATTTTTAACAGGGAACCAGGCAAGAAGCCATGAAATAGCCTTGGAGCAGTAACATGAGTGAGCAAGAGGTGGGGAAAGGCAGCCAGGGCTGCTGGAGGAACTAGCTGTAGTGACCTCTCCAGTGCAGGCAGGAAGGGTGGGGAAAGTATCTTTTGCTCATTGGCTATTTTTAAAAAGGTGAAGCAGCTACTACAGCCAGAGCTGAGCCTCTAAATTTCACTTCTCAAAAAGATGCTATCACAAACAGTTAAGCAAGTGTGTGAAGATAAAGCAATAACAAACACAATGCCCTCCTTGCCCCAAACACCCCCACATGGAGAGGGCCCCTTGTTCCTATGTGCACCCAAGGCAGGTGGGTGAAACATCCCTGATGGGTGTTCCTGCCAGTGATGCCATGATGATTTTTGCCTTTTCTTTTATATTCCTTTTATGTATCCTCAGTGCTCTTAGCATGCATGCCTGTAATTCCTTAAGTATGATAATTCAGCATAGTCCTAGTACTCTGTTAAGCCAGGAGACCAAACATCCTGGAGGCCTCGCAGTTGGAGGCTGGAAAGCCCTACGCTATCCTGGGAAACCAAGGCCCTCCCTAGAACACATCCTGTAAACTAAGATTAGGCCCATCCAGGGGGTAATTCCTCAGGCTGGGGGGATATCACATCATTCATTCAAGCCTCTCATTGGGGGATCTTTGTTAGATATGCTAATTTGCAAGGTCTATAAATTGTATACTTGATCTATCGTCTGTGTGCATTTTGGCACATTCCACCTTGGCAAAGTGGTGCACCATAAGGATCCTGAATAAATAAATACAGAGGTGAAAACCCTTTTTCCCTTAACTGTGTCTGGCTCTTGATTTTTAAGACCAGGAAAAGACAACACCAGGAGCACAAAGTGTGTCCTTGCTGCCCCTCAAGCCCTGCTGGCTGTACAAAGGCAGGCTGACTCATGCAGAAAAACAAAAGTAAAAGTGCTGCTTCTCCCAGTTTGGGCAAGAGGAAAGTGGAGTTCAGGGTAAAGGCTGCCTTTATCAGGGACCTCATAAGGAGATCTGATCTTCTGCTACCAGTGAGGCTGAGAAAAGGCAGTAAAACTCCCAAAGGCCGTAAGCGTGCAGAGGCTTTTGCCCATTTCCTTACATCACGAACTAGGAGCAACAAGTTGGTTGGACAGGTGGTTTATCACACAATTGCTGTCTCCTTGTGAGCTGTTCTCGTTAAAAACAGAGGCAGGGACAGGGGAGCAGTGAGAGAGGGGTCTGGGAAAGCTGTGCTCGGGCAGGAAGGGCCTTCAATCCCACCAGTGACAGGCCGGGGCAGTGCAAGTGTGATTCCCACAGCAGCCTCTGAGCAGTCAGAAAGGAATTTTCTTCAGTTTTCCTTAACATCTGTTGTTTCCAGTGCACATCACATATTCAAGTCAAGTTTTCAGAGGAACAATTTATGGAGAACTCCAAGATGCAACCTAACATTTGAACAGTTTAAGAAATCCCTGAGGGGCAGAGTAGAAGGAGAAACACACTTAGAATACCACTAATACCAGCCTTAAAACAAAGGCTTTACTATTGGTCACTTTTATTTCAAGAATAGAACCACCTTTCATCCCAGCCCCCTCCACGAGTTTAGTAACTCAGATAGCAGACAACAAGCAGTCACATCCTGTAGAGCAAGAGCCCCAAACAAAACAATCCCCACTGAGACACTGGATGTGGGCTTTCCTCCTCCCTCTCCCTGGGTGAGAAGCAGGCCTGGCACAAAATGTGAACAGCACCCTCATCCCACACCTGCAGGATGCTTCACTAGCAGGAACTACACAAATAAATAGTATCTCATGGAGAGGAGGCAGATGGCGACCACAGATCATCTAGAAATTAAGTTATTGCTATGTTCTTATGTATTTGACACTGCAGGTAACTCACTTGGGTAACCACCAAGAGAGGTGACAGTCTCAGATTGCCCTAGTGTTATCAGTTCGTGTTGGACTGAAAGCTGTGGGAAGACAAGACAGATCTTGTTTCACCAGCTCCCTGCCTTAAAGGCAGGAGTTTTTGGTGGGACTGAATCTTTGTCATTTTGCTGGAAACAGCTGGGGGTAGGGGGCTCCCAAAACACTTGGAAATTCATCATGCCTGCCAGCCTTTCCCAAGAAGATCATGCACACTGCTAAGAGTACATACTGCTAAGCGTACTCCCTGCTCCTGACTTGCCACAGGAGCTGCTGAGCCACCTCCACATAAGGGGCTGCAGGTTCAAATTTCAAAGAGAGCAGGAGCCCAGTCACCCCGGGGGCTGAGCCAGAGCTGCTGATTCACCAGGGAAAATCCGGACTAATTAGAGCTGTAGGACATGGGCATGGGAAATGCCACAGACACACAAGGACAACCTGACACGTGACTGCACTTCCCTCTGCTGGTGGGACACGCTGTGACGGCCAGTGTCCAGGATCAAGTCAGGTCAGCCAAAACAAGGTGTACCATGAAGTCTAATACGTGACTTGTCACCAGAGGTAGCCCATCAGGTGCCCAAGGCTGATGACAAGCGGTGAGCTCACAGCAGTGTCAGTGCCTGCAGTGTCCCTCCCCACACGGAGTACTGGCTAGAGAGCATGAGTTTGAGAGGATGAGGACTGCAGGAAGAACCTCAGAGTGACGGAAAAGCAGCAGAGTCCTTGGCAGGACATGTCTTTGTTAGGCATCGTGCAGCTGGTTCTCTTGCAGGAGAATCTTCTCCCCAGGCTTGAAGGCAGGCATCCCCAGGTAAGGGCAGCTGGCACAGCGGAATGCATCCCCCAGGTAGCACTGGCAAGGGAAAGAAAAGCACTGTCTGTAATCAGGTGCCACTTGCAGGTCTCTTCCCCTGTGACATGGTTTCTCCAGCTCAAGAGATGTCATGCTCCTCAGCATCTAAGAGCACAGAGACTGCTTCCCTTCTACCCCCTTCTCAACACATCTGGTTAGTGTGGGTGGCAGAGCTGTGCAGGCATTGGGCTCACACACAAATGAGTCTCCACCCCACCTGGTGTGCCCAGGCTGGGGCAGCCCCCTGAGCTCCCACAAGGCAATCCTCCCTGAGCAGATCCCTGGTTAGCCTGTGAGCAGAGAGGGAAAGGCTCACTGCTCACTCTGACTCCCCCATGGAGTCAGAACAGACAGCATGTGCTGGTATAGAGCACGTGAGCACAGGGCAAAGGCTGAAGCTCTGCAGAAGCTGCAGAGGCAGTGTGTGGAAGCAGTGATCCAGCTCAGGCAGCAGTCACTAGGGAATGCAATTCTTACACAGTTTACATACTGCAAACCATAGTATAGACGCAAAAATTACTAATTACATTTCCACAGGCAGATTTGGGCTGTGAGCTCTTCTTCTCCTGTTCCAGTTCTTCAGCCAGGCCACATGTGCTGTAGAAAAACAAAGAAGTCACCTGCATCTTTCTGCTTAAAGGTCATCAACACTTGTGCCAGCCCTGCTCACATGCAACAGCCCTCGCTCTGTCACACGACACAGCTGACTCTGGGACTCACGCTCCTCACTTTGTTCTTCAACACCTTGGTTTGTATAACAAGTGCTGAAACACTCCTCAAGTTAAAACTGAGTGGGAAATGACACTACAGCACTTGCTACTTGTGCTGTTTCTCCTCAGAATGTGAGAAACCAGGGTTTTAGGCAAGCTGCACAAGCTATGCAGCCGCCCCCAGGATGGCTGTTGATAATACGCACCATCGTGGTAATAAGTCACAGTCACAGGTCAATTCTCATTGTATTTGTGGTTACATTCCAATAATTAAAATAAGAAAGGACATGAACCAAGAGAATTAGGCTGTGAAGAATAGCAACTTGCCTACAATAGTTTTTAAATCCCTCCAACTCTTAAGAGTTTAATGCTCCAGTTGAAAGGTTCACCAATAGATGAATTCCAGCACTGACCAGTTCTTGCAGGCTTTCTTTTTGCCCATTTCTTTGCAGGTTGGAGCTCTGAGGGATGATGGATCTGGCTTTTTCAAATCCTCTGAATCCAACAGCTCGTCAGAGTCCAAAAGATCCTGAAAACACACCATGGGAGACAAAATGCAGGAAATGGACTTTTCAGTAGGGAATGACACTGCTAAGTTATATTCAAAGAAATGGTGCTGTCTGTACACTAGCATTAAAGTGCTGCAGCTGCGCCCTCTTATCCCTGTCTTCTCTCTGCCCTCACCACACCACTGAGCTTTCAAGATCCCATGAAGGTGATGAGCTATTTTGCCTTAGGGAGGTTTTTCTACCTCTGAAGTTGTAAGCTTCCTAAGAGGTATGACTGAAAGTCATTCCTGTTTAGAATAGGAAAGAGTGGGGAGAGAGAAGGAACAGCAAAGCCTCACCAAGAAAACCACATACCATTTCTTCATCATTCATATCACTGGCAGACAGTGTCCATAGCTTGGCAGCAGCTGGGTCCACAGAGGGTTTTCCTGGAGCCAAAACAAAGGAAGAATAGCTGTTATTCCAGCCTTTGCCCCATCTACTCCCAACAAATAAGAGTTCAAGCAACTTTGGAAAGCCCTACTTCATGGGTTTTTAGTGTAGCACTCCCTGTCTCCTGTTCTAAGTGATGCCTGTCATTGAGAGCCGGGAAATCCAGACACTCAGCATGCACCACTCCTTACCTGAAGGACCAGGTGTCTTGGCAAAAGAAAGTTTGAGCTGACTTGAGGATCCCACTTCGAAATTGGGCTTCCTGCCTTCTATCTGAATAATGAGAAGGTCATTGCCTTGGTAACCCAGATGTTCTCTGACGGACTGGGCCTCCTCTGGGGTGAGCGCTTCCTTTTGCAGCTGCAAAGTAAGATTTTAGGTTAACCTCATGCAGAACTCCTTCTTTTAGCACCCAGCCCAGAATTCCAGTGAACAGACAGTCAGTATTTTCAATCCTAAAGAAAAACACCACGCTGACAGTAACTAAAGTTTGTGCCAGGCAGTGGCCATGCATATTTACAGCAAACCAGGGTAGCTAAAAACCTCATCACCCAGCAATCCCCAGGTAACTGCCCAAGGGCATTTCTGGAAATGGTAAACACATCCCTACCTCCTTCACTTCCACCAACCCAGAGAGAGTCAGAGTTGTGAGGAGCTTGGCTGCTGTCTTGATTTTGCCATTGTCTCCTGCAAAACACAAAAGCAGAGAGTAGGAGAAGGCAGGAACAAGAATACAGCTCACTGAGAAACCTGGAAGAGCAAGAACATTAGAGGGAAGTACTCGAGCCAAACCTCTGCACTAAAATTGGGCCCTTTCTACTTGAAACCAGGAACAAACCAGAAAAAGCATCAGCAGCTTGTTCATTAAAATAACAGCATGGGGTCACAAAGCCATTCTAGCTCCAAATATGTTCTATATATACCAAAACTTTTCTCAACCCAATCAGTACCCATCGAAAAAACATTAAAAACCCACTCTCAATCCCCAAACAAACTCCCTCCCAAACATTTTTACCTATTAAAGTGAACTACTCATGAAGTTTTCAAAACACGGACTCCTAAAGGAACACACTACATTAAGAAATCATCTTGTGTTCACCTTCTCATGGCTCCTCCCGCTGTGCCATGGGAGGCACGCTGGCTTTTCTCTTAAAACTCAGTCCAAACACTTTTAACCTTTTCTGGATAACTACTTCTCAACTGGCTTCTGGGGCAACCTCTTCAGCATGTGTCACCTGTTTTTAAAACCACTTCGGAAGCTCCTCAGAAACACAACATCTAAAACTACTTAACATTGCACCCTGAGGAGAAAACAGCGATCACTGAAGCTTTTCAGTGTAGCTTGGGAACAAGCCTATCCAGCATTTTTGATAGAAGCAGAGTGACTGCAAACATCTCTGATGGATACCAGCTTATGCACAGGATAAAAACCTTGTGATTTGGGTTAGTGTGTCAGGAGAATGAAAATCTCTGAACGTCAATAGGGGTTCCTGTCCTTTCTATTTCAGCCTAATCCTCATGAGAGATGCTATGTTGCCATGGAAGCAAGATGCTCTCACCTGATTCCGTAACCACTGGTTCTTTCAGGAGGACACGGCCCCCTGGCTTAAGTATCCGAGCTACTTCTGCCAGGAGCTCCACACTGTGCTGTGCTGTACTGCCTGGTACCATGCCAGAGAAGATTACGTCGAAACTGGACTCCCTGTGAGCCGCTGGGAAGAAACAGGAAGATGGTACAATTTTACACATGTACACACACAGCTTAACACACCAGTTCCACCTCCCTCATCCCTCATGCTTGTGTAAAACAGCAGTAACTGACTAAAGGCACCAATCATAGAAGCATGGCCAGGGTGCATCACTTCCCCTGCTGTATTGCCCAGGGTAAGAGTCAGCAGCAGGTGCTGTCAATGTTCTCAGTGCCGACTCCCAAAGTGGGAAGGTGTTGGCTCACACAGCAGCAGAACCCTCTCCCTTTTAAGGAAACAGTGAAAAATTAAGCTCATTCTTACACTCAGGCAGCTGGTTAACATTTTCCACAAAGACACGATTATCAGCTCCCACCAGCGCCTGGACTTTATCCACCAAATCCTTCAGGGCTTCGACTGGCGAGGAGCTGTCCCAGACAATGGCCACGCGCTGGCCCGGAGCGACTCCGTACTCCCCCATTTCAGCAGCAGCAGCAGCAAACCTGGCAGTGGCTGGGAGAGGAACAGGGCGGGAGAGAGGGGTAAGTGCTGAGAACAGCAGGAACCTCTGTGGACTGCGACGTAATCTGCTGAGTTGTTTCTATAAATGGGGATAATTTTCTGGAGGCAGGCAGCACAAAGTTCCCACAAGCTGTGTGCTAGCAGGACATGAAGAAAGAACTACACTTCAGGGCATAATTCAGTTTCTTTCCAGTTCAGGCACCAGTTCTGCTGGGATACTGCAAGTCATGCTTTAAATAAACAAACAAAACAACAAAAAACTTACCTGCTTTTGTTAAAAATCTGAATAAGACAAACACGGGATTTCTGGATTTCCAGAGCAGTGTCAGCTATTTGACATTAAACACTGCCTTTTCTCTCCTACTCCAAACACGACCTAGCTGAGTTTGCTTACTAGTACATGAGAAGAAAAAAGTATCTTTCAGCATTCCCAGCATTCCAGATTGAGGCTCTTCCCACCGTCATGATTGGTGGCACTGGGTGAGCAAATTACAGGGAGGGAGGAGCGGAACAGAACGTGCAGTGACAGTTTTGAGAAAGCTGTCTCCACTGATATTTTATATGAGACTGTATTCCTTGTGGAGCAATATCCCATCATCACCTGCTCTCATAGCAGCACCAGCTACTGCACCCAATGACCTCCCCTCTATCCTGTATCCAAAACAAACCTATTTTCTTCCTAGTTTAACACCACCACAGAGAACAGAGAGCACTGGTGACCAGAACAGTTGCCCAGTGTATCTTAAATTAGCTGCAAATCACACACCTACTTCTGGACAGACAGTGGTAAGCAAGGTCTTTACCAGGAATCACTACATCACACATCCTGGGTAATGCCTTACTGCCTCCATGTTGTCACTGAACCACAGCTCATGGATATGCTGTACCAAATTTAATTGCAGTCAGGTGGCGAGTGGATTTTGACCTGCAGTTCCTCTGGCTCTGGGTGCTGTGGACTCCCCCTCTCTCCTGGAAACTGCAAACAAGTTCAGAATGGGAGTCTGTGCCTTTTCTGAGCTACTCGGGTAGGAATTCACACTAAAACAACCACAATGCCAACCAGGTGGGGAATGTACACCTTGGATGTACACTGCAGGTTGTAACATGTCACAGCTGGTTTTCAATGTGTGACCCAAGCTAAGCAGCTACAGCAGACAGTAACACTCGTAAGCACACATATTAATCCCATTAAAAAGTCTCCTTTCCCAAGAAGGTTGGAAATCTCAAAAGATACTCAAGCTGTTAGGCTAAGGTTAGAAAGACAAACCCGAAGTGACACCTTCCTCTCTGAACAGCAGGCTGTGACCTTTCAAGATCAGTCAGAGCCCAAACTGCATCAACAGCAACACCACCTTCAGTGCCCTGAGATGCGGGGAGAAGGCCGAGGATCCCGTGTGGGTGGAGTGAGGAGGGGCCCTTATCTCCCTGTCGCACACATCTGACAGTCCCTGAGGAACAGGGCAAGGAAAGGGGCTTAAACAATACCGCGGGTTCCGCTCCAGTAGATTAGAAAGCTGCTGTGTTGGAATGGGATGATCGTGACGGTCCCTTTCCAACCCAAACCATTCCAGGGTTCCGTAGCACGCCAGGGCTGTAAACTGCAGCCTCCTGACGCAGCACAGCCAGCTTGCAGCGGCCGGGAATGCTCCGGCTCCCAGCGGCCGGGAATGCTCCGGCTCCTAGCGGCCGGGACGCGGCGCAAGGCTGCGGGCCCTACAGCAGGTGCGCATTTTAAGGACTTGAAGAACAGGCGGAACAAACCTCTCGGTCACCATGCAGGGACGGTTTGGGGGGAGCAAGGACAGGATACGCGGGGGAATTCAGTGACGGAACTGCTTAAACACACACACAGCCCCCCCTTCCCCCCCCCCAACCGCTTCAGACGAGGTCTCAGAAAAGATTTTTAAGGGGAAAAAAGGGGAACCGCCAGCCCCGTGCCCGTCCCACGCNGGGGCGGGGCGGGGCGCGGCAAGGTGAGGTGAAGGGCACGAGGGGTGTGAGGGAACCGCGGCGGGCGCCGGGCGGGTGCGTTTGAAGGAGGGGGTTGCTGGGTGGTGTTTTTCTTTAAAAGCGTGGGCCGTGAAACCAAATTTATTTTAAAAAAAACCAAACCAAACACGAACCCAAAAATCAGCAGCTAAATTAAAAGTTCCCCCAGAGTGTCGTTGAGTAATCACTCAGTGATTAGCATACGGTGTCTGTCAGGGCTGTTCGGCTCTCAAGTTGCCTCTTATCCCCTGCTCGGAGGTCAGCACCTTCCTCCTAACGCCTTCATCAGGGCTAAAAAGGGGACAGGGCATGTTTGGTGCCTGGTTTCCAGTCCAAGATTGGGAAACTACTTGCAATACATGCCATTTGCACTGTTCTTTCCCTCACAAAACATGTTTGCTTTATCTTCTTCATGTAGACATGAGCTCAGCTGAGACTGGCACTAGTCAGAAGCGTAAAAAAAGACTCTACAGATTTCTGTTCTTTTCAGCTGTGTTCACCACAACTCTCCACCTGTTTTCTGTGCTTCCTGGTGTTGGAAGGAGATGCTGACTCTTGGTTTCCCTTGCAGTGGTCAGGTGCCAGCACTACCCACCACTCCGTGCTCTCCAGGCCTCGGCTGTGCTGAGGAGAGCGTCTGATGAGCACAAGAAGGAGCCATTCACATCTTCCTCTCAGCAGCACTTTGAGTCACCTCCAGCTGGTCACCAGCCTGAACAGGAACCTCAGGGCCCTCGCCCCAGGTAACTCACCAGCTCCTTCTAGCACTGTCCCACCGACAGAGGGATTGGAGGGCTTTTTGCTTTCCTGAAACTCACATCTGACACTTGGAGACAATGAGATCCAGCATTAAGGAGCTCCAGACTGCAGCAGCTGGAGAGCTGGTTTGCTGTGACAGTGCAAATTCCACTGTCCACCGTGGACTTACTTTCAAGAGGGAACCTCTCTCACCTGCAAAGTGCAAGTCTCTGCTTCTGGATTTTTGTCTAAATCTAAAAAAATAGGGACAATATGTTGTCTATATGCCTGTAGTAGAAAGCCCATGTTGGAAAAGATTATAGTTTAGTTTTCTGTAAAGGAGGGGGAGTGTGGGGCTGATTGGTCTCCATGTAGGCATCTGCATTGAGCCCTCCTTCCCTTATTTTTCTCTTCTCTCGCAGCAAAGGTGTGTTAAAGAATCGTTTTTCTGGACAGGGAAGGATTTTACTGGAGGAGGCCAGATTTATACTAAGCAGGTCTCAAAATGTGCCTGGTGTCAGCGAGTGAGTGGCAGAGTCCAGGGTTCTGATGTTTGGTGGTGACATTCCCCTCACTGTAACAATACCTTCTCATAGTTACACTGGCCAGGGCGGCCAGGAGTCTGAGGACTATGAGAGCGAGGAGCAGCTGCAGCATCGAATCCTCACAGCGGCGCTGGAGTTTGTGCCTGAACATGGCTGGACTGCAGAGGCCATTGCGGAGGGAGCCAAGGTATGTGGGGAAAGAAGCAACAAAGCAGTTGAAAACTGGATGGAGCTGAAGTGCAGAGACAGCCAGGCCTGCATGCTTCCCCCACATACTCTTGGGCGATGCACCCTAGTCAGCAAACGCTACTGGGCAGGAATGAAACCCAGCTGCTACAGGGTAACCCCTTCAGAGTTAGACTAAGGCATGAGGTAGAGTAGTGATCCTAAAGAGAGGAAAACACGTACAGGAAGTGCTTTCTAATGCAGCATTGTTTTGTTTAAATTCACATAATGTCTTCCACAAAATAAATGAAACTTTTTCTAGCTGGATCCTGCTTAGCAGTGTCTGACCTGGTCTGTCTTCTCCCTTCTTCCCTACAGACCCTGGGCCTCTCTGTTGCTGCAGCAGGGATGTTTCACAGTGATGGCAGTGAACTGATCCTACACTTTGTGTCTGGGTGCAACGCCAAATTGTCCAAGCTGCTGGAGAAGGAGCAGAAACTAGTGCAGCTGGGTGAAGCAGAGTGAGTACTGGGTGTGAACAAATGTCTTTCTTTGCAGATTTCGGGAACTGGGTAGACAGAGAGGCCACCTGGGACACAGATAAGTTAAAAGTATAATTTACCCAAATAAAGCCGTTTTCCCAGATACAGACTAGGACCAAAGGCATGAAAGATATATAATACTTTGCTTATCTATTGCTAAGCCCGGTGGAGATTGATCTTTCAGAATCAGAATTGAATTTAACTTGGATGTTCTTCCTAATTTTTTTTCCTTACCCAGGAAGAAGCCTATAGATGAATTCTTGAGACATGCTGTGGAAGCCAGACTGAGGATGCTGATTCCATATATTGAGAAATGGCCCCAGGTATAAAAGTAATATCAACATCATCTCCTTTGCGTGTGTGTATTTTCAGCACCCTGTGACTTTCAACATAGCCTCTTCACCAGATTAGTTCAAGGTTGTAAATGAAACCCTGGCTGGTTTCAAATGATTAGTAGCCTTCAAGAGGAGAGCAACCTTGGAAGGAGGCAGTTAAAGGTGACTTTAGAGCAACTATTTCTCGCAGTTCTGGAAAGGCAAAGCTCTCTGTTGTTCACTCCACCCATCTGGCATCCCCAGGGGATAACCTGTGTCTCTGCTCAGTGCTATTTGCAGTGTCACTGCAAGTCAGGCTCTGTGCAGCATTGTTGTGGCTGCACCGGGATCACCTGACACCTGGAAATGCAGAACTGCTTTGCTGCAGGAAACTGTCCTTGACTGTCAAACCCCTGGCAGCCTGAGGGTAGAGCTGTGAACTGAGAGGGCTCCATACTTCAGAATCTAGATTTAACTGTCCAGCCATTCTTCCCAGGGTTGGAAGGGAATTGAATTGTGGCCACAGTGACAAGCAGAGAGTTCCTAATCTTGGGCTGCAAAGATTGCCGCGAGGTCAGCCTCTGTCCAGAACCACTGCTGGCCTCTGGGCAGCTGAATCCAGCACCGTATGCACAGAGAGGGAGTACAGGCTTCATGTTCTTCTTTCACATTAGCATAATTTGCCTTGTGAAGGATGTGGGTGGTTTGTGTCTCTCCTGGCATTGTGTGATTACCTTCAAAGGCTGCAGGATTCCAGCAGGGCCATTATGGCTGGCGCTGTTCTGCCCTTGGTTGCCGCTCTGAGTTCAAAGTCAAATTGAGAGAAATGAGAGATGTGACTCCCTGCCCACAGGGGCACAGCACAGGGTGAGTCAGCTCAGCCTCTGATGTTTCCAAGCCAGAGAGGCAGCTCAGGAGAGACAACACGGGGATGTTTGAACCGAGCAGGGATTGTTCAGCTCCAGTACGGGCCAAGGCCTGAACTTGCCAGCCACAGTGTGTGTTCTCTGCACATCGTGTTGATTGTAAGGACTGCAAAGAGCTGGGAGGACTTGTCACTGGGAGCTGGAGGCAAGTCAGCAGCAACAGGGAAAAGGTAACAGAGCAGAGCACTGCTGGTCTGCTTTAGTATTACATCCTTCTCTCTTCGGCTCCCATTTCTCTGTGTGTTTCCTTTGCAGGCCCTGAGTGTCCTGTTGCTCCCACGTAACATCCCTTCCAGCCTCAACCTCCTCACCAGCATGATTGATGATATCTGGCACTATGCTGGGGACCAGTCCACAGATGTGAGTCCTTGTGCTTTGGGGACAAGCTGGTGCTACGCTTGAGCACTTTGGCAAAATCATGGATTCGAGTAGGAGTGGGGCTGAGTCCCTCTGCAAAAGGTCCATTTGTTGAGTGAAGAAGACATTTCAGAGGCACCCAAGGGTCCTTATAAACTACAGTCTAATCTCTAAAGATACTTAAGAGTCACTGAGACTAAATGCAAATTACAACCAATGGGATTAGTGCAAATTAAAAGGACCTACTTTCCTAGGCTCTTAAGTGCTCTTCTTTTTTCTTCTTGAAGACACAGACAAAGTTGTTGAGATTCTGAGACTAAGAAGTTGATCCAGTTTTTAGTGAGTGAGCAGTAGGTCTGTCAAACACCTCTCTTCCACCAGCAGTAGCATTTACAGACTTGACTTGAAAACCTTTAAAGAACCTACCTAAAAATACCAGTAGCTTATTAAAGCTTTCATCTTTCTGGCAGGAAATAAAAGAAAATTATAACCTTAATTATAGCAATTAATAAATTACTTTAATTCTTATAGATGTAGGGAGAAATGGAAAAAGCTAAATGAACCATTTTAACAAACTACTTTAATAAGCTTCTTTTATCTGTGTATAAAAGAGAAGCTACTGCAGTGAAAAATAAATAAGATGGCAGAAAAATTAAAGGAATAAACCAGAAGACAACTGAAAGAACATAATTGCTTCAGGAACTGAAAGTCCCTTACGTGTTATGCAAGTCAAATGAACGTGTTGGAGCCAGTGTCTGCACTGAACTGCTCCTAAAGTCTCACTGATGAAGGGATTAGGAGAGGTTCTAAAGTTGATGTTTTGTTTGCACCTTCTGACTGGTTACATGAGTTTTCCGGGGAAGATGTGATGCTGAGCCTGCTCCCTCTTTCCCAGTAAAGGAAAGTCCTCGCAGCATATCCCTCTTCCCAACACCAGGAGCTAGGCATAGTATTCTCATACCTCAGAGACCCCTTCAAGTGGGTTTTAGGAGAAGGAAGAGAACAGAAAGAGTTTTGTCGCAGGCCCTGGGAGATCCAGCTGCAAATGGCAACTTCCTCTATATGGGGAAGGAGCGTGCTGTGGGTGTGTGATTTTCCTTTGCCCTTCTCTGATAGCTGCACTCTCGATGTGCATTCAGATCACAGCTCTCTGTCTCTCCTCGTGTGCCCCTGCAGTTTAACTGGTACACTCGCCGGGCTGTGCTCACTGGCATCTACAACACCACTGAGCTGGTGATGATGCAGGACTCGTCCCCTGACTTCGAGGATACTTGGCGCTTCCTGGAAAACAGAGTGGCTGACGCCATGACCATGAGCAGTACAGCCAGTCAGGTAACCTTAGGGACAAGTGTGCACGCAGCAAATCCCTTCTGCCCAAGGAAATACGTCGGCACACCTGGCTTTTCCATCATGCAGATCCCACGTCTGCTGAGAGACGCCCTTGTTGCTGTCAGTTCAAAATCAATAAATGATTATGTGTTTTTTATTAAAATGACATGTAGGTGCCCTCTTTGTCAGACTGTCCCAATGGGTAGGAGACCTCCCAGGAAACCCCTTCCACGTGTCCTGTCTGTGGCTGTCACTTGTCTGCAGTGCTGTCAGCACCTTTCTGTAGCAAATACATGTTTGTTGTGCATTCCATCTGTGTGTTTGGGGGCCACAACTGCAACTGCAGGAAGCAAAAGGTCGTGTTCTCCCTGTGTCTCCCAGGTACAATCCACTGGAGAAGCCGTTGTCCAGGGCCTGATGGGAGCTGCAGTTACTGTAAGTAATACTGAAACCAGCAGGGCTGTGAGAGCAGAATTGCTTCTGTTCCCTTCCAAGCGGAATGTCAGCCTGTGTTTTCCTCCCAAATCTAGAGGACAACCTGGAAAAACAATCATCTTTCATAACTTAGATTTATTTAAGGGTGATTTCCTGGGTAGTTTGGGGTTAGTTCACTGTTTTGTGGTGAAAGAACTTGTAATAGAGCATAAGGAAATTAAGTCAGAAGCTGTAGGGTGAGCTTTAGGGATGAGAGATAAGTGATCAGAATAAATACACCTGTTCTCCATTACTCTCACAAGATCTCTCCCTCTGCCAGGAAATTTTGTGGCCCTGTGCTGGAAGTCTTGACAGAGGGTCAGTGGCCCCATGCATACTTGGGAGGTGGTACCCGTCCCTGAGCCACAACAGGGTGACTTCCTTGAGCTGTTTCATTTGACCTCAGTGTCCTTCCAAGAATTCATTCACTTTTTGGTAGTGTCCTGGACTGCTTTCTGTCCATGCAGAGGGAACTGCACTTTCTCTGGGATACAAAATAGGCCTTTGTGTATCCAGGAGTGACTTTGAAGGGCTTCAGGGCTTCCCTGTGATTCTATTTTTGGAGAACTCCCATTGCATTTAGCAACAGAGTGATTTCCTTGTTATCAGAAATACATTTACCATGTATCAGGACAAGACAAACAGGCTGGAACATAAATTAGAAATTACTTGTACTGATGAAGCGCTTCTCAAGAATTTCTCGTGCCTCCTTCCCTCTGCAGCTGTGGTGGAATTTAATGTCTGTCAGCCTCTCTCCTCTTTCATGCCTGCATATGCCAAGAGGATCCTCCACTAGCAAAATCCCGGGCTCTGTTTCACATCCGCACAATGCTCTTGGGTCCGGGATATCTCCCACTGCTGATGTTTGGTCTGTCCCTGCAGCAGCTCCACTGCCCAGATAAACGGGAGGAACTGGATGGATTCCGAAGGGGGGTGGGTTGTAGTCAGGTGGCTTTAGGGCAGAATCATCCCAATACATAACTGTTAGGGGAACACATTCCGAACCTCCCACCACGTGTGTCCAGGACCAGGGTGTCCCGAGGTGTACTCCTTTACAGGCGTGCTGAGTTCTGCAGGTCTTTGCAAAATGGATGAGCGAGCGTACTGCCCCAAAAGCATAAATTCACTGCCGAGGTCTGTGTGGCCGCAGAAATAAACCCAAGCTGAAACCTGCTGACCGGGAGAGCAGGTTCCGGTCAGAGGGGTGGCCGGAGGTGGATCCAGTTTGATCCTTGCCCAGACCCCTTCCCCAGACCACAGTGATGCCTCTTTCCCCCGCATCTTTGCTCGCAGCACACGGGCCTCCCCTCGGCACCTGCTCCGGCGGCCGCCCGGGACAGCGGCACTAAACCCCGTTCTCCCTGTGCCCACAGATCAAGAACCTGGCGGGGCTGAACCAGCGCCGGTGAGGCGGCGACGGCGGCGAGCACCGGAGGGGCCGCGCCCGGTCCTTCCCCGGCACCAATAAAGTCGTACTCAGCCTGGCACGGACTCTTTTTGCGGGCGCACCGGGGCCGGGGGGAGCCGGGCGGGGACGGACCGGGCGGGCGCTCCGGACGGCGGGAGCGGGGTCGGGATTGGGGTCGGGGTCGGGATCGGGATCGGGATCGGGGCCGGGATCGGGGCGGGGCGGCCATGCCGTACGCCAACCAGCCCACCGTGCGCATCACCGAGCTGACGGACGAGAACGTCAAGTTCATCATCGAGAACACGGACCTGGCGTGAGCANGGCACGGCCTCCCCTGAGGGCGCCGCTGGTGCGGCCGGGAGGGTCTCTGAAGCAAAGCCCCGCAGAAGGCCTGGCCGGCATCTGTGCGGGCCCGCAGCCCCGCGCTCCCTCATGCCTAAACTCGGGTGTTTCCCTCCCTCAGGGTGGCAAATTCCATTCGGAGAGTGTTCATCGCAGAAGTCCCCATCATAGGTGAGGCCTTTCGCTTGCCTGTGGTCGCAGTCCCTTGGACTGCCTTCCCTGTGGCTCCATCGCTTCCCCTCCGTGTTCTCCCACACCTCCCTGCTGCTTTTGGCTCTCCTTACCCGTGTTCAGGCAGTACTGTGCCCTGCAGATGCTGCCTCGGTGTGTCTCTGCAGTCTTTGTAATGTGTTCTGTGCCCTCACAAGCTGGCTTTTCCCCACATGAGTATTTCTCAGCTTGTGGCTTTCTCCTCTCTGCAGCCATTGACTGGGTCCAGATAGATGCCAACTCCTCCGTGCTCCACGACGAATTCATTGCACACAGGCTGGGTGAGTGCTGGGGTGGGAAGGAAGATGAAGGTGGGCTGTCGGCAAAATCAGTCCACAGATGCTGAAGCACCTTTGTCAGGTGCTGTTCCTCCACCTGTCTTGGCAGGAGAGTTAGGGGTTCTTGTGGTCTCATTCAGACGTTCCTCTGATTTCCTGCTTCCCACAGGTCTCATTCCACTCACCAGCGATGACATTGTGGATAAGATGCAATATTCCAGAGTGAGTCAGGCGAAATGCTGTGGGGAATCATTTTGAGGGTGGTGGGTGTTCGATCTGATGGGAAGCTCTGGCAGTTTGTTGCATGAAGAACCCGTGTGTGTCCCAGGACTGCACGTGTGATGAGTTCTGCCCGGAGTGCTCCGTGGAGTTCACGCTGGACGTTCGCTGCAACGAGGACCAGACTCGGCACGTCACATCCCGCGACCTCATCTCCAACAACCCCCGCGTCATTCCGGTCGGTGCCATCCCGCTGCTCGTCCCGCTCCGCATTCCTGCTGAGGCGGGGTAGCAAACACATGGAATGTAGGCACAGCAAGGCCTTTGAGCACGTTTCACATTGCCTAAAGCTCCACTTGAACTGTAGTGGGAGAGCCAAGGAGGAATAGCTGCAGAAGCAGTGTGTGTGCCAGTGCTCTCCTTATCTCTGCTGCGTTGTCCTTCACTTGCTGTCTGATGGGGTGCAAAGCGGTATGGCCTCGTCCTGCACCCCTCATCCCAAAATCCTTGGCTGCCCCTTGGCCGGCCTCTGGCTTGCTGGTTGTCAGCTCTCAGCATGGCAGAGTGTGAGGAGCCTGGGCCAGGGCACTGCTGCCGAGCAGCTCCTGTGCAGTCAGCTTGGGGAGGGTTGGTGGTGCCAAAGTGGGACAGATGCAAAGGGACTTACAGAGAATGTTCTCATACACTGTTGAGGCAGATTCAGATGTCACCACAACTTGGGGCTGCTCCTGCTGCCTGGTGACAGTGTCTGCCTGGGTAAAGCCCAGCTGGAGCCTGCTGTCTGGTACTTGCCTTTGGCTAAGGTGCTCTGAGTGCTGTGTGTCATCTACAGCAGCTGTGGGAGTGACTTTGGGAACCAAGCAGATGTGCTGTGTAGGGCTGGAGCACTCATCCAAGCTGATCTTGTCACTCATTTGCTTGCTTTTTTTCTGCTGCTGCAGGTGACATCTCGGAGCAGAGACAACGACCCCAATGACTATGTGGAGCAGGATGGTAAGTGGTGGGTCACTGGGAATAAGAGCTGGAGGAGGAAATTAACTTTTCTTTCAGGTTCTTTGAACTCATTCTTCTTTTACTAGCTGTGCAACCGTAAGGCAGCTGTAAATCTGACACTTCTGAGCTGCTGATGTCAGTGCATCAGTGGGGTAGCATTTTGTCTTAATGCCACTTAGGGGTTGTCCCAGAACTAAAGTCCTGTGTCAGAGGGTGCTTCTGTCTCTCCTTGTGAGAGCTTAGAGACAGCAGAGAGGTGAAATGGTTTGTTGTTGGCTGTTCCTTGGGGGCCTGTGCAGCTCGTTTTTACTTAGCTGCTCTGGGTACACAGCTGAGCCCCTCTAGGAATCCAAGCAAGCCCTGGATTGCTGGTGACGTCTTCCTGGACACCAAAAATCTGCCTTTGCTGCAGTGTGATCCTGCACACTCATTTCTCCTCTGCAGCCTTCTCAAACCAGCATGTGCTTTTCCAGACATCCTGATCGTGAAGCTGCGGAAGGGGCAGGAGCTGCGGCTGCGAGCCTATGCCAAGAAGGGCTTTGGCAAGGAACACGCGAAGTGGAACCCCACGGCCGGCGTGGCCTTCGAGTATGACCCCGACAACGCGCTGAGGCACACGGTGTACCCCAAACCAGAGGAGTGGTATGTCCTGGTGTCTGTCTGTGGGGACTGGGAAAGATTTTCCAGCAGCCAACAACTTACACTTCAGCCCTGGGGATAATTTGGGTCAGTAAGTGATGGGGAGCATGCCTGCCACATCCTCCTGCACAGACTCTGCTCCTGGGTTTGGGTAGCAAGGCCAGTCGCTTGTTTGCAGCTGCATACAAGGTGGACTGGTTTGTGGTCATCTCTTGTCCCCCCTCACATACCATCACGGCTGGTTTGCCTTGCAGTTTTATTTCAGGCAGCTGATTACAGGGTTCTGGGATCAGTGTTTCTGGGCATTGATGGGGCAGAGGAAGGCCAGCAGGAGACCTTGGTAGGTACAGGATTTTCCGGTACCTACAGGTACAGGTAGGTACAGGTGCTGGCTTCTCAGACAGCTTAAGGCTTTGGGTTTTTCTTACGCGGATTAAGTGGTTCCACACAGTCTCTCTGGTGTGGTCCTCTATAAACCAAGGGATGCAGCAGGTAGAAAGATGTGTTTGCCTAACTGATGCACAGGTATTGCAGTGATTTTGGTAGAGGAGTGGAGGTGCAGGACATCAGGATGGAGCTCACTGGTTCAGCTGGTGTCTGAGGTACACGAGAATTTTTCGTGCTGGGTCCAAGCTAACTGTGCCTCACAGACTTGAGTGCTGGAGTACTCCAGTGCTTTCCTGGCCCAGTGGGAAGTAGAAAGAAAAGATAACCCAAGGTCCATTACTCCATAAAAGCATCCAGGCTCCATAAACACAGTCCCTTCAGGAACTGACATCCCTTCACTGTAAGCACTTGCCAGATTGTACCAGTGTAGGTGGATGGAGCCACAGTACAGGGCTTGCTGAGTTTGGGCAGAGCAGGGCTGATCCCTTTCTTCCAGTGCTGCTGGATGACTCTGTGGCATTAATGAGGAGCCAGAAAGAGCAATGTGGGACTGAGCTTTTTTCTGTAACTTGGTGTTTGATAACCACCCTGTTGGTGCTGGATGTGAGCCCCAGTGCTCACTCTCTGGGGCCAAACTGAGTGCCTGGGCTCTGTGGGGCCAGGCTGGAGCAGGGGCTCTGTGCTAACCTCTCCTGCTCTCTGATTCCAGGCCCAAGAGTGAGTACTCAGAGATCGATGATGAGGATGCTCAGGCTCCCTACGACCCCAATGGGAAGCCAGAGAGGTAGGGAGCTGAATGCAGTGCTGCAGCTGGAAGATGGAGTGACTGGCTGGGTGCATCTCACAGGCTCTCATTAACAGAGCAGTGTCTACGCTGTGCTGAAATTGCCAGCCCAGGGAGCTGACATTCCCTGAAAAGCAGGGCAGGAGTTGGCGTTCAGTGGTGATATGCCCAGATCTGGCAGGTTTTCCCCTCTGGGAGATACTAGACAGTTCTCCTGAGTTTGTGTTGCCAGGTAGGGCAGTGCACACTCAGTGAAGTGTGAGGCCTGCAGGGGAAATACCCTGGCTTAAGGTATTCATTCACCTGTGTGTGTCTCATGCTCTGATTGCTGGTGTTATTTGCACTGCAAAAGTGCCTCAGCCAGCCTTAGTCCCTGGCTTGGGGCTCTGTGCTGGCTCGCAGGTCACAGTGCTCAACAGAAATCAATCTCAGAAGTGCTCTTGCAGCCCTTGAAGTTGTGAGTGTTGGTGTGACAGTTGTAGAGGGGCAGCACTGGCTGTTGCCTACTTGGGAGGTGAATGATGATGATGATGATGATGATGATGACGATGATGGTTGGGATTCCAGGCAGATCTCCCTGCTGTGGGTATGGATGTGCTGGAACGATGTGCAGTCTGGGTTTGCAGCTCCTTGCAGGAGACTGCAAGGTGCTGCAGCACCCCTTGGTGACTTAACCCCCTGCCTTGTAACCTCAGGTTTTATTACAACGTGGAGTCCTGTGGTTCTCTGCGCCCCGAGACCATCGTCCTCTCTGCATTGTCCGGCCTCAAGAAGAAACTGAGCGATCTCCAGACACAGCTGAGCCACGAGATCCAGAGCGACGTCCTCACTATCAACTGAGGTGGCCCTTGCAGGAGAGTACTGAGCTGTGAGTGATGCCTGGCTGAGATCTGGGGAGAGGCTTTTACCTCCCCATCATCTCCCTCTGCCTTTCCTGGCCCAGCACCTGGTTGGTGACGCCTTTTCCCTGGTCCTGCTTCCCAGGGAAGCCATTGTGATATGTAGGGTAAAACAGGAAGGGAATCAGCCAGCAAGCATCTTAGCTGGGACAGGCTTTGTCTCTGAGTGATCCCAGAGTTTTGGTTCTGGTGCTGGATTTTGGCCATGTGGTGTTTTGGATCGAGAAGTGTGTACCTTTGTTACACAACCCTGCCTTATTTACATGTCCATTCTTTACTGTGCTGAATAAAGCCTTACCCTCACATTTTTCTGTCATCCCTGAAAGCTCATTCAAGGCTGCTGGAGGAGATGTCACATCATTTACTTCTCTCCAGTAGACATTAACGTAATGAGATCTTCTTTGGAGGGAGCATTGCTCGCTGATGCTGATTGCTGCTTGTGACATTATCTCCTGAGGAGAGCAGCACCCCTCCTGCAGGCAGCCCGTCGTTCATTGATCCAGTGCTGTGTCTAAAGCAGATGTTTGAGGCCGGGGTGGGCGAGATGCTGCAGAAAGCAGCACTGCAGGGGAGCCCAGCTGGGTCAGGCAGGCGAAGCTGTACTTACAGACTCCTTTGGAACAGACTCCACCCCTGTGCTGTATAACCTTTCTCTGAGAAGCTGGGTGGCACAGGGTCTGTCAGTAATGGCCCCTGGCTGATACCTTACTTTGTGCCCACAGCCCCCAGTGTGTGCTGGGCTGGAGCTTGGTGCAGGTCCCATGCCCTGACCCCCCTGGCAGTGGCTGAAAGGCTCCAGCAGTGGCCTTTGTCACCCCCCCTCCTCCCCTCCGTCAGTGCCCAGCATGGTGACATGTTCCTGGAGAGACCTGCAGCTCCTGTACCAAGGGGGTTGGGAGGGAGGGGAAGGTCTGTGTGCCCTTGCACTCATCCCAGTGTGGATGGGGAGGGTTCAGGGAGTGGTGACAGGGTCACGCTGAGCAGGGGAGAGCAGCCCATGTCAGCATTGCCTCCCCCTCCAGGCTGCTGCTTCCATTTCCTTGCCATGGCAGAGCTGGCTGCAGCATGGCTCCCCACATCCCCATCCCTGGAGGGGTCACTGCACTGGCTGCTGTGGCTGCCATGGCTGCCATGCTCTTAACCTTGAGGCCAGTGCTGCCAGGCAGTCATGGCATGGATGAGTTACCTGGCACAGCTCTGGGAGATGGTGTGCCTTGAAACACCTTCACCTGGGGACTTGGAGCCACCACTGCCCTGGCACATCCCTGGAGCCACAGGCAGCTGGAGGCGAGGGTGACAGCGGGGTGCCAGCATCCTGTTCCACTCTGGGTTGTTTGATGGAGAGTGGCAACTCGCTCCACCCTTCTTCCTCTCCCAGCGGTTTTAGGGCTTCACTTGAAATGTCCTGGCCATGGCTGGAGGCAGAACAAAGCCCTGAGCCAAGCATGCTGCCAGGAACCTCAGGAAATCTCCCCCCATCAGCATTTTTCTCTCTGGCAGGCACTACTCCCACTTGCGCTTCCCGAGCGCGCTTGGATGGAACAGACAAACAGGAAGGGTGGATGTGGATAAGGGTTGTTTATTCATTGAGCAACTCCTTAAAAACCAGAAAACTCAAACATTTTTGGTAACAAATGTTAAATCTTTTCCAGATGAGGTGTGTAGCCAGGAAAAGAGCAAGTTCCATCTCTCACCCCAGGGAGGACACACTGCTGGGCAGTGCTGGGGTCCCAGAGCCCCTCTGTGCCCAGCCATGCTGCGAGGAGCAGCCCTTCCCTGTCCCCACATCCCCTCAGCCTCAGCCACAAGCTACACCACCCTGAAACACAGTATTTACAGACCACAGATTCCCACACCACGACACTCCCTGTGCCCAACACATGGACCTGGAGCTTTAAAGGGCAGAAATAAAACCACCAAGCATCCAACCCAGACGGAAAGAAAACTCCAAAGAAACACCAAGGTTTGCACGGCAATAAAAAGATAGCCCTTCTAAAGGAGGTCAATAAATAGGAGAACTAGAAAAAATCAATTGCTTTGAAGTTCAGCACATAAAGCCCAGTTCCACCCCCAGTGGGTGAGGAGGGAGTGAGGGCTATGGGAATGCACAGAGGAATGTGGCTCTCTCCCCACTGGCATGGGTTTCTCTGCCCTAGGGCTTCTCATATCCACAAAGCTGCCCCTTGAGAGACAGATGCTACTGGCCAAAACCAGTCCCATGGTTGCCCACCAGCAGATAAACCAGGGGCACGGCAGGGGGACACAGCTGTGGGAGGAGTGAGGGGTGTTGGGGGTGGGAGAAGCTGGGGAGCTTGGCTCTGCCCAGCTGCTCACCCCAGCCAGCCCCCCTGGAAGGAAAACCAGTTTCTCCTGAGACATCTCAATTCTACAGCGAGTGTTTAAATAGCTTGAAGTGCAAAAATCAGCTCAGGGGTGGCAGGGTGTCCTCAGGAGCACCCCACTCTTCATGGGTGGGTGGGACCCTGCACCATCAGCCTGGCACAGCTGCATCCTCCGATGCTGCTCCATGGCCATGGCAGAGTGACGCTCCTGCCTTCCTGCTACACAGAAAACTCCAAATTTCTTGACCCCCCCCCACCTCTCTTCACCTCCCAGCTGGATCCCCAAGAGTCAAACACCTCTGGGCATCTGCCCAAGGGCTCTTCAGCAGCCACCACATTTGCATTCATGTGAGAAGGAAATATCTCTTACAATACGGATATTCAATATATATTTGAAGTCAGTTGAGGCTGAGCCAGCCATCGCCTCCACTAACGCCAGACCAGGGCGTGAGCCAGTGCCTGCTTCCCAAGGTCTTGGCACGGAGGTGCCCCAGCTCGGTCTCCTGGGGATTCTGAGGGGTGGCTGCCTTCGTCCTTGCCACCCCTTGGAGAAGAAAAAGGGGACCCCTGCCACAGTCCCCCCACACCAGCTCACGGGGATGATGTGGGCTCCCTGCTTTCAGGCTTGTCGCTTTTGGAGGACTTTGGCTTCAGCAAGATGAACCTGTTGATGAGGTCGGTGTCCGAGCTGGCCTGGGCACCTGCATACGCCTCCCCTAGGGACAAAGCAGAGGGTGGGTTCACCTGGTGGGGAAAGCTCCAGGGGCTGGAGCAGCAGCAGCTCCTCAGGGTGGGGTGGGGACACTCACCAGCATAGCTGGAGGACTCGGCCATGTTCTGGGAGCCGGTGATGTGGTGCCAGTAGGCACTGCGGGGCAGCATGGTTGTGGGGGTGCAGGGGTAGGAGAAGTGCTCAGTGCCCTTGTTCAGCAGCTGCAGTGGATGAGAGGGGGGAGGAGGGTGACACAGGGGCCCTGGAGTCTCCCCCAGCTGTGTCCCCTCCTCAGCATGAGCTGGAGCTCACCCTGACGTTCTTCTCCATCTCCAGCAAGACCCTCTTGTGCTGCTCAGCGATGGCCAACGTGGCACTGTGCACGCGCTGGTAGATCTGCTCACCCTCCTGCGTCTGGAAGGTGTAGAGACCTTCTCCTGCGTCGCACATCCTGCGGGGACGGGACACAGGATGTCACCAGGGTCTTCAAGCCAAGGGATGATAAAAAACCCCACCCCAGGTGACAGCTGGTGCAGCTGCCACGCTGTTAGAGCTGTTCCTATGTCCCCTTCATGGTGTTGAGGTGGGACCAGAACCAGCTCCAAGCCCTCCCTGCCATGGGGCATGCTGTACAGGCCATGGGCATCACCCCAGCCTCAGGCCTGTCCCGTGGTGATGCCAGCAGTGCCACTGCCTGGAGCACCAAGCTGGACAAAGGCACACAGTGGTGATCCCTGTCCCGGCAAGGGTAACGTCTCACCGTCCGGCCTCGAAGGTGAAGCGGGTGGTGTCGCGGCCGTAGCGGCGCAGGGAGCAGAGGGGCCAGGAGACCAGCTTCACCCGGGGGTTGTGCGTGTCCCAGAGGTAGATGTTTTCGTGGGTGATCTGCAGCTTGCACTCGCCATAAACGTCCAGGTTGGGGCAGGGGAGGAGGAACACGTTGAACCGGTCTGGAGAGGGGAAAAAAATAGAAAATAAAATAATCTGCGGGGGGTGCAGCGAGGCGGAGCCCCGGGCGAGCACCCGCCGCCGCGCTCACCCGTCTGCTCGCACTGCACGCCGGGCGCCAGCAGGTCGGGCTCCCCCAGGCTGATGTCGTTCAGGCGGGCGCCCAGGCACTCCACCGACAGCGTCTTGTACCACTCCTCCGCCTCCAGCTCTGCAAGGCACCACGGCAGCCCCTGGGCGACCCCGGCCACGCCGGGGTGCCCCACCCAGCACCCCCAGCCCGGCTCCCCTGGGCGCTGCCCCGTACCTGAGTCGCAGGTGAAGGTCCGGGCGGAGTCGTCGGTGAAAACGATGGCCACCGCCTGTCTCTTGGTCTCCTTGGGCAGCCGCGTGATGCACTTGACATTGCTGATCTCGGTGACCTGCAGAGGAGTTGGGGGGGTCACCGCGGGCTGCACCCAGACCCCAGCTGCTGCTCCCAGACCCTGTCACCCGCTGCACCCAGACCCAGCTGCCTCCCCCTCCGGAGCCACCCAGCAAGTTTAGGCAAAGAAGGACCTGCTCTGGCACGGGTCCCCAAGCAGCGGGCAGCACCCCAGCGCCCCTCCAGCGCACCCCCTCACCTTGGGGCACCCACGCAGGCACGCCGACTTCTCATCCGGGTACTTCTCCAGGCGCTGGGGCCCTTTGCTGGAGGACTTGCGGAAGACCAGCCAGCACCGCCGGTAGATCTGCCGGACAGACAGCGCGGCGGCTGCTCGGGGCAGCTGGGGTCCCTGTCCCCGCCGCATCCCCACGTCCCCCTGTCCCCCATCCCCAGGACCCGTGCCTGGTTCTGCTGACCCTGCTGGCCTGGGGACAGGAGGGGATGCTGGCGACAGGGATATGCCGGGGCTGCCATCATCTGCCCGCGCCCCCCGCCAGTGCTAATTATATGGCTTAATTAATGAACACAGACAAAGCTCCCAAGGGGACCGCTGTTCTGGCATTTCCCCGTCCCCTCTCCTACAGCCCCTGCTTCTGAGGGTGGTGGGGCCACCGTCCCCAGGCATGTCCCCCCCCTCCCCCCGAGCCCGCTCTCTCTTTGTTCTCCCTAATTAGCATGGAATTACCCAGCATGCTCGTTGCTGCCGGCTCCAAGCCACGGTGATGGGCGACCAAACTCCCTGACCCCCCACCTATGGGTGCTGCACTCCCACACCACCCTAATTTGCACCCAGCAGCTCCAACCCCTCCCGGTGTGGGGCATCCCCGATGCCAAACTGTGTGTGCAGGGAAACTGAGGCACGGGGGGAAGGGAGGGCTCACGGACATCCCCCAAGCCCTGGGTGACCTGGGACAGGTGAACGGGTGTCGCTGGGTGCAGGATCCAGCCGGAGCAGGAGCTGGACCCCTGGGGCTGCTGGGTGATTTGGGTACCAACAAGTGGCCTGTCCCTGCCATCCCCCACTCCTCTGCCACCAAAGCCCCCAAAATGCTGCTTATTCGACCCCAAAACAGGGGCACAGGATGCTGCAAAGGGTCCTGGCCACATCACCTCACAGGGAAACCAGCACCCCAAATCCATGGGTGTTCCCCCCGACACTCCCCCATTCCCCAAGATCCCCACTCACCCCCAGCTTCTTGCTCTTCATCCTCACATAGCCCTGCTTGATGATGTCGTTAAAATTCGTCGCCATGGCGATGGCTCGATAGGGCAGGGGATATTTTGGGAGGGGGGGGCTGCCTTCACCTTCGCCCCCCCCTCTCCATCCTCTTCCTCCGTACCCCTCCTGTCTCACCACCGGCCCAGCTTGGTGCTAGCAGTGTCCCCCATGCTGGCTGGAAAAAAGAAATGACAGATCGACGGGTGACATCTTCCTCGTCCTCCTCCCCCTCCTCCTTGTCGTCCTCCTCCTCCTCCTTCCCCTCCTCCTCCTCCTCCTCTTCCTCCTCCTTTCGCTGCCTGAACCATCCGAGTGGAACAGTCCGGTGTTAACCCCTGCCAGCACGGTGGAGCCAGGATGGCACAGACAAGTGGTCGGTCCCCTGCCACCAGCTCTAACTTGTGTCCGAGGGGACACCCACACCGGACCTCGCCCACAAGTCACCATCACCTCTCGCACTCCCCCTCCTTCCTCCCAGGCTGCTCGCTCGGGCAGCAACATGGCCCCGGCGGCCGGGCACCAGTAGGGTCCAGTGGTAACGACCTCCTGTCGGCCAGGCCAGCTCTGGTGTGGGGCGTTTCGGCCGGCATCGGCTGCCAGAGAGACCCCGGCTTCCAACCTCGCACCCCCTGGGGTAACCCAGCCTCTCTCCAGCCCTGCCATGAGCTCGGCCTCGCTCAGCTTGGTCCCCGCTGGTTTCCCCAGCCCCAGCCGGTGGGACCAGGTTCCTTCCCAGCTGGAGGAAGTCCCAGGTAGAAGGCAGTAACCCAGGAAACAGAATAGGGCCATCCCCGGGGATGCTCCTCCATGCCAGTGACACCCTGGTCCCCAAAGCCCAGCACCCAGGGGAATACGACTGGGACAGCACCTTGGGGACTCCTCTTGTCCCGAGAGAGGCCGGGGGCAGCGCTCGCCTCTGAGGGGAATGTCCCCCC
>VZRQ01001922.1:0-11317 GCA_013397975.1 Machaerirhynchus nigripectus | reverse complement strand
GCTGGTGGTGAGGGGGATTACTCTTCCTTACCTCACCCACCTTTGTCAAGTGCTGTGTTATATTTATACAGTAAATTTTGCATAATGTTGCTATGTCATTACATCATCACATATGTGCCGGAACTAATTTAAATAGCATGATCTCATGGTTATTAGATAATCATTTTCACCACGCTTGCACTTCCCCAATTCGGGGGTCTTCGGGGGTCTTTGATGAAGGCTTCTAAAGTCTTTGCACTTGAACTTTTCAACTTTGTCTTCGGAGCATGCGTAGTTACGGTGGTCCTTGGTCCACCTGGTCTTAACCGGTCTAAATTCTTTGTTTTGTGGCTAATTGGCTTTGCACTTGCCAATTTCTCATTAGCATTACATTTATCTATCTCGGAAACTATACACCTGGTGAGTTTTTTCTCTCTTTTTGTCTATTCTGCATTTAAGCAACTAGTTAACCATATACTAGCCATTACATTGTATAAAAGGTTATTCATATCAGTTTATATAGGTATCAAAAGTTATGATTCAGGTTATATAAGTATCAGGTTATATAGGTATAGAAGTTATGATTCAGGCTACATAAGTAAAAGCTATGATTCAGGCTATATAAGTATAGAAAGCTATGCTTCAGGTTATATTGATATTAGGTTACATAGATATAACTCAAGCTATATAAGCACCTTGTAACTTTGACCTAAGTCATATAGACATCACTTTGCATGTGGACAAGGTACAAGTTTGGGGAAAGCAGTGCCAGGAGTGCCTGTCCCTGTGTGTCAAGAAGGCTAAATGGGGCAGGGGAAAAGCATGCATTGCACGAGAGTAGATTCAACCCTCACACAATCACTCCCATCTTGATGAAAAGATAGCATACAAGGATGCTACCTGAAAAATGTGTGCATATTTGATGTCTATGTAACTCAGGTCACAACAACAAGGTGCTTACACAGCTTGAGATATAAGATATCTATGTAACCTTAATATTAATATAACCCAAATCATTACTTTTAATATCCCTATAATCTACTACGAATAACTTCTTATACAATGTAATGGCTAGTATATAGTTAACTAGTTGCTTGTACGCAGAGTAGAGAAAAAGAAAAGAGATAAAAACTTACCAGGTGTGTTTTAGAGATAAGTAAGTGTAGGACTAATGAGAAATTGGCAAGCCAAGCCAATTATCCACAAAACCAAGACTTTAGGCCGGTTAAGACGAGATAGACTGAAGGCCATCACAACTGCGCATGCCTCGAAGACAAAGTTGAAAAGTTCAAGTGTGAAGAAGACTTTAGAAGCCTTCATCAAAGACCCCTGAAGACCCCCGAATTGGGGAAGTGCATGCGCAGTGCAAAGAATTATCTAATAACCATGAGATCATGCTATGTAAATTAGTTCCGGCGCGTATGTGATGATGCTGTAATGACATATGCAACATTTGGCATAATTTACTGTATAAATGTATCACAGCACTTGACAAGGGTGGGTGAGTTAGGAGGAGCGATCCCCCTCACCACCAGCGCTGCAATAAACAAATACCTGCTCTATAGACATCGGTCTATGGGGATTTATTTCCAGCCTATCTTTCGGGCATCAGCATGAGGGAGCAATACTGGGCTGGGAATCCTACAGGGGCCAACCTAGGGAGAAATGCAGGGAGTACAGCAGCGAGGTATCCTCCACCCCGAGCTTAGGGGGGAACCAGAAAGATACTGCTCCCATTTCAGCAAACGCCAGCCGAACTGGGATAGGAGTAATGGATAACGCGAAACCAATTCCATATCTCAAAAGGGGCTAGGATACAGACCTGAGCGTATGTGCACATGCACTGCGCATGCGCTATATGCATGACACGCTCACTCGGCTTCTTTCGGTCCGTACTCGGCTATTTCCGTCTCTTTGTTTTAAACTCTGAGTTGGAATACTGGAGTGNGTTTTTTTGTTTTTTGTTTTTGACGGGGGTAGGGAAAAAATAAAAGGGGAACTGGAAGGAAAAGGGGACGGGAATCAAGTCCCTGAAGATAAAAAGATTTCTGCTCCGCCCCCTTTTCTTAGGGGCCGGATATAGCGTCGCTCCTCTCCTCTGTCACCGTCGCTGCCATTTGTTGACAGGTCAGTCTGCTGCCCGCGGGGGCGGGGGGAGGGGGCGCGACGCGACGACGAAGGAACACGACACCTCACCGCATCACCGCATGGAGTCGGGTATGAGCAGGCTGCGCTTGAGCATTTTTGATGCAGAAAATGCGCCTTATTGTTTCAGGTTTGCATGGAGACCTCACATTACTGAGGGTTGGCTTAGCTGTGTACATCAGCAAGGTTACAAGGAATGTTTGTGGAGTTGGTGGTGGGGTTTGAGAGCTGTCTTAGTCACGTTCAGAGAGATTCTGTTTGAGAGAATTGATTCCCCACATAAGCATTACACCAATAAAGCAAAAGATCCAAATAAATCCGTGTCTGTGAATGTAGAGGAAGTTGTTCTGTCTTCTCAGGGTAATGATTTGGTCGTTTTAGGTATTCTTGGTTTTGCAAACCTAGTGTTTTTTTGGTTTGGTTTTTTTTTTTTTTTTTTTTTTTTTTTTTTTTTTTTTTTTTTTGGTCAGTCCTTTTTTATTGCTTTCTATGAGATCTCAGCAGCGGGTGGTTTTAACCAGTTCTTTACTTTGGCTGTTTGCAAATGTTATATCTTTCATAGCTATTTGTTCTCAATCTTATACTAGAATCATTATCATGTTTTTGTATGGGTTGTTCTTTAATAGTGCCCATAAAAATATCCCGCTTGGATATTTTCTCATCATTTCTTGTCTAAGCCATTATTGCTAATATGGTTTTGCTTACTGGTACCTTTACACTGGTAGAGGGGAGTTGCAAATGAGAGTTAACTTCTTTCACCCTGAACTGTTTTTCTCGTCATGAATACTGACATAGATTCTCTTAGAGGGGTTAGCTTTTTAACCAGAAATCACATGCCTCTAGAAACTGAGGTTTTTGCTAATTTCTTGATGCTACTTCAATGTCCTCATGTTCATATGTGGTGGGTTGACCCTGGCTGGATGCCAGGTACCCACCAAAACGACTCCATCACTCCCCTCTGCAACTGGACAGGGGAGAGAAAATAGAACAAAAGACTCATGAGTTGAGATAAAGGCAGGGACAGATCACTCACTGATTACCGTCACAGGCGAAACAGACTCGACTTGGGGAAATTAACTGAATTTATTACCTGTCAAATCAGAGCAGGATAATGAGAATTAAAACAAATCTTAAAAATACCTTCCCCCCGCCCCTTCCTGTTTCCAGGGTTCCACCTCCTCCCCCCCAGTGGTGCAGGCAGACAGGGAATGGGGGTTATGGTCATTTCATAACAGGCTGTTTCTGCCGCTGCTCAGGGAAAGAAGTTGTTCTCCTGCTCCACCATGGGGTCCCTCCCACGGGAGACAGTCCTCCATGAACTTCTCCAGCGAGTCCATCTCCCCGGGCAACAGTTTTTCATGAACTGCTGCAACGTGGGTCACTTTCCACGAGGTGTAGTCCTTCATCCCTCCCAGGATCTTGCCCACCCCCAACCCCTTGATGGGGGATAGAATGTTGAGAGACAGCGCTGCTGCTATGACAGCGCTGCTCAGCAGCAGCCAAAACACTGGTGTGTTCTCAACACCTTTCCAGCTCCCAATGCAAAGCACGGCACTGTGAGGGCTGCTGTGGGAAAATTAACTCCAGCTCAGCCACACCCAATACAGTATTTTGAACGGGCTTTTTGAACCCTAAGTATACAAGGCAGGCAGCAGGCCTGTTAGGAATTGGACATCCATTTTCTGGACTCTTAAACTGTGAGCATGTCTTGGGGAGGATGTGAGCTGTTTTGGAAGTCTACACATGTGGATGGGGAAATATTTGGGTCCTAAAGAATCTAGTACAGAAGTTGGTGGGTTGCATGTGTGAGTTTAATGTTGGGAGATTTTTCTGGTGCTTTTTTGTGCTGTGAATAGAGGGCTAGGGTTGTTAAGTCCTGTGTGTGTAGGTTTTTGGTGGAAAAAAGTTGTTGGTGGGTTGTACAGGGTTTACTGCTGTGTAAATAAGGGTGTTGGCGGGTTGTGGCATGGCAGTGAGATCTTTCCTTGTATGTTGCAAGAGTGCTTGTCCTCCCAATATGTGAGGGAGATGTTAGAAGATTCATGCAGAAAATGTCTGTCCCTCTTTATCAAACCATTTGTGACAGGGATGAGCGTCTCTGTATGTCAAAATGTGAAGGTTTGGGGAGGATTGTTCCGGGGTACTCTAGACCCTTCACCAGCATGCAAAGGGAGGGGGAGGGAATCTGTCTCTAGTGCGAATGGTGTAGGCATATTCCCTGCTAAATGAATTCAATTATGCCAATGTGGGGTTTTAATGCTGTGTACGGGTTTAGGTTTTCTAGTCCTGTGAGAAGTAGGAATTGAAGTAGCTCTGGTAGATTTAAAAAAGGAATGTTTGTGGTTTGCATTGCTCCTCCCCATTATTTGTTGAACGGTGTAGTCTTGTACTACCAAGTTCTGCTTGTTTTCCAGAAATGCTGAATTTGTCAGTGAGTTGTGGTGCTATGGAATAACATGGCAGTCTGTTTCTTGTTGAAAAGTAATTGATTTAGCTTCAGAATATTCTATGAAGAAACTGCAGGAGACTTTATATGTTAATACTATGGTTGTGTAATACTCGGATGCTCTTTGATAGCTCTCATATATCTTTTGGGAAATGTTATATACTCCATAACTCTGTCATAGTCATGCATAGTCTCAAATAAGTTTAGTCTTTTTTTTCTTCCCCCCCCCCCCCCCGATGTGAAAGATGGGTGACTGAGAAACCTAGATCTAGAAATTCTGACCCATGTGTGCTCTAGGATGTTCCTTTAGAAGTGTTTTGTTTTGCTATTTTTCAGGAGTCCTACATAATTGTCTACCTATGTTTATTAAAGTTGTGAATGAGAAAGTTAAAATAACCCCCCCCCCTCAGATTCTATTTAAACATAACATTAATTCAAACTTGGAAATCTCATGTGCAAAATGATCCTTCTGGACTAAAGTACTGTAAAGTACTCTCCAGGAAGCTACTTCAGGAATAAATTAAAAATATTTGCATGGAAGCTTTAAGCTAGATAAGACCTGTAAAGTGGATGTACATTTTGAAAAGCACTGTAAATGTAGTGGGATCTTTCAAGAATGTGAATGTAGAATATTCCTGGGGGTTTTTTAATATGTGTATATGTAGCTCTTCATCCTTTTATATTGGGATAATATTCTGACTTGTACATAGTTTGAGGCAGAGATACTAAATGGAAGCCTTTATCAGCAGTATTTGGTGATGCAATGGATTTCAGAATGTTGATTTTCTTGAATGCCCCGTGGTTTAAACTGTTTCCTTTTTGAATTTACTAGTAAAAAGGGCCGAGTGACAGTTCAAACTACCCACTTATGCTCTGATAAATGCTCTATCAGGTTTGAAGGGAGGCCACAGAAAACTGATTTAGGAATGTCAGATTAGAATGCCTGACTGAAATAAATTAACAGCTGGAAAGACACTGCCCAATTCCAGAATCTATTACTTGACACAGGACTTGTATTAAAGTCCTGTCTCTAGGGTAAATTAATAATTTCAATAAAACACAGATTTTTGGGAAGATGAAAGTCAAGGCTCACAGACTTTGTTCATAGAATCATAGAATCATAAAATCATAGAATATGCTGAGTTGGAAGGGACCCACAAGGATCATCAAAGTCCAACTCCTGGCCCTGTGCAGNGCTCTCTAATAGCTTTATATCCTCCTTATATTGCGGTGACCAAAACTGCACCCAGTACTGGAGGTGAGGCCGCACCAGCGCAGTGTAGACCCGGACAGTCACCTCCCTTGACCAGCTGGAGATGCTGTGCCTGATGCACCCCAGGATACGGTTGGTTTTTATGTGCATCCAGGGTTGCCCCATCGCAGGTGCAGAATCCGGCATAGCCCTTGTTAAACTTCATATGGTTGGTGATTGCCCAGCCTTCTAATTAGTCTAGGTCTCTCTGCAGGGCCTCTCTGACTTTGAGGGAGCCAACAGCTCCTTCCAATTTAGTGTTGTTGGCAAACTTACTTAGTACAGCTTCGAGTCCTGTGTCCAAGTTGTTAATGAAGATGTTGAAGAGACCTGGGCCTGGGATGGAGCCCTGCGGAACCCCACTAGTGACTGGACGCCAGCGTGATGTAACCCCATTTACTATAACTGTTTGTGTCTGACCCATGAGCCAGTTGCTCAGCCATCACGTAACATGGTTATCCAGCTGAATGATGGACATTTTGTCCAAAAGGATCCTGTGAGAGACAGTATCAAAAGCTTTGCTGAAGTCCAAAAAGATTACATCTACTGGCTTCCCTTGATCAACTAGGTGTGTTACCTTGTCATAAAATGAAAGCAGGTTCAACAGGCAGGACTTTCCCCTCATGAAGCCATGCTGGCTGTGACCGATGACTGCATTGTCCTCCAGGTGTTTTTCAATACCTCCCAGAATAATCTTTTCCGTGATTCTACTGGGCACTGACATGAGACTGGCAGGCCTGTAGTTTCCAGGGTCCTCTTTCTTGCCCTTCTTAAAAATCGGGACAATGTTAGGCAGCTTCCAGTCAGCTGGGACCTCTCCGGATTCCCAAGACTGCTCAAAAATCATCAAGAGAGGTTTTGCGATGACATCAGCCAGCTCTTTGAGGATTTTTGGATGAATCCCATCAGGCCCCACAGATTTGTAGAGATACAGCTGGAGCAGCAGATCCTGCACAATTTCAGAGTTGAGTGGGAGTTGATCATTCTCACAGTCATAGTCCTACAGCTCAGGGCACTGAGACCCCCTTGGTCCGTCATCCGTGTTGAACACAGAGGCAAAGAATGCGTTAAATACCTCTGCCGTGTCCATGTCCCTGTTTGTGAGGTGACCATTCTCATCCTGTAACAGACTAATGTTATTTCTACACTGCCTTTTGCCATTAATATATTTGAAAAAACTTTTGGTATTGTCCCCCACAGTTCTGGCAGCTTCAACTCCAGTTGAGCTTTGCCCGCCTGAATTTTCTCCCTACGGTGGTGAGCAGCACCTCTCTATTCCTCCCATGTCACCTGACCTTGCTTCCACTGGGCATACACCTTCCTTTTTTGCCTTGTTTCCAAGAGAAGAATGCTGTTCAGCCAAGCCGGCCTTCTGCCTCATCTGCTTGACTTCTGACATTTAGGAATTGCCTGCTCCTCTGCCCTTAGGAGGTGGTGTTTAAAAAGTGACCAGCGCTGATGGACCCCAGCACCTTTAAAAGCATTTTCCTAGGGGACTTTACTCACTAGTTCCCTGAGCAGCCTGAAGTCAGCTCTCTTCTTGTCCAGAGCTGAGGTTTTGCTGGCATTTTGCCCCCTGTCAACAGAGTATTTAAACTCAATTGCTTTGTGGGTCACTGTGGCCAAGATGGCTGCCAATCTCCACTTCGCTCACGAGATCCTCTCTGTTGACAAGCAGCAGATCAAGGAGGGCATCTTTCTGAGTCAGCTCCCTTAGGACCTGTTCCATAAAGTTGTCATCCAAGCTCTTTAGGAATCTTCTGATCTGGGTTGTACCAGCTGTGTGATGCTCCCAGTTAATTTCTGGCCAGTTGAAGTCCCCCATAAGGACAAGGGCAGTTGACTTGGAAGTGTCCCTTAGTTCCTCAAAGAATAATTCATTGGCATCATCATCCTGGTTAGGAGGTCTATAGTAGACTCCCACAGTGACATCTGCATTGTTTGTTTATCCCTTGATTCTTACCCAGAGGCTCTCAACTGTGCCATTGCCAGCTGTGAGCTCCATACATTCCAGCCCCTCCATTAGATACAACTCCACCCTCCCCCCCTCTTCTGCCCTGCCTATCCTTCCTAAAGAGCCTGTAACCATCCAACAGGGCACTTCAGTCACAGGACTCATCCCACCAGGTTTCACTAAATGTACTTGCTATGCTGAAGTAGTTAATGCAATCGAAGGGTGGAGAGAGTGGGGTTGCATTGCATTAAAACCAGCCCTTGCTATGGTGATATGTACTGTTGTGTTTTATTGTTTGAAACAGATACTGTATGCAGCAGTTCTTATTGTAGTCTATTTTGAAGAGCTGAGGAAAAACTTGCTGCTCTTTTTCAAATCAGGCTTCTGTTAAGTTACTCTTCTGAATAAATTCTTCTTTATTTAAATTGCTAGCATATAGAAAAATATTCCCTGTGATGAGAACTTAGGAGATGGGAAAAGGTTATTTGCTATTGAAGATTTGAATGAAACTTGTAATTACAAAGCTCTGAAAGTCTTACAGGAATATTGCAGGACAAAATAAAAGAGTAGTGACTTGATAGGTAATGCCATTTTTCTTTTTCTACCAGAAAGAAAACTTTATTTAAAGTGAAAGTTGAGTTGAGTTGTTCCTGGGGGGTAAATTCTGTCTGAAAGACCTATTACTTAAGAAAGAAAAAAAAGTCTGTAGGAATAAATATGTCTACTTCAGAGAACTTGATTTCTTTTTTTAAACCTACCTTGTATAGTAAGAGCTAATCAAATTGCATTTTGATATCCTTGTAGTCTTTCTGAGTGGCCTGCCCCTTCTTCCAGAGGTTATAAACTGTCTTTTTTTTCCCCCCTGAGTTTCAGCCAAAGCTCTGTATTCACCCAGGCGGGTCTTCTTCCCCGTCAACTCATCTTTCAGCACACAGGGACAGCCTGCTCCTTCACTTTTAAGATTTCCTTCTTAAAACATGTCCAGCCTTCTTGGACTGCTTTGCCCTTCAGGACTGCCTCCCAAGTGTCACGGGCCGATTGGAATTTTTGGACAAGGTTTGTCAGGGAGACCCTCCCATTGAGTCATGAGGTGGAGAAAGGACTGCCTTGCTTTCTAAACTCCTTCTCACAGAGGAGTCTGGGTGCACCTGGATCCAATCCTAGTCCCAGACTTGGTCAACCGTTTATGTCTAAAGGTATATGTAGGTGTAATTGAACCTTTATACAACTTTGTCTTTCAGGATTAAGGATGGCAAACTGAATCTATTTATATGAATAAAATAAATGACTTATTTAAATTGATGATGATGATAATGATTAGACAAAAAGAATTATTTACTACACAGTATAGATAGTTCAAAGTACTAGCATAATGCACTATTTTTAAAGCAATATTGAAGCAATGATATTAAAACTAGCAAAATAATTATTAAATAGTGATTGATGTTGCTCACCCATACCAACAACCGTGGGCAAATCTCTTTCGCTCAGCCTTGAGGAGTAACCTTGAGAAGCGTCCTCACTCAGGGGAGGAATCTCCACACACACACCTGGAAGGAACGTGTTAGAAGTCCCTGCCGTTAAAAGGTGGGACTTGGCTTTTAGAGCATAAATTGATTGACTGTCAGTCAGATGTTTCTAGGTGAGCTATGTCAGTTCAGCAGCCTTTAGCTCAGCAGCTTTAGATGTCATCAGTATTATGACTCGTTGGTTCCTTTATCAGGAACTTTGTCTGCCACATCCTCACCAGTGCCAGTTTCTGTCAGGAAACATTGTTCTTCACATCCTCAGAATGTTTAACTTTGGAATTGATGAGTCAGGCTGGTCTCATCATTCTTTGACACCAAAAGCAGCATGACTCCCATTCTCCATCCATATCACTGATAACTTTTGCAAATAGGGTAAAGTTTGATCTGTTTTACCCCCACCTAGACAGAGCATCCTGCTACACCAAGGGACTCTGCCAACCAGTGTCCTAAGGCCAAAGTCTGCCCTCTGGAAGTCTGAGGTAGCAGTTCTGCTAACCACCCTCCTTACTTCTCCGAGAATCAAAAACTCTCATTTTGTGATTGCTTTGCCCAAGATAACCTCCGACCATCATATCACCCACCAGTCCTTCTCTGTTTCAAACAATGGGTCCAGTGGGGCGCCTTCCCTAGTTGGCTCCCTCACCAGCTGTGTCAGGAAGTTCTCTTCCACACACTCCAGGAACCTCCTGGACTGTATTGTATTTCCAGCAGACCTCTGGTAAGTTGAAGTCCCCCACAAGAACAAGGGCTAGGGATTGCAAGACTTTTCCCAGCTGCTTATAGAATATTTTGTCTACCTTTTCTTTCTATAACAGACTCCCGCCAGGATATCTGCCCTGTTGGCCTTCCCCCTGATTCTTACCCATAAACACTCATCACCATTGTCAAGCTCTATACAATCAAAACACTCCCTAATATACAGGGCTACCCCACTGCCTCTCTTTCCTTGCCTATTCCTTCTGAAGAGTTTATAGCCATCCATTGCAGCACTCCAGTGGTGTGACNCCATTGCAGCACTCCAGTGTTGTGACTCGTCCCACCAAGTCTCTGTGATGGCAACTATATCATAGTTTTCCTGCTGCTCCATGGCTTCCAGCTCCTCCTGTTCATTGCCCTTACTCAGTGCATTGGCGTAGATGTACTTCAGTTGGGCTGTTGATCCCACCATCTTTTTGGGGGGAGGAGGCCTAATTCCTATGTAAAAGTTCTCAGGTGCTTCCACAGTTTCTAATACCTCAATAACCCTTGCATCCTTGCTGCCGCGTGGATCTCCATCCCCTACCTCCACTGAGATGCCAGACCAAAGGGCTTTGCTAGCACACTGTCCCTCAAATTTTTGCATAGCACCCCCAGGCTTCTCTCTGGTGATCCTGGTTTTATCCCTTTCCCCCTTCACATACAGTTTAAAGCTCTCTCAATGAGCCCTGACAACTCCTGTGCAAAGATCCTTATCCCCCTTGAGAAAGGTGTACCTCGTCTGTCGCCAGCAGGCCTGGTGTTGTGTAAACTGACCCATGGTCAAAAGCCCCAAAATTCTGTTGGTGACAGCAGGCTCGGAGCCAGGTATTGACCTGCTGGCTCTTCCCTTATCATTCCCTGCAACTGGAAGGCTAGAGGAGAACACTACTTGTGCTCCAGATCCCTTAATCAGTCATCCCAAGGCCCTGAGTACTCTCTTGATTGCCCTCGGACTTCTTGTTGCAACTTCATTGCTGCCTACATAACAAAGCAAAAATAGATAATAATCTGAGGGCCATACCAGGGTAGGAAGCTTTCTCTTCACATCTTTAACCCAGGCCCCAGGGATGCAGCAGACTTCCCCAAGAAGTGGGTCTAGTCTGCATATTGGGCTTTTTCTTCCCTTCAAAAGGGAATCTCTTATGAGAATGACCCATTTTTTTTTTTCTTTATGGAAGCGGTTTTGACATAGATAGTAGACTAACTTAACTTTGGTGACACCTCCAAGCCAGATGAACCATTGTCCTTCTTATTGTTCAGTTCCACTTGCAGAG
>VZRQ01001916.1:29397-90507 GCA_013397975.1 Machaerirhynchus nigripectus | reverse complement strand
AATAGTGGTTGAATAAAACGCACACGCTTGTTTTTGCTGCTTGCCCCCTGGATAATCAAAGAACTCTCTAAATTTTATCCCTAAGGGGGCAAAATTGGCAAAGTGGATTGAGAGGCTCCTGTGTCTACTAGGAAACACACTTCCTCTTGATCCAGACCCACCTTAAATGTTATCGAGGGCTCCAGTGTGGTGGGTCCCTGGTATAATGGGAGCCCCTGACACCCCAAACAATCAATTTCCATTATCTTCTGGCCTTCTTCCTCCTGAGGGTCTGCCTGTTTTTGTGGACATTCTCGCTTCCAATGTCCTTCTGCCTTGCAGATAGCACACTGATTCCTCCCTAACCACTGTTTGAGTCGGCTCTCCCCTGCTGAGGAGGGCACATCTTTGCCATGTCCTTGTGGTCAGCCCCAGCCCTTCTGTCCTGGGGGACCCCTTGAACCCTGGGATTTATCCCTCAGGGGCTATAAACTCTGCCATTGTCTTTGCCTTCGCCTTTTCCTCATCCCTTCTTACATACACTTGTTGTGCCTTTCTAACCAACTTGTCCAAGGGCTTATTCTGCCATTTTTCATCTTTCTGTATTCTTTTCCTTATATCAGGCCAAGATTTAGTAACAAATTGTACTTTTAACAATGTGTCAAAGGCTGGTCCCTCAGGATGTAGATGCTTCTACAAGGCATTTCTAATCCTCTCTAGCCAGTGACAGGGACTTCCATTCTTTTCTTGCTCTAAGGACATGGCTTTAGCTACATTGTTAGTTCTGTGAATTGCTGATTTGATTGCTCTAATTAAATAGGCATGGTGATCTCGGAGGCGAGCCAGACTGGCCTGATTATTTGGGTACCACTGAGGATCTACCTGGGGAATTGCATCATCCACAGTAGGTGCATTGTGTCCAGCCCCCACCGCTGCCTGTGGGTGCTCATCCTCCCACAGCTGCTGAGCTTTCTGCAAAATAATTTGCTTCTCTGATGACCCAAACAAAATCCCTAAAAGAAAATCCCAGTCCTTCTACGGATAATCTGCATTTCCCAAATCTTCGTCTGTCTTTTCCCCCAGTGGATCATCCCTGTGGGATCATCCAAATATGGGACTAATTCCTTTTTCAACCCTCTTATATCCTGAGTAGTAAATGGTACAATTACGAACCCGAATCCGCCACCCTCGCCCCCCAAGGGAACCTGGCATAGTGGCATCTGGTGGACCCCTGTCTCTTGGGTCTTAGAGGCTCCTGATGTCTTGTTCTGGGTTCCCCTTCTAGTCATAGAGGGGAATAAGATATCCTTCCCCTTTGCTGTCACTGTCCTCAAGGGGGGCCACAGGAGCAGTGTTAGTTGGCCGTGAATCAGCTGGCAGAAATGGAGGCTAAGATGGGGAAAGGTGCTGGAAAACATCCCAATCCTCACGATTTTTTTCTTCCTCCCCTTTTTCATCTTCCCTTTTCTTTCTTACCACATAGATTTTTCCTGTTGCTTGCCTTAACCATATTTTTCCACATTCCTTTTCAATCAATCCTTTCCAATCCTCCTCTAAATACACCCACATACTCCAACACAAACAAGTTCTATCTATTCCAAAAGGTGGCCATTTAAGTCCCCTTGGCAAATCATACTCTGGCTACACAAAATAACAATATTTTACCATTATCTCCTTAGTTACCTCTGGAGAAATGCACAAACTATCCCAAAACCTCAGCATTCTCCCCAAGGGACTCTCCAGGGGTGTTTCGGGATCGTCATCCCTTTTGCCAAGACCCTTTCTCAGCTTTACGTGTGCTACCCTCCATGGTTGCCCTCCCAGGTTTACTCCCCAAAGATCCCATTGTACTCACCAGTGAGATTTTCAGTGGTCCTTCCCTGTGGACTCTTCACGGACCCCCCTGGTCTGTCACTTGTCGGTCTCCTGGACAGTCTCGGGAACACAATCAATCGCCTGGCACCGGCCAGTGCCAAATGGAGCTGATCACTGAAGCTGGGTGAGGCGCACCTTCAGCTCTGCTTGCTGTCCGCTGGCCCTGGACAGTGGAAACATCCTGGACAAGTCCCCTTTTTGTCAGGAAAATTAAGTCACAAACACTAGAGGTTTATGTCCAAAAAGGAGACAGAGGAGTCCAGTAACTTTATTTGAACAAAGGGAGGGGCCATGGGTATTTCCCTTTTGAATGAAGGGTCTCTCCCTTTATTCAAATAAAGTTACTGGACTCCTCTGTCTCCTTTTTGGACATAAACCTCTAGTGTTTGTGAATTAATTTTCCTGACATTGTGGAAAGAGTATATTAGGTATGAATAGAAACAGTTTGACAGGTTCATAAAGTAGAAAAGCAGATAGAGCACAGTAGCGGAGCGCCTCGCTTCTAAGTGTGGGATTGATTGGGTATCACCCTCTTCAGCAATAAACTGGGCAGGGCCACTGTATGCAGCTGTGGGCTGGAAACAAAATTCTATTCCCCAGCCCTGAGGAAATTACTCTTGGAGGGGTGGGGGAATAAATAAAATAAAAACATCCCTGTCTGTTGATACATTAAACGGGAGAAGTTTTCTAGCCTGTGCCGTTTCAACAAAATGTGGTTAGAGAGTGTTTGCACTGCAGGTTCATCAGCAGAGCTGGTGAGGGTGGTTCCTGGCAAGGGAGAGCTGGGCAGGGATAGCAGATACTTGAAATAGCTGTGACCCTGGTGCTGGTCCAAAACAGGTTGTGGTAATTATGGTTATTTTGAGTCCCACACCGAGTCCATTTAATTGTGCCTAAGCACTACTTCAGGCTATAGCTCTGGGGTGTGTTTCAAGTGCAGGATCTTTTTGCCATTTAATTAGGATGAGAGGGTTTGGAAGAAACAGGCAAAATCATATTTACCCCATATGTTGCTCCTCTAAGAAGGGTTTATGGAGAAAGGTCTGCATTCCTCCAGCCATTGCACAGAGATGAGAGCAAACCCAAGCTATGGCCAGCAGTGGTCCCTGCCAGGAAGGCAACTGAGCTCTGGAGTCTTAATTTGACTTTTAGAGTCCCTTGAGAAGAAGAAAAACAAACCTAAAAAAAATAAATACTGGAGAAGTGGGGTTTTTTTTCCTTTCAACAGCCTTGTCTCTCAACCTGCTTTATGAAAAAGAGCAGTCAATTTTTAATTTTGTGTGTGTGAACTGGCTGCTTCTTGGGGAAGAGCTGGAGACTGTTCCCCCATACCCCCCTGGAGGGAGCGTTCCAAGCCCTGCATCTGGCACTGCTGTGTGGCTGTGCTAGCCCACGCCAACCACACTGAACTCTCTGCTTCTTCACAGAGTATTCCTGAACCCAGGGCACAGCCAAGGATGTGTCTATAATGTTCAGGCTAACTCAGGGGTGAACCAATGTTTTATGTTAGCCAGGATCCAGCCCACTCCTGACAAGTTTGGTGTTACAGAATCACATCAGCAGCAGTGAGGGCTGGAATCCTATTCCATGCCTGACACTCGTGCTGCCCATTGACCTACTGGGGAAACTGTGCTTATTGGCACTGTAAGGGACGGATCTGGGAAGTTGATTTAGCATGGGGATTTAGCACCTGGGGAGTCAGGATGAAGCCCCTGGTCTGTTGCCAGGGCAGTCTTGACACTGTTCTACAAAAGATGATCATCACCTGCCTTGCAGGTACCTTCATTAGAAACCCCTTATTTGCAACAGCATAAAGTCTCCCCAGAAGTGACATAAAAATGAGCAACAAAAGACTGAGCTGCAATTAGCCAAGTCTTTTTTGAAAATATAATTTGTTATTACCTATAAAAAGGTATACCTATACAAAGTGTTGTAGTACAGTTTTTTTTTGTTTCGCTGGCACAGAAAAAAACCAAAGGCACTTGGCTGGTTCTGACAATAGAGTTGCTGGAAATCTGCTGTGAAACTCTGTGGGCTGCAAAAATTCAGTAGCCAAAAGAGTATTGCAGTCAACAGCCTGCATTTTGCAAAGCCTAAATTTTACATGACTGATATAAAAGAAGGTATATAAAAACTAGATACAGACAATGAAATTCTCTATTCAGTGCCCCAGCACAGGTGTTATCTTTTAAACACCCCTATAAATGAAGGGGAAGTCAGGAGGAGCAAGCTGATGACAGGCTCCAAAGAAGAGCTGCTCTCCCCCAGGGACTGGCCAAGCCTCTCTCCTGCTTGCCCAGAACAACCCTAATGCCGCAGTTCTGGCCTGGTCCAGAGAAGGTGTCAGGACATCCTCTATCAAAGGCATGTTGACACTGGGGCACACTAAATTTTCATGTACTCACATAGAGTGGAGCAACTCACAGCCTCTTCTGAGAGAAGGAAGCACCTGGAGCCACAAAAAGATTTCATCCATGATGCAAATTCTACTTACAATCTGCAGTTTATCCAGAAACAACCACATCTGCACTGTGACCCTTTCCAATTCACATTCATTCCCAAAGCAGAGGACACCTTCCAAAGGCTGTGGGACACACCAATGGAGTCACAAAGTAAAGAGAGAAAATTCTGATCGGCAGTACATTTCTGCATAGTACTGGCATGACCAGTCTAAAGAAACATGGAATATAGATTGTCAAAGCAAAGGTCCACCTAAGTCCAGCATCCTGCTTCCCATGGGGACCAAAAATGGAAAGCTGAGGAAGGGTGTAAGAGGTTCCTGCCTGAGAATTTAGTGAGGAGTGGTCTCTTTTCCCAAGCAACGAGAGGAAATTGCCTCAAGTTGTACCATGGGACATTTAGATTGAATTTAGGAAAAATTTCTTCACTGGAAGGGTTGCCAAGACCTGGCTCAGGCTGCCCAGGGGAGTGGTGGAGTCCCCATCCCTAGAGGGATTTAAAAGACGTGTAGATGTGGCAGCTGGGAACATGGGTTAGTCAGTGTTGGAGGGCACAGTTGGACTCCGTGATCTCCAGGAGTGTTTTCCAGCCTCAACAATTCTGTGTTTCTGTGAGTGTATGTTAGCTGGTACTAACCTTGAAGAAGATTTAACATGCACAATGCCTGGTTCATATAGGGCCATCTAGAACATGGCAGTGCAGGGTGGGGCTTTGATGGGATTCAGGAACGTAGGTTCTCCATATAATAAAAATACCACAGCAGAGTCTAGCCAAGACAACTGCTACTGGCCTGTATTGACATTTTAATGCAGAATCACTTCTGTGGCACAGAATCATTAGAGTGAAACCCAGTGCTTTGAGGAGAGTGACATGTCTGAGAATAAACTCTTTAAACAGTAAACTTTAAAATTTTAGACCAGTCCTGCCAAAGGACTGAATCATTCATTTTAAGCATGACTGATAAAATAATACAATGTTTAAACATAATGATTAAACAGCATAATGCAAATCAGAATGATTAGTTTGCTGATCCTCAAAACTCCCACATTCTCCACTATTCTCTTATTCTGTCCATATTAAAGAATCAGGATTCGGTATGTTTCTAGTTAAATTGCTAATGGCCTCGTGGTTAAGCTAAACAGTGTAAATGCAGATTGAAGGTGGCTTCAGCTTTCAAATCTGAACTCCAGAAAGAAAAGTAATCTCAGTACTGTGGCAGTAAGTGGCATTTTGGACTTCTCCCTGTAAAACCACATTTAAAAAGTAGCAATTAGAAATCTATGGGATGGCTGATTGTCACAGTTACAAAAGACCAGCCTGTGTACTCCTAGCCTCAGATCCTAGTGGAGGGAATGGGCTGGAGTTCAGTGAACTCTCATGCCCCACTCACCCATCTTGCCATCGCAAGCTAAACTCTGTAGATCACTTCTGCCTTTGCAGCAAAACCACGTGAAACCCATTCTGGGAAGCTGCCTGTGATTTCACATGACTGTTCCTGGGACAGAAGAAATACAAGGAGCCTATGAGCCCAGACAGTGTCCACCCTTCCCACCACACTTCAGGAAGTCAGGGAAGCCAGTTTGCTTGCCTGTCTCTCCTGAAGTGTGAGCTCAGTCCCATGCCCACCTACCAACTTGGGTCCATTCAATGTACCATAATGAAGAGATACAGCTCTTCATGACTTGAGGGTATGAAGAGTTAGTTAATCTCATCACAGTTTCTGTTTTCTTGTGACAAGCCCAGTGACAGGAGCCTTCCTCAGCATATGTGGCACAAGATGGCTCAAGCCTTCCACTGCAGAGGTCGCAAACACACTTATCCTATTTTCTGCAGCACAGCAGCTGGCTACACAGGCAGATGACTCTTCAGCACAGGGAGATGACTCTTCAGCACAGGGAAGCGGGGTCTTCTGCTCAGCTTTTGCCATCTCATGGCCTCAAGTTAACTGAGCCTGGGAGGAAAAAAAGATCCTAGGAAGGTTCCTGTAAGGTAGTCATGAGGATTTCCTTTAAGGTAGCCATAAACAGTGAGCAAAAACCTTAACTGTATTTTATGAGCAGAAAAGTAAACCTTGCACATTTTTTGGAAGGAGGAGACATACAATTGTAGTTTCTGGAAAGGATTTATTGCCCTACTCTGAGGAAGCAGAGACAGAGCTCTGAAGCCGTGAGGATATGGAATAAATACATCCTCTGGTTTTTTTACTGGTTTGCTCTAAAGGACTTTCCAATCATTATCCTGACTGTAAGACCTCATCTGAGGCTTGGGAACCAAACATATTAAAAAAAAACCCAACCAGCAGCTTTTATGTTCATCAGTCTTCCACTGATCTGCCTAAAATTGTGAGCCCTGGCACACGGCTTTGATAGCTCTGTGTGAGAGCTCTAATAAGTTTAGCTGAAAGAAGGAGCATTCTGTGGCTTTCACACTCCTATGCATTCAAAATACGTGCTTGAGCAATGCAAGAGTGTGAGACTTTAATATATTATGCATTCTTATTTGCCTCTATTTCAAGACCTTGAAGGTCCACTCACATCTCACTTTCCAGTGCTCACCTTCAGTCACATGGATACAGCCTGCTTGTGATTCTGTGGTCGGGCAGACACTGGTCAGATTAGTCCAGTCTATCAGCAGCACAACTGACATCCTCAATGCTTCTGTGGCTGACTGTTATGATCCAATCGTTATTAAGGTTCTTTAGAAATTCCTCTGCCCAAATTAAGGTGCAAACGAGACCATATGCCAGTGACAATAATACGGGTTTTATTGATGGTAGATATGAGAGAGACAGAGAGAGAGAGGGAAAGAGAAAGAAAGAAAGAAAGGTGAAAAATAGGTGGGGGGAACAGAAAGAGAGTGACAGGGACAGAATAAGGAAAATATCACCACTCCGTGGATCCCAACGATGTTGTGTTGATCCTCTCCAGCCGGTCTTCTTGGTGGTGAAGGTCCCCCCGGGAAGCAGAGTCCGATGGGTATATATGCTCAGGCTGGGCAGGCATGTCCGGGCATGTCCCCCTGGGCGGGGGGCAGTCTCCTACAGCCGACTCTGGTCTCTTGCATCACGGGCAGTCCTGTGGGGCAAAGCCTCTCATGCACGTCCCGGGGGGTTGGGGGTGCCACAGCCGGGCCAGTTGTGTAATCGGAGGGTGGGTCTTTATTGCCTCTCACCAGAGGTTACACCATGCACCCAAAACCTCCTCCTCCCCCCATGGCTGGGGGGAGTCTGTGTAAACCTGGCTTCTGTGAGCTGTGCTCTCCCCCCACCCCAGACTCCGCTGGGATGGCATCCGGAGGCTAGGCTCTATTGTAGATGCATACCTTTCCCTCCGCCTGAGGTGACTGAACAATGGGTTTCCTTTAATCTAATCAGCAGTTCAACTTACAGTCCAAAGTTCTCCAAGGAGGTTTTTGTGGCTGTAGCTTCTTTAAAACTTTATATCAATGTTTGAGGCATAAACTATTTTCAGTCTCTGACACTGACACGGACCAAAATATCATTTTGTCCTTCTCTGATTATAAAATTGCCCTTTAAAAATCCCAAGCCACTTTCATAGCACACTTGTTCCTGTGTCAGAAATCTTATACATACTTGTTCAAAATTCAGTGCCTGTGTGCAGGTAAGACAACAGAAGTCAGGGTTTTAGACTCAGAAACCATCAGAGATTCACTTTTTCCCCAGTAAATTCCCTTTGTTATCCCTACAGTATGTAAAAACACAAACACAGTTAATACCTAATCAAACTATTTCTCTTGCTTTTTGTGAATGTTATAAATAAAAACGGGGAATTCGTGCTCAAATATGTAATATGTACCAAAGTTAAGATGTAACCAATACTGAAATTGAGCAGAGCTTGCCCTGGGAGAATTGTAACCTTTACCGGGAACTAATTAGCATCCTAAAGACTGAGCTACAGAAAATAACGACTCATCAAGAGAGAATTAAGCTGGGTCAAGATGTTTACATTTTTCATGGAGAACTTCTGGGAACAGCAGATGGACTGTCTACGAAAATCCCCTCCCAGCTCAGGTGCTAACGACCGGATCAGGAACCAAGATATGGAACATCATGAGCCATCAGATAACATCCTCGGGTGATGGGACATTACTCAAAGACAGGATGCGTTTTGTCCACCCCAGTTTCATGAATGGCATACTTCATGCATATGCTGATTGGCAAGAAGAATACCCTAGATCCGGACTTTATGAGAAAAATTGTATAAAAATGAGCCGTTGGAAGCAGTGGTTGTGAACAGAGGGAGGTCTGATGCGATAGAGGTCAGACCTGTGTTCACCCAGTGCCAATCCCGGGCTTGGCACTGTCTCCTTTTCGATCGTGGCTGTGTGTGTTCGAACTCTCGGACACGAAATAAATTTTATACTTGTTTTATATCTAATTGGGCGTAGTTATTTATTACATGAAGAAAGATGGAAAATGCTATTATTATTTCTGTTTTGAAATAATTTTGAGCTCTTTGAGGTCTGCAGCTGCACAGAGCTTTATAAAAGACACAATTCTCATTAACGCGAACTTTCATATATAAAATACAAATTAACTACACAACTCAAGAAATGTTTCATGTCAAAGGCCACAATAAAAATAGGCCTGTATCTCACAGTCAACCTCATTAAAAAAAAGTCTCACTCTAAAATTGTAATAAACACTAAATATATGCACAGTGTAGGTAAGTCAGTGTTAGCCAAATGGCATTTAAAATGGCTCCATATGCTTTTGACTAAACTATTTTGTAATGTACACAGTAAAGTCTTCAGCATTTTGCTAGTGTGCAATTAATGTTTCATTCAGTTTTATAGTGTTGCAGACTACTGCACAACTCAAGAACAAACTCTGGCTTCATTAACACAAACCCATGCATTTTTTAATAAGTCTGCTGTGATTTTGTTCCTCCAACCTGGCTGCAGACCATGTCAACTGCAAACTCTTCCAGAGTAGCTTTTTTTAAATCTACTTTGATGGCACTTAGCTGAAAGAAGCTCTGGTCCAAAATCAGATCTTCTCCAAGAATAAATAATTAGACCTCAATAAGCACTGATAGCCTTTTCTTACCTGTAAGCAAAGGTCTTCATTAGTTTGAAATCTGTAAACATATAACATTTTTCATTTTGTTTTGCTTCCAGCTCAGGACTTCATGAAATTGGGAAGTGCATGGGTTTCAATTTTGGAAAAAAAAAGCAAGTTCTTTCCAGGCTGAATTAGACAGAGCTCTTCAATCAGCTGGAAAAGAGAGCAGGGGAGCAGGGAAACCACAAAATATAAAACCTGTTCTGCATGGGAATGAGTGCTGAGATGCATCATGCTGCTGCTGCTTTTGATGAAGAGAAACCTGGTGTGACATCTGTCTCAGCCTATCTTAGCAATTAATGCAATGTCATGGGTGGATCTGCTGATAAAAGCACTTGGTCCTGAGGCGCCTCACGTCCTCATTAGAACCTAAATTCAAGGTGTTTATTTCAGAGTATCTATAATCCAGCCTTCAGGGCTAAACAATTCGACTGCACATACAGTCTGGCACTTTCATGAGCCAAGTGACGCCATCAAACCCTGTCTCACTCACACATCACACCTTCTAGAAAGTATTGCAGTGTCTTTTCTTCCTTCACTGTGTTGCTACTCACATCAGTTTGTACACACATCATCTCTCTTTCAAGGCTTAATGCCAGAAAAATCTCTATTTTTGTTTTTCCTGGTGTACCTCCTGAGGAGCGCCACAAATCTGGCTTATCCATTCACCATGTTCATGTGTGGACAAAGTGATCTCCAAGGGGCTGTGGGCCAGGGGTGGGAGATTAATCCTGAAGGTGGGAAGATACCTGAGATCTGTTGTCCTGAGCTGTCGCTTCCAAAAGGGTGAGGATGGCAGGATTTCCTCCTGAGTGGCCTCCATGCCTTGTCTGAGAGTGACCAGGGCCTCGGGGACATGTGCAGCCTCATCTCCCCGGTGTGCTTGGCAAACATACAGCTTCTCAATGTGAGTGGCAACAGTCAAGGCCATCAGCTATGAGTAGACTCTGGTGTTCTGTGTCAATTTTTGGGAGCTTATCTCTGGGATCAGAAGATCTGGTGCCCTGGGGCTATTGCCTGGGACAACTCACCATGCCAGTCCTGCCAGCCAACCATTACCCAGTTTGGGGTGGGCAAGACTGACAGAGTAAGGTGGTGCCCAGAGTTTGTCAGATAGTCCTCCAGGCTCTCTTCCTTTGTTGGAGCTGCTGGCTGTGCTCACCTTCCCATCCCGAGCTTAGTTCAGGGAGTCTCTGACTTCACTGACTGCCAAGGCTGCCCAGCCATATATGGGCTTTCATGGACCCTCAAATTATAGTTACGAATGTCTCCGCAGAAGGACTCCTGTCACTCCGGGCATCTGGTCCCAGCCTTGGATTCCATATCTTTGTCAGTATGTTTCTTTTCAAGCCCTCGCCATGTTCATGGTGGAAGTCAAATGGATGTTTCTAGCCAGAAGTGGAGCCAGTCTTCCAGTGGCATCTGGAATATGGAGCTCATGGCTGTCGCTGATGAAGGCCACAAACACACTGGTCACCAGGAGAGGATTGCCTCGGTTAGTGACCGATGCTCTTGTCATTGTAGTAAATGTACTGTCAATACAAAAGAATCCAATGCTTCTTTCTGTCATCTTTCTCTTCTCCCTTTCCTCAGAGGAGGACTTCCTACACCCTCCTCTAAGATTTGCCTACTCTCCTCTCTTACTACTGAGTAATCTACTTACTACTTATCTTACTACTCTCCTCTCAACTACTAGCTTGGAGCAAGCAGAGTTACTTAAGTTACCTCTCCTCCGGCCCTCGGTGGTTTACATCTCCATCAGGCACCTGTGCACCTTTGAAATTGACCTTGCAGGTTCATGTCCTCCAAGAGGGATCTAATCTTACATACACCAAAATCCCCCTGAGAAACAAATATGTCAATAGGGGATATGGAGGCTCTCAGCGGGGTTATTTTAAACCCCCCCAGCAGATCCTAACCAAACCATTAGAGTCAACAGGGTCTCTTTTTCAGGTGTGAGACACAATCAGTCTTTCCTGTCCTTCTTTCCTCTTTTTCCATCCCTCTCCCCCACTCAGTAAGAAATGTTAGTATTATCCTCAAAATGCCAAGTGATTTTTCAGTAGTGCCCATCTTGAATCTACAAGCTAAAAGTAATTGAACCTAAGTTGACTCAGCAGGAACATAGACTTGCTTTTGCCTGACAAATAATTAGAGATTTTTTTTTTACCCTTTGGCCTGCCCTGAGTTTGCTCATGATAACTACTTTCTCCATCTAACAAGGTGTCCCAGTGTGAGACAAAATTCAGAGGAACGTCCAAATTTGGATGTTCTCTCTTAGAAGGCAGGTTACAGCCACCCCCCCCACATCAGGTTTGGGAAAGAAATATTCCTTGGAGGAAAGTGAAAGGGAAAAAACTATTTAACAAACGCACAGGAGGAGAATTATAATGCCAAATAATAAAACCTCTCACTGTGGAGAGAAACCTGGAAAGATTTTAGTCCTTCTTTGGGTGTGGTCTCTCTCCTCCTCTTTGGAGCTGGGTCAGCCTGGGCCCACCTCTGGGTCTCGGTGGAAAGTTCTTCTGGATGATGTTTTGGTGTTGTTGCACAGTTCCAGAAGAAAAGAAGAAGCCAAAGTCCCAGGGAAATAAAGGAGTTTAACTCTCTGTCTCTCTCTTCCAAGAAAAGGAGCCAAGAGCTGGGAAAAGCCGGAAGGTACTTTCCTCCGCTCTACAGCAGCCCCAGCTATCTCCATGTCCTTAAACACAAAAACTGCTTTGAAAAGTTCACCTGGCTTTTTCTTTCTCTTGCACCCAGTTTTAAAAGCACAGAAAGGCACAGGATTCACATCTGGGCATAGAGTGGTGATAGGAAACACAACATCATAAAGTCACCCCAAGACACAAGAGTACAGGACCAACCTCTTAATTCACCAGGCACACTACAAAAAAGCAAAAGCTGCATTAGGTTTTGTCACTATCCCAGTCATTTGAGTCCAGGCCATGCAGTTTGTCAATGCTTCTATGCTTTTATACTGATGCATTACAGTAATTTCAAATGAGTCATCTCAACCCANAGGCAGGTTACAGCCACCCCCCCCACATCAGGTTTGGGAAAGAAATATTCCTTGGAGGAAAGTGAAAGGGAAAAAACTATTTAACAAACGCACAGGAGGAGAATTATAATGCCAAATAATAAAACCTCTCACTGTGGAGAGAAACCTGGAAAGATTTTAGTCCTTCTTTGGGTGTGGTCTCTCTCCTCCTCTTTGGAGCTGGGTCAGCCTGGGCCCACCTCTGGGTCTCGGTGGAAAGTTCTTCTGGATGATGTTTTGGTGTTGTTGCACAGTTCCAGAAGAAAAGAAGAAGCCAAAGTCCCAGGGAAATAAAGGAGTTTAACTCTCTGTCTCTCTCTTCCAAGAAAAGGAGCCAAGAGCTGGGAAAAGCCGGAAGGTACTTTCCTCCGCTCTACAGCAGCCCCAGCTATCTCCATGTCCTTAAACACAAAAACTGCTTTGAAAAGTTCACCTGGCTTTTTCTTTCTCTTGCACCCAGTTTTAAAAGCACAGAAAGGCACAGGATTCACATCTGGGCATAGAGTGGTGATAGGAAACACAACATCATAAAGTCACCCCAAGACACAAGAGTACAGGACCAACCTCTTAATTCACCAGGCACACTACAAAAAAGCAAAAGCTGCATTAGGTTTTGTCACTATCCCAGTCATTTGAGTCCAGGCCATGCAGTTTGTCAATGCTTCTATGCTTTTATACTGATGCATTACAGTAATTTCAAATGAGTCATCTCAACCCAAAATTTATTCTTTTTTTTTTTTTTTTACAGGAATTGCATGCTACATGATAGAGAGTTAAAGTGAGGCAAGACACAGTGGAGCAACAAAAGAGCTGAAGAGGCTGCTAGCTCTACAACAAGGACTCTGGTTGAAAACTGGGAGCAAGAGTGCCAAATCAGAGCATGTTGTTAGCAAAAATTCAGAGGCTTTGTAAGTCAGAGAAGCCCAGTTCAAGGGTAAAAAACAGCAAGAATTCCTACAGGCACCAGTTTAAACCTTTTGCTCAAAATAGTTGGACAGTGAGGACATTTTTAAAGCTTTCAATGGCTGCCTCAGAAAGCTTCTTCACTCAGCAATACACATTTACTGGTGCAAAGCTGCAGTGTTTGCCTCTTTCCCATTCTGGCTGTTAGACACCACCTTCACCTCTATGTGTACAAGTGATTAATTAGACAGCTGGTGTGTGGATGCTACTCATCACTTGGGAGGGGAGCTGGTATACACAAGGTTTGGGGTGTGAGCAGACCAGCTGTCCTATGCTTGCTCCATGGGCAAGGAGACAGAGCTTCCAGGCTGAGTCAGGGAAGACAGGCTCCAATGTGTGTGTCCCAGTCAGGGTTGTATGCCACAGAGGAGATCAGATGCAAACCTTTTCCAGGCAGAAACAGTCTCTGAAAGCACAGTGCACCACAGGTTCTGGGTTACTCTGAACTAACTCCTTTGTTACTAAGTAGCAACTGTATTTTAGAAATGCAGAAAAAGAAGTACTGGCAGAATAGGCACAAGATGTTGTAAAGGTATCAAATGTTAAGGCAGGAGGCAATTACAGGCAATTAAACCAAGGTTTTAAGGGTTCAAGCTGACTATCACTGTGCTGCTGGAAGAGCCAGGAAAAGTCTTTCTCCCTCCCAGGCAACCCTGACTGTAGCTTTGTAGAGAACGACAGAAGTGTAGAAGAAAACACTGAGGCTGATTTGCAGTTCCCAAGACATCCCATCTAACTGATGATCCACAATTTTGCCTTGTACTACACAAAAGACTTTGCCTACTGGTACTGGTACCTGTCCTCAAATGAGCCACAGGTGAACCCTTCACCCAGCAGTGTGATGCACAGCTGGGGAGAAAGAGAGATGGGGAGAAGTTCTTGTTTCATTTGAGAAGACCAAAACACAGCAGGGAAATAAAGTCTGTCTAAAATACCCACATTCTGCTGTCCCATTCACTAGACGCAGAGTTTCAGACTAATGTGCTGTAACTTGACATTAATATGGAGCCAAACCACAATCAGACTACTTATGGAAACCTCAGTAAGGAGACAGACCAAAAAAAAAAAAAAACCAAAACAAAACCAAAAAACCCCCAAACAAACAAAAAAACCACAGCACAACCTAAGATATCAACATTTCAGAATCCCTTTTTTAGCCTCCTAAAAATGCATTTACACATCCCACATGTTAGCCAGGTACTCTCTTCCAACACTAACAAGATGACAACTTTTCCCATCATGTGGAATATAAAGAACTCACCAACCACTTGGAAAAAAGCAAAAAGAGTATTATTTGGAGGGGCCTTGGGGTGGACAGTGTGACCCCAGTGTTACAAAATTGTGATGCAGGATGTAGAACTGTTATCCACCACCTTGTGCACAGCCAGGGTTTGAGGGCACCTGCTGAACCTCACAGGCCATCAGTCCAGAGGGAAAAGTAAGTTCATCTGTACACAGCAGGTGAGCAGGTGGTCATTTTGGACTCACTGCATCAGGATCATCAGCTCCAAAAATGGGCTAGAAAAGTTAATCTACAACAGCTCCATAAATAAATACCAAAGAGATTAGGCAAGGATGTGCCCTCTAACAGCCCAAATACAGCACCTGGGAATGCCAGGAGAGCAAGGAGGAAGGACTGCCACTGGTACCCAGGCTCACGTGCTCACCTTAAGTGACAGCTGGCACTGTAAGATTTGAGCTTCGGGGTGGCAGGCATGGCCCTTTAATCTGATTCAGGAGAGCAATTGTCATGTTACAAACAACCTTTGGGCAGGGAAAGCAAGAAAGCAAGCAAGAAAGAAAGAAAGGAAGAAAGAAAGAAAGGAAGAAAGGAAGAAAGAAAGAAAGAAAAAAGCCTTTCTATGTGACTTCCCCTTTTCCAAGAAAAGCAGAAAGTGAGAAAGGCAAAGAGAGTACTTACACTCCCTGGAAGCTTTGGCAGTGCTGGCCACCGCAGGAGCTGCTTAATTACAGTGTTAAGCCCATTCTCCCCAGAGCACTCTGCAGCCAGCCAGCACTGGGAAGCACTGGGAGTAATTGTTCATATGAGCTGACAACAAACACCACGGGTAGGGGCATTTTGCTTCCATCTTCTCCTGCTCTATATGCATTAGAGAATTAATATGAAAATGGCAATTCTGGAGCAGGAATGGGTGCTGACACAGACGACTAACACCACAGTGCTGACATGGAATAAGCTCTGACCAGGGAGAGTTTAAGGCTGTGCATGATCAGTGTTCCCTTCACTGGTCAAAGTTAAATCCAGTAGTGTGAGAGCAATGGAAGTCTGGAAGCATACATCCCTACGAGTGCCACAGGGATGAACTGCCTCAGACATCACTGAGGTAATGGTTTGCTTCTCCCCTCTGTGCAGATCCAGTCCAGGCCATGCTGTCTCAGTCTCTTTCTGCAGCAGCCAAGACATGCATCCCAAGCTGGAGAGGACGACAGATGAGCTGCCATGGCCATCACACAGTGACAAGGAGAGCTGGCCTCTGTCAGTAGAGATGCCAGGTAGAGATCTCTGGGAGGGTGCAAGCAAGCTTTTATCACACTGAAGTTTGGGGACCAGCTGCTGGACACAGCTGTTGCAGATAGCCTTTGTGATGCTACAGTTTAGATCAGAGATTAACAAACCTGTCTCCAAGTAGCCACTAGAGATATGACAGGACAGACCACCTACCTTTGTGATGTGACCAACTACACTGTCACTTCTGATTACACCGGTGTTTGCATGTGTAGTTGCTCTCTCCCTAAGAACAAGTGCCTTCTGGCACTAAAGGGCCTTTAAATATGGGGTTGCCATTTTTACACAGTCTTTAGGGTACTATGGTGTTCGAATCCCAGTTAGAACCCCCATGCTCTAATAGGATTTGTAGTCAAAAGGACAAGGCAGCTTTACAAAAAAGAACATGAGAAAACAACTTGCTCTTTTTAATAAAGGGCTCTTCTGCTGGTGATACCTCAAGGCAGTGGGATGCCACAGCTGCAGTTACCAAGCAACTGCCAGGAGTTATCTTCTTTTGGCTTTACCTGGTGGACTTGTCAGGGGAGGCTTTCTGGCCCTGAGAGGAGATGGAGAGGTTGGAGGAACAAGCTCAGGAAGCCTGGAGATAATGCATTCCTCACTAGTCTCTCAGATTTCTCTCTTTCTTGTCTCACCAAGAAGACGTTATTAAAGATTCTGGAGCTGTGAGCTTAGACACCACTGTGCTAGTCAGATGTGGGCATTGAAACAGGCAGCAGGGATGTTTTTCCCCTGACATAAATGCATTATGACCAAGTTTGAAATGCCTTAATGCTTCAGCAAGGGCATGGGTAGGGACCCTGCACCTGGGGAGAAAGAACTCCCAGTAACAGCACAGGCTGGGGCTAACCTGCTGAAGAGCAGTTCTATTGAGAAGGACATGAAGGACATGGGAGTCTTGGTGGGTGACAAGTTGACCATGAGCTGGCAGTGCCCTTGTAGTAGGAGGGCAAAGGTATCCTGGGGTGCATCAAGAAGAGTGTGGCCAGCAGGTCGAGGCAGGTGATCCTTCCCCTCTACTTAGCCCAAGTGAGGCCGTATCTAGAGTGCTGTGTCCAGTTCTGGGCTCCTCAGCACATGGAGCTACTGGAGAGGGTCCAGTGGAGGCCACAAGATGATGAGAGGTCTGGAACATTTCTCTGATGAGAAGAGAGCATAGGAGCTGGGCCTGTTCAGTCTGGAGAAGAGAAGACTGAGAGGGATCTCATCAGTATATACCACTATCTCAAAGGTGGGTGCCAAGAGGATGGTGCCAGACCAGTGGTGCTCAGTGACAGGACAAGGAGCAATGGCCACCAAATAAAACAAAAGAAGAACCTCCTCAACAGGAGGAGGAACTTCCTTCCATGGAGAATAGCAGAGCACTGGAACAGGCTACCCAGGGAGGTCCTGGGTTTTCCCTCTCTGGAGACATTCCAAACCCACCTGGACACGTTCCTGTGTCACCTGCTTGAGGTGACCCTACCTGGACAGGGAGGTTGGACTGGATGATCTTCAGAGGTCCCTTCCAAACCTAACCATTCTGTGAATCTGTGATTCTGTGAGGTGTTACTACTGTTGGTGACAGGCTCAGCCTTGGCCAGTGGCAGGTCCATCCTGGAGCCAGCTGGCATTGGCTCTGTTGGACATGGGGGAAGCTTCTGGCACCTTCTCAGAGGAGCCACCCCTGTAGGCCCCCCTGCTGCTACCAAAACCTTGCCATGCAAACTCAATACAACCTGTCATCCTGTTACTCTCATCTGTAGAGGGGATACCACAGTACCCTGAAGCAAATAGACCCCCTTAAGGTGGTTTAATTTTTTTTAAAAAAAGGAACTGAGTAGCAATATGCTCAGCCTGTTGCCCCAGGAGCAGTGAGTAATTCTCTGACTAAAGAAAGGCAGCAGGTCAAGGAAAACGCATAGGCTGCAGTATTTCAGAGTTTTCCCTGATCCCAGTATTGGTATGACTCATTTTTGAGATGGGGTGGGGACAGAACTGCAAAAGGCTGACATATCTTTAGGTAAGAGGGGAGCACCTGAGAGAATTTTCACTGAAGAGCTTAGGAGAGACAACATACTTCCAGAGATCATATGCAAAAACCAAAGACAGAGGGGAGACTGCTGCTAGCAGCTGCTGCAGCCATAAGCCACAAGCCCTCTCAGGCAGGGAATAGCACTTTGTGGGCTGGGTAGAAAGGAGCAATGACCCTCCTATCCCTTAAGGCCTGTGTGTGCTCCTCCCTGGCATCTGAGTCTCCAAAGAGCTGACAGCTCCACAAAAAATTTCAGAGGGAAGGGGAATGTAGTGAGTTGACCTTGTCTGGCTACCAGATGTCCAACCAGTCATTCTTTCACTCCCCCTCCTCAACAGGGCACAGAGAGAAAAGATGAAAAATCTCATGGGACAAGGTAAGGACAAGAGGATCACTCACCAGTTACTGTCATGGACAAGCAGTAATATAATTTATTGATGATTAAAACAGAATTGGATTGTGAAGCACAAAGACAAAAATTGTAACACTCCTCCCACCCCCCATTTGTTCCCAGGATCAACTTTACTCCTTCATCCTCAACTCCTCTTCTTCCTATCTCTCCCCACCCCAAGCGGTGGAGGGGAATAGGGAATGGGGGGCTGCAGTCAGTCCTTAATGGCTTCACTTTGCCACTCCTTTCTCTGTATAGTTTCTCCCTGCTCCAGTGTGGACTCTCCATGGGCTGCAATCCTCCAGGAAACACTTACCTGCTGTGGCATGGCATTTCCCATGGCTGCAGGGGACCCCTGATTGTGTGGAGCACAGCACATGCACTCCCTCTCCAAGGGATGCTCCATATTTACCTTTATCTCAGAGCACCCAAAAGAAGTGACAAAAGCCACCGAGAAGTCCGGATCAAGGTTTTCTTGGTAAAGTATTTCCATTTTTGGAGAACAAAAAAGAGACGTCATTGGGAAAAACAAGATGCCCAAATCCATGTATTTTCCTCAGAAAATAAAAATTCTGTTAGCAAAACCCCAATTATAACCAAAAGCTCTGACTTCTTCTGCTGACATAGAAAAACTTCTTTTTTGCTTTTTGGTCATGTCCTTTTATCCTCTGACTCAGAAAAATGAGGTATAAAATGTCTCTCACTCTGTACAGGCTTGAATAAATACCAGATAGATGTATAATTAGGTTTATTTAGCAGACCCTTTTGTGCTTCAGATACTTCCACAGCCAAGCGAGCATGTGGAATCTATCTGTTTCACTGGAAATCCGTAATACCCACTTGAATTTAAAATGCACACTTGAGAAGAAATTGCACTGGATCTTAAAAACTGCAGGGGACTTTGGAGGTCACACAGGAAGACAAGTGGTTGTATTATCATTAGGCATTTTGGTAAGGTCTGGCAGTGCACAGTGGTCCTTCACCTGTTGCATCAAAATGTTGATTTTCTGATACGGAGTGGGGCTTTCCTGACCAGAAAAGGGCAGTTGTAACAAACTGTATTGCAATTTTACTAATCAAACAAACACCCACTTGAGGCTGATATTTTCACTAGCAACTCATTAGTGCATTCAGTGAAATCCCATGCATAGTGCCAGGAGGGGATTAAATAGTAATTCAGAGTTCAAGCCAAGGCTCTTTTGTGTACCATCAAGGTGACCCATGTAGCTGCCAAGTTTCACATCAGAGTGAGCAGAAAAGAGAAAAGGAATAGCCAGGCAAGCTCAGTCATCTGTGTATCACTTTGGTCAAGAGATTTCTGGTGGCATCTCTTTATTTATCAAACTACTGATTTTGTCTCTTTGATGCTTCTAATGAGAGGTAGATATGGAAAAACACTCCTGGTATTTCCATCTGCTCACATGCCTTCTAGTGGGGCTGGGAGATATGTGTGAAGGCAGGACACCACTTTCACAGAGCTCCCAGTCACAGAAGCAGCCCAAGGGCATCTGCATTGCCCAGATGCAGAGTCCCTTCTTAGGCTGAGGTCATGTCATCCATCAGCCTTGGCACTGCCTGAAAACCTGCTCTGTTAGCAGTCTGCAGAAATGCTCCCTGGTCACACATTTCCAGGCTGCTGCCTGAGACCATGGCAGGGCTCTCCTATATGAGTTGGAGAAAATGTTGTTAGGAGTAATTTCTGTGGCAACCTGTATTTATTGTCCTGTGATTTACCATCTTTTAAGCATTATTCAGTAAATGCTCATTTCATCTTGGTTACAAACCTTTACATCGAAATAGTATGTATCTTTCTTTTCACTAACAGAAACAAATTTCAAAGCAGGTTTGAAATAATAATTATTATTATATGGGCAGCTTGTGTGTATATTATTTCATTAGCTTTTAGCTTCTTTTTACTCTCAAGACAAAAGATGAAGGGATCAGGCTATCCCAATGTCCTTTACGAGGACAAGAGCAAAGATTTTGCTGAGCAGCCTTTACTCAGGCAGATGGCAGTAGGTTGCTACGACAAAATATTTGGGCTTCCCTTTTTCACATAGGCAGGTGAAGGCTCAGAAGGCTTCAGGGACTCACTGCTTTCATCCATACATCAAACTTGTCGGAAATAATAGACTTGTAGGAAAACAGGATAACCTTGCACTGGATATTGCTTTTGCTTTTAGAGTTGCGTAGGGTTGTTATTCTTGTGGGCGGAACGGGAGCTTCAGACAAAGTTTTATCAGGGAGACACTCCTGTTGAGTCACAAGGTGCTCCTGAATCGGCCCCAACCAGGCCAGGAGACACTTCAGAGACAAGAGTCAGAGAAGTGGGTATTTGCTTTATTCGGCACGCCGGGTGTGGGGGGATTGCTCCTCCAAAACCCACACACCCTGGTGCTCCCTACAACACAGTATTAAGGGTTAAATTATGAATCTTCATTACATTCCTTGGGACAGGTGTGGTTATACAAATTATTTCTTGGAAGTCACTGGTATCATTAGCATACGTGCCACGCATGCTCTGTCTGTCCTGGTGGTCGCACAGGAAGGCTTCTCCTCTTCCGCGGGGGTCTTTCTGAGGAAGATTAGTAGGCTTCCTCACAATGCACTTTTCACCTTTCTCCTCGGGGCATGCGTAGTCCTTTGAGGAATGATTCAGCGGTTTTTGAGATGATTCTTGTCCCCTCTATCTGGACAAGGTTAGGGTGAATCCGGCTTCTTAGGTTTTGGAATTAACATTTGCTGTCTGAATTAACATTCGCTGTCTGAATTAACATTTGCTGTCTCCTAATAGTTAACATGAGTTAGCTATTGACCGCCCCTTCTTCACTCCCTTGCTTGTAAAGTCCTTAGAGAGGAGCCTGGTTGCAGCTGGATCCAATTCCAGTCCCACACTTGGTCAAAAGGATTACATAGACGCACTTGAACCTTTATATGACTTTGTTCCACAGGACTAAGGATGGCAACCCAAACATATTTATATAAAGAAAATAAATTATTTAAATAGATCATTATAATGATTATTATTAGCCTGAAAGATATTAAACAAAAATAATTTACTATAAAGGATAGGTAACTATAATGACTACTGTAGTACACTACTTTTTAAGCAGCAGGAGGCTGGTGTTTCACGCCACTCTACTGCCTTAGTGGCTGCTTCTGCCCAGTCAGAGTTGAACAGGAATAAGCTTCACCTTGACACCCGTAGCTCAGGCCTACACAGATGCTGCGGGAACTCGTCTGAGTATCAGTTTTTCCATGCCATGGGCTCAGTCTGTCAGTGGTGTTTGACAATGGAGCCTGGAGCAGGGCTCTGACATGAGCCAAGTGGCAAGCAGCAGTGTAAGTTATGCACACAGTCATCTGTTTGGGTTTGCTTGTTTTGACATCCGTGAAAACCCATGATGTGCTGTCTTGGGGTTTGGTGTGATTGCAGACATTGGTAGGAAGCCTCTGAAAATGAAAAATACCATTGTTTCAATGGAACTGAGGACTAATATGGTGCTTGAAGGAAGAGGGGAACTTTCTGTCTCGTTAAACAATAATGGTTACAAAATGTTAGACTCCTGTGTCTCTAAATTACTGCTTATTGAGGCGCTTCAGTGAATCAATCTCTGCAAATAGCCATCCCATTTTAACTTCTCTCTAGGCACCTACCAACCCAGCCTCCTGCTCTGACTCTGAATGCATGAAGTGGCTGCCACTGGCTACTGAACTGTAGGCTCCAGCATTATCACAGTGACGTTTCATAANTTTTTCCTTCCAATTACTGTACATGTGACAGCATGGCACCCTCCAATGCAGTGTGAGCAGGACTTGGTGCCAACACACTGGGACAAGCCACCTACCACTTCTCATGAAACTGGAGGTGAGAAGGCTTCCCTCCAGTTGTCAAGCAACACCACTGGCCCAGTTATTGGAGGTCAAGTATAATTGTAGCAGTTGCTGGCATTCTAGAGATGTGGGCAGTGGTGACATACTAATGACACACAGCGGTGTTGGCTGATCCTTCATTTCTCTTTTTAATTGCACTTCCGGTAAACTGAGAAAGGAAAGTTTAGGGATCAGGGCTAAGAGCTGTGAGTGCCTCAAGGCCTCAGCCCTGAGCCACCTCTCAGGCACTGATCCCACGGACATTGCTGCTGGTGGCAAGCCCAAGCTGAGAAGGGTTTGCCACATGCAGGTGCATGTTTCTGTCCCCATGAAATCTTCTCTGCTGAGTTTGTACAGCAGTTCATGCTGTACATGGGGACACAACACTGAACTGATCCTGAAAATAAACATATCAAAACATACTGTGGGAATTGTTTTAAACAATTCACCTATTCTAGGCAAATAATAGAAAAATGTAATCATGTGTTATGTCATATATAATTGCTATGCATGTTTTCCTACATGGAAATCTTAATTTTTTTACTATAGCTGCCTGTTGCGGTCTGATGCAGCTAAATGTCAAGCACACAAAATACAGTTATTTGCATAAGGGGAACATAAGGATTATTGAGGAAAATGGAAAAACTACAAGGCAAAACAGGCACACACTTGAGCAATTACAGTATAAAGGAGATTTATTACTAAATGAATTGAAAGCAAAAAGAAATAATAAGAAATTAAAGCAAACTCAAACTCCCCTCTCTACCAGCACCCCCTCCTTCCCACCAAATGCACAAGGGAAAAAAAACCAAAACATGGGATTTGGTCAGTGCTACATTTCATAAGAGTCTCCTTTCTTATGCTTAAGGAAAAGGGTTTCTTCTGCTGTGCCGTGGTTTCTTTCCCACGGGAGACAGTTCTCCATGAACTTCTCCAGCCTGGTTCCAAAATGCCACAGGCAGCAGCCCCGCCCAAATCTGCTGCAGTAAAAAACTTCTCCCATGGTTTAGCAGACCTTTCATTACTGCCAGCATGGGCCACAGTGGTCCATGGGGTTTCATTTAGGATGAGCTATTTTCAGCCTGAAAGCAATGGCTCTCTTCTTCAAATCTCTAAAAGCCTCTATGTGACCTGGCGTGGACACCTTCTCTTCGCAGGCTGTGCATGGAGCTTCCATCCCCCCATGTACATCAATGAGTTATAGAAAAAAAACAGTTTGTAATATTACAGTTTTTACCACAGCTCGAGAGAAGAATTTTAAGTTCTGCGCCAGAAGTGCCTCCACCTTCTTTTCCCACATCCATCCTGGCTCTGTACGATGTGACTTACTTCCCCTTTCTTCCTGACGCTGGAGTCACCCATGTTCTCCTCCCTCATGTGACTTGCTTTACTTTTCTTTCTCCCTGACTTGGAAGGAAAGGTGACCTCGTCGGCTGCGTATGATGTTCTTTTCAGTTTGGTGTGAGCTGTGCTGCCTGGGGCAGGGGCTCCACCGGCTCCTGCTGGCTCTGTGTAGGGCCATGGCAACTTCAGATCTTATCCTGGCCGCGCTGTGTTTAAGGCTGATCCTGGCTGCATAGGGGAGCCGGGACGGCTTTTCCCCCACGGCTTTTGCCTGGTGCCACGCTGGGGAAACATGGCAGGAGAGCTGGAACAATAGGAAATTCCCGTGCTTCCACGCTCTTTAAATATGCAAATTGAAGAAGCGTTATTGGCTTAGCAACTTGTCCATCAGCTCAGTTTCAACCTACCACACTGCCCCAACATCAAAACTTGTCATTTTCAATCCAGATGAGTTTATTGCCATGGCTAACATTCCTGTGAAGCACAGCATATGAACATACTCATATTTTCCGAAGACTCTGTGATGTACTGTTGCTAGTTCTGATTGTCCTCTGGCACCGTTTTCCTGCTGGGACTCCTGGTCCTGCTGCCTTACAAGTGCAGAGCCCAGTAGCCAGGATACATCATTTCTCTTCCCAGGCAAGCACAAAACCTAGGTGTTGAGAATGGTGGCAGCATTTCAGTTAGCGCTGCTGGCTGGTGTGGGACCTGGTGATGGGGACACACAAGGTGTGGGGATGCTCCCTGCGAAACCCGGTGGTGTTCATGCTCCTGCTCAGCTCTGTGGCTGCAGGCAGGCAGAGGGGCAAAGCAGGGAGTGGTTCCTTCTCAGCCTCCCCAAAACAGAACTGCTGAAGATGGCAGGGCTGTGCCCTTGGCAGGGGTCTGGCCTCGCTCAGAAGCTGCAGCCCAGTGGAGCTGCAGCCCAGCCAGGCCAGGGCATCTCTGCTATTGTGGGAGTAGCCCAAAGGGTTCCCCCGCTCTCTCCATTTGCTAAAATATCAAGCTGTGCCATAACATAACAGGAATGTTTTTTAATAAAAATGGCCTTGCTTTTGAAGAGGTAAAAAGATCGTAAATCTTTAGACACAGCTCATTAGCTGGAATTATGCACAAGTGAGAAGGAATTTTCAAGATTATAATCCAATTTTTCATTATTGATGCAGTCATTGACTGCAGTCTTTTATTAATTGCCCTGTTACTTGTATATGCACTTAAGAGAACATATACCCTTCATCTATCTTGTCAGGCACATGCACCCAGGATTTTACTAGCAAGAGACTGAGAGCACCCAAGGTTAGTAGAGAGAAAGCTGCAGAAACACCCGCCGTCACAGGGAATTCTGAGTGCTTCTCCAGCAAATACATGGGAGCAGAGTTCTGTGACACAGGAGGCACACAGACCCTATAGCTTCACAGCTTCCCCCCCGCCCCGCCTTTTCCCCCACATTAATTCAGTGGAAGTGCTTCAATCACACCACTGAAAATGCCAGAGGACAAATCAGTGTCACGGAGAGGAGGGTGCTCTTGATGCACTGCTGTATCACATGGGAAGCCAGGGAGAGCAGTCCTGTCTGCTGAGGCTTTGCTGCTGCGAATGTGTGCTGATTTGGGCAGTTTTTAGTAGTGGGGGAAGGCCACAGAAGTAGCTTCTGTGAGAAGCTGCTGGAAGATTCCACCATATCCGGCAGAGCCAATCCCTGAAGGCTCTGAAGATGGACATGCTGCTGGCCCAATTAAAGAGGTTGGTAACGCCTCTGTGTTGACACATTTAAGAAGGAAATCAAAATAGCACAAGGGCAGTTTTTTCCCAGGGCTGGCAAAGTACTGCAGCTGGGAACCATCCTGGTGCCACGCGTGGCAATGTGGACGCCGTGGCTGCCACTATCGCGGCATGGCCCCCAGTGAGCTTTGTCTGCCTGGCCACCCCTAGCCAGCCATGCTGCAGACAGAAAGGCAGGAGTGGTGGTGGCAGCTTCCCCTTCTTGTTGCCCCGTGTGAAGAGAGGCATGGAATGGCACCGGCACGGTGGCTGTGACTGCCTGTGCAATGGCAGTGGGGGCCGTGTGGCTGGCAGCAGAAAAATGGTGAGCAATTCCCCAACACAGAACCTAGATGAGATCAACCTCTCAGTGCTGCAAGATGCTACAAGAATCTTTGAATTAGTGAAACTTGCTGACAATGATACCTACGAGCAGCAATTTTTCTTCTACTCGGAGAAAGAACAGGAAGTGAGAACATGTGGAGAAAGACAACATGGCGGCACCAAGGTCAGTTAAAAGCTAGAGGGGGAGGAGGTGCTCCAAGCGTCGGAATTGAAATTCCTCTGCAAACCATGATGAGGACTATGGTGAAACACGCTGTCCCCCTGTAATCCATGAAGTCCATGGAGAGTACAGAAATCCACTTGCAGCCTGTGGGAAAAGTGCCCACGCCAGAATGAGTGGAGGTCAGAAAAAGCTGTAATCCAGTGAGAGACCTGAAAAGAGAGAGAGAGAGGGCCCCTGCTTTCAGAGATAGAGAGAGAGCGAGCCCTTGCTTCCAAACTAGAGCAGCCTATTCTTAAAAAACTGTACCTCGTGGACGAGGGACCCATGCCACAGCAGTTCTGGGAAAACTGTTCTGCCTGTGGGAAGGACTCAGGCATAGCAGAGAAAAGACTCCTCTCCCTAAACAAACTAAAAAAGATCTTGGGTAATGAACTGACCAAAACCCTCTCCACGCCCTGTCTCCCTGTGCTGTTGGTGGGAAGAAGGGAAGGGCTGGGGGGAAAAAGGTGTTTTAAAGGCTTATTTTACTCTTCATTATCCTCCTCTGACTCTGTTAATAATAATTTTACTTTATACCTTTAAATTTGAACCTCTTTTGCCCCTTAAGTGTTTTCTCCCAGTGCTTAACTCATGAGCCCTTCATTTTTTTTCCCCTGCCCAACTATAGCAAAGGAAAGTGAGTGAACGATTTTTGTGGGTGCCTGGCATTTTAACCAATGTCAAACCATGACAGAATGCTACAGCCTGACACTTTTCCCCAAAGGAAGAGAGGAGAGTGATGATTTTAGTCTTACTTCAGATGACCATCTTACTCTAATTCAGCTCAAAGCTCAGAAACCATGACAAACCATTCCCAGACCGTGTCATAGCAGGCAACCAAAGTGGCTTGTTTGGTAAGGACAGGAGTAGTTTTCATATACTTGGAAAAATCCTGGGTTGAAAATAACCATTTCAACTGATTAATTGAATTCACTACCTGCTGCACAGGTAGTGAGACACATCCTGCCTGCAGCAAGGAAGGCAAAAGCTCTGTGCTCACAGCCAGCAGCTGGAGGTGGTGGTAAGGAGGAGGAGAGATGTTCATCCGCTCAGAAAGGTGGAACCCAACCAGGCAGCTTTGGAATCATGAAGGTTGCAGCAGCAGCAAATGGGAAGCTCTGTGCTGGGCTTTGGCACAAAACAGTGTGAAGCGGCATTAAAAAAAATCCAGTAAAAACAAATGAGCTATTGATACTTCTCAGCACAGTTGTGCCAGACTTGCTGCAGATTCAGACTGGGGGTCCTGGGAGTGCTTTGTCACTGTCGTCCCCAGCTCCTTGTCACTTTGTAGGCACCCAGTTAAGCAGTTGACCAACACGTCTTTCTCACAGGAAAAAAACCCTGAGGGGCCTTTCTTCAACAGAGAATTTTGCCATGTGGCATGGTCTGATTTTGGGGTAACAGAAGAGGGAGTTCTGACAAGAGTTACAGACTGAAGAGGTTTTTTCCCACTTTTTAGTATCTTGAGACTTGCCATTACTTGGCAGTCTTCTGTTATGCATCCCTCACATGCTAAGCTTACCCATTTTTAATTGTTTCTTTTCTTTTGACTTTCTAAATACTTTTCACTTCCTTTTCAGTTTTTTAAATGCTTCTTTGTGCATTTGCATGTTTTTCTGGGCCTTGTTCTGATGTAGAAAACACCCAAGCTACATGCAAAGCCTTGGACCACATTCACCATTACCTCTATTCTGGACTTAATTTCCTCCACACCCTTTAGAGCATTATAGTCATGTGTTTCTTGGCTGGCAGTAATATACTTGGGATGCAAATGCCTGGTGTTTCTCCTGAGAGCTGGACAACAAGAAGCTTCCCCTACAGAGGTGCCAAATCCCCATGGCAAACCCAGGCCACCTGTTTCTTGCAGAAGGTCTGGGCTGTCAGGCTGCTGGGATATGTCCTTGCACCAGCCCCCTCCCCACACCAGTTCTGCCCCCTCCCAGTGGGGCTCATCTGCCCAGTGGTGCCCATGCTCAGCCTTCAGCTCTGCTGTGTGTGTTCATGCATCTCCCTCCTGCAACCCCGGGACATGTTGTCTCTGTTCAGGAGCACCACTGGATTTTATAAAGAATGCTGGTGATCTCTGGTGTGCTTGAATCTATTGTCAGAGTGACATCAGCTGGGAAATGCTGGTAGTGGAGCAGAACTTCTTTTTAAGTTTTCTTTCTACCTGAAAGTAAGTTCCCCCTTACGGGTGCACAGAAAACCACCTCAGTTCTTCTGAAATCCAAAAATCCTAAGAAAATTGTAACTTTCCATAATCTGAAAGCAAGAAATGACCTCCCTCTTCAAAAGCATTACTGAGATTAATACCCAATGATGTTGTATTTTAATTATTTCTTGTCACTGTAAATTCTTCATAGATGAAATGAGCAAGAGCGAAGTGGACCACAGCAGTGCAGCTGAGGGACAGAGCTTGGCACAGTGGAGTTTTCTCTTTCAGTCATACAGGCATGAAGCTTCAGCATTAGCTGTTGTGGGGGCTGGAGGTGACAATTGTCATATTGAAGGGCTGGCTGCTGGGAATGTTTTTTCCTGGTCCTTCTGGTGACAGTAATTGTATTTTAATTTACTATTCAGATTACAGGCTCCTCATTAAAAGGCAAGGCAGTTGCAACACAACACTGAGTCAACACATGTTTATAATAATTGTCACAGGCTGCCAACGTGTATTACTACACAAAAACCTAATGTGTTTCATATGATCAAGGCATAAAGCACAATTGTATTTCTTTCTGAAATATAACAAGAATTGCTGTAGAGTACTATGGACAATTCTAGAATACACAGATGAGCAGGAAATATATCAAGATTTCTTTTTTGACAAGAAAGAATGCATATTGTATTTCTGAATGTGTGATAGGTGTGGAGAAATCCTTCTCAAAGAGGAAGATAGGTAAAGAAATTGTCAGAGACTCATACCAGTATTGAAAAAGGTTCAACCCCAAGAGTTCCTTGGGGCAGGGTACTATTTTTAAAGTTTTTTTAGCCAAAAATCTCTATAGGTACAGCTGAGCTCATCTTTTGGGGAAGAAGTTGTATGAGATCTTACTTGGTAATATCTATGTTTGCTTCCCTTACACCTATTACTGGTCTGCTGAACCACTACAACCAGGGTTTCAATTAAGATTTTGTTTAATGACTAAAGATTCGCGGTTCCAGCAAGTGACAGGCATTTTTTCATTGTCTAAGTTAAAGGGAAGTTACCTCTTTTCCTTACAGAAAACTGATTGCCCTGAAGGTCAGAGGGAAAAATGCATTTTCTAGACACAAGCTAATTTTAAAGATGATGAAAATATCCCCTGAAAACCAGTCTGCACACACAGCATGTCTTTTGGAAGAAAGGAAAAAGCCGAGCTTCCCAGGAGAAAGTGACTCCTGGACTTATTTTGGCACCAATGCCCTTTGGCAAAAAGGCAGGTGCTGAGCTAGCACACTTCCTGGGACCACTGCCAGGAAAAGGGAATACTTTTGCCTGCAGTACTTCCACTTCACTGAAGACTTCGAAAGGTGATATAAGTAAAGGGAAGGAACAAAGTGCTTACTGGAGTAAATAGCTCCAGTAATTCCCAAATTATTTGTGAAAGTCATATTGCGCTAGTATGAAGTTTGTGAGTTTCTCTGCAGTGAACAAACTTTTATTTTCTTCCTGGTTGAAATAAAATTGTCATCAGTAGCTCAAGTAATGGAAGAGTGTAGAGCATTACAGTATGCATTTCTAGTGAGAGCTCCTATGTAATCACAAGGCCAAATACAGTTTAAAAATGAAATGCAAGATTCCCCAGCAGGCAGAGGTTTCAAGATCAAAATCCTTAAATGGGTCATTTAAAATGCTTCATTGAATACACTGTAACACAATAACCTGTTGGAAGCTGCTCCCCAGGATCACCACTCACAAGACACAGCTGTTAGCTGATATTAAAACCAATTCTGCATAGGATGCCCAAAGTTTAATCAGGGTAGGTTTTTCAGAACCGTTCACTGAAACCCAGATAATGAGAGATGACATGTTTCTAGGTGTGCACTGTTGAAAATGGTAAGAGGAAAAACTGCATTTATCTGTTTACTTTCCAGCCCAAGGGGATAATCAATGCCAGTTGCTTCGGTCAGCAGCTGGTGAGGATAAAACCAAGAATTACCCTGACACTGACATCATCTGGTTTAGTTAGGGAGGCTCTGGGAGAGAGGGAGCCAAGAGGACACAGTCCCTTGGCACACCAGGCTGCTCCCGACCTGCAGCTCCAGCTCTCACTGAGCTTTTCTCAGAGCTACTTTGGCTGACTCAGGAGATTCTTTGCTTCCCTACATTTTTGTTTCTCAGTGGTGGCTCTGTGTCCTTTCCCTCTGGCTTGCCTGCACCTTCAGCCAATGTCAGTGCTCTACTTGCATTTATATGCAGTCTATTTAATAACTCCTCTAGCCTGACAGGTGACATTTCTGAGCAGCTTTGCATCTTGAAGGAAGAAGTTTTTATTTCTTCCCTCCATTTGCTCTCTTCAGCCAGGTCTGTCTTAAGAATAAACAAAAAATGAAAGCACTTGCCCATTTCAGCTTTTCTCTACTGCACGGTGAAGTCCAAAGCACACAATACTATCTGACCAAGCAAACGCGGAGGGACACCCCTTACCCTGTATATATATGTATTTATGTATTTTTATAAACTTGGAACAGCAGTCTTCTGTCAGGACATGTTCAGTCCCTCAACACAAACCAGTCTTGGACAAAGTCCCTTGATTACCTCGGCAGAACACTCAGGCAGAAGTCCTCTATCCTCTTTGTATATACCAATATGGTCTAGTTTGCCTTCTGGTCTGAGGCAAAACTCTGTTGCCACCTGTCCGGTTTTTATAAAATGAATTCATATTGCAATTTCCAGTTCAATGCCAGTTTAGTATCCTAAACCAGCTATAGATACAGTACTGTGCTCTGGCTGGTTACTGCCTCTCCTTGAAGAACTACCCTCCTTTTGACAAATACTACAGGAGTAACCATTAAACTAATTGTTGAAACCTGTTTTCTAAAATAATTGAGGCTTTTCCATTCTGACCCAAGCAGGCCCAGGGATAACAGCTCCCTGTTTTTTTCTGCTTCTGCAGTTGAGCAAAGTTCAGCAAGTGGCCAGTCTATAACATCACACTGTCCACTGCAAAAAGCCTGAATTATGCTTTATTTTCCTAGCTGGGCACACTAATTTGGGCATGGTTGCACTGGCCCAGCTCTTCAGTTTCACAGAACTTGTGTTTAGTGCTCGTAACTCTTTAGAGGTAACTGACCCATTGGTTGAGCAAGAAAGACAAATTTCTCCATTAAAACTCCTCTACTCTGTAGCTAACCCCCAGGTGATTTTATTTTTCATTTGTACAAATCTCACTTTAGGCTTGGTGAATTATGCCAGAGGACAAGTTCAGCTCCTGTTAATGCATCTAGTTCCTTTTTTGGATACAGTTCAGGTCATCTTACTAATTTATGGTTGTTAGCCAAACTGTTTCTCATCAGTTCTGCCTCCCTCAGCTCTTTTCACAGGACAAGGGCCAGGAACGACTCAAGTTTCACAGTGAGTTTTGCATCCTGACTGTCCCTAACCTCCCCTCACTGCTCTCACTGGGGACATCAAAGTGGGTATTACAGATTTCGACATGGGGCACTTTCTCTGAAGCCCAACAGGCTGGCATGCTGTAGGATGTGGGAATAACACAGCTTGGAGTTTCTGGAATAGTACATTGCTTCCATGGAGGAAAAAAAATTAGTATCTTTTCTATCCTAACACTGAAGTTTAAAGAACTGCACCCTGCAGGTGTCTAATTAATGTGTAGTTAATCTCATTAAATCTTAGCTCTTGTATGCTCACTCTTCCAGACTCATTTTTTCCATGCACAGTTTCCAGCTTTCACCCTGACGAGATTTGTATAAAACACGCTGGTTTCTCATTGCCTGCTGTAGCTCAAGGTTTATGCAAACCAGTTCCTATGAAGCAACTCCTGCAGAGTTCTTGAAAATGAGAATATTGAAAAACCAAAGCTTACCAGGATGAAGGGGGAAGCAGCTGACTCACATTATTTCATCCTAAATTACCTTTCCCTAACCAGGAAGAATTTCAAATAAAAAACAAACCTTCTAAGAAACAGGTTTTTAGTGCCATCCATGTTTGCTTCCATTATAATCAGTAATTGATTATACTCATATATAATTAATATAATTTGCATTTTGTCTACTGAGATGAATTAGTGAATTCTGAGAGGTAGGTCCCATAGGACTAGAAATACGGCTCCTAAATGCTGATTTCATACATTTAGGTTAAAAGGTAGTTTGATGAGGTAAGAAAAAAAAAGTGTCTTAAGATGTCAGATCTATTATGGATGGACAGTGTGGGTATTTTACTACAAGCTCATTTAGATAATTAGTAACAAATACTTAAAAGCAATTCAATATACAAAATGAAACATTTCTACAAGTTTTCAAACTCCTCAAAAAAAAGTTGTGCTAAACTAAACAAGCATTTTCTCTGCTCTTTCTGAACAACTATTTCAACTCCTGCAATGTGAACACTACTATAAATGGAATTTTTTTTACTATCTGATGTCCAGTAGTTGTTTTATAAGTCAAGAACTGCTGGACTATGAAAAACTAATGCTCTGCAGGGGGTTTTAGCTTTTTCTGGTAGGAACTATTTACATGAGTATTACAACTGTTTCTTGGTATTTGTCTTCTCTTTTAAACTAACTTCATTTTTATTAAGTAGCTGCACAAGTAAGTTGCTTAAAATGACGCAGTTACTTCTTTGGATTCTTTCTTTCTCATCACAACTACAAGTTACAGTGACACCACATACAAAAAGAAGTTACATGGACATTGTGTGCTACAAACCACAAACACAACAACTGATTCCTCCGTCTTTTCAAAGTAAATGAGAACTGTTCTGTGGCTTCCAGACCCATCTTCTGATACAACTGCCACTAGCACCATGTCATTTTGGTTTTCAGAAGCCCAATTTCACAAGTAAAAGACAATTTTAATTAAAATCAGACCCTCAATATTTGTTTCTCCCTCCTCAGCATTTTTTAACCTTCAAGTTATAAATCGGTAAGATGTCAATACTCTAAAATGACAAGATGGTAAAATATCAGTTTGGTGCGTGATTAGATTCTGTGGGCCCCAATCCTGAAATAATGATGCAAAATGTAATGGAGTAATAATGTATCTAATGCACAGGGTTCCACATTACAACCCTCAAAACCAGTCACTCATTAATTCTGTTCCTTTAATTAATTTTTTGTTCAGCATCATTCATATTAAGCATTACTTTTCCAAAGGAAAAAAATTGAACAGTATCAACCCAAATATATTTTAGCAGCCCTGATATAGCAATATTAAACCCACAATCTTTAAGAATATATATAATCTTGAAGAACAAGACACACCAGTCCAATCAGTAAGAATATTCCCCACAAACCTGTGTTAATGGATCTTCTAACAGTTTCTTGATCAGACAATAGAGTCTCACAACAGGTTATCTTGATTAAGAAGGAAATTGCAAGCTGTTAGTTGTAATTCCCTACACTGTTTCAGTAACAATTTCTGTATGATAGGAATCCCAAAAGAAACTCACACAGGATAAATATACTAATAACTATAAACCCACATAAAAGGTCCCCCATTAATACAATATCAGAACACTTGTAAGTGAACTTTAAAATCGTAGCTTCATTTAGGTTGGAAAAGACTTCTAAGATCATCAAGTCCAGCAAGTTACTGAAAAGTCTGAAAACCAGTATTTTCAGTCCATTTCATGTTGTTGCTGCTAAGCTAAATATAAACATTTTGAAATCAAGTGATGTGATAGGTTTAAGGATGACAAAATACGTCAATCTTGAATTTGGCAGTACAGAAGGAGGAGTTCAGAGGTATAGAGTATTTTTAAATCGTGTCTCAGTAGAAACAAGGTAAGAGCAGTATAATCACAATTTTATCTTCTTTCTAACATGGAAGTACTAACAGTTTTGTTAGCAGGGCCACATGAAGTAAATAGGACCATTTGCAGGAATAAAGTCCAAAGTTTACAGGTCAACATGAATCTTTCTGATTTAAACACTGCTAAAAGCATAAACTGAATCATTTCACAGGGCTCCATTCTGTCCTACTATTGAGTTTTCATCATTTGTTTAATCAAAGCACCATTCTGAGATTTACAATTAAGATGTTAAAGAAAGCTGCTACAGAAATAAAGGACACCAAGTTACAGTTTAAAAGGAGAAACACAGCCAAATATTGAGTCAAAGAATATGCATCTTCAGAATATAAACTGAGTTTGCCTTCTTTCTGTACTGAGCTTCTTACTTTAAAAGAGAATAAAGGGCAGGTATTCATCTTTGGACTGCTTGTCACTGAAAGACATTACAAATGTCTGAAAAACTAAGAAGGCAAATTAGCTGTATAACATTTTTATTTTACTATATTGACATTTTATGCATGAATACTTTATCATAGTAAAAACAGAAAAAAATTGTTTTATGTAAAATTAAAAAAAAGGCAAAACAAAAGAAATACGTAATTATTAGCAGAGTACAAGTGTCTTTATTTAAAGAGTAAAAAGTATGCAAAAACCCTTCTGTTTTACAAAAATTGGGAATATTCAGTGTTTTCCTTCTGGCAGCAACAGAAAATCCTTTGACAATATATTCTACATCTTTTGTTTTACTGAAGACATCAAGTTAGTCACAGATTTCTCCCTCAACTACAGAGAGTGTGATAATAATTTTATACCGCTTGAAAGGTTCTTTCCTTACTAATTACAACATGGTGGAAAAGCAGATGGAGCCACAACAAAGAACCCCAAGGACCATTACTCCTACTGAAAGGCTGAAAAGCAACAACAGGATGTAATTACAAAGGGTGGGAGCAGAAGTTTCCCCCATGGGGCTTATCATGTAACAAGAAGAGGCAGGGGAATGAAGTATTGATGCTACTTTTCAATTTTGCTGTGTTTATCCTCCCACAGTCTGGTTTGATCTAGAAAGCTGGTATTTTAAGCTTCTTTTCTTTTTATACTGTATTTTAAGTAAAAAGGCCTCTCAAGAACTCTGCTTACTAGAACTAGTGACTTGTACTGGACTTGTGCTTAGTCACGGAGTGTTGTTACATGCAGAGCTGCTGCCCTCAAATGCCAACTTCACATAATTCTTGGTAAGCTAATTTTCATCTTCGGCACAAGTCATCTCCAACACTTGCCCATCAGTGACATCAACTCTAACAGCAAGAAAATGAGTGATGCTGACCTTTCATGACAGATAAATTTTCATTTTTTGCACAGGGCTTGCAATTTTTTTAAAAGCAAAATGGCACCAGCATGCTCAGCAGATGGAGTGCTGTAAGAGCTCAGGGATGAAAACAACAGTAAGAGTTACCAAAAAAATCCAGCAAAAAACCTTTGAGTTTATAATGATGTCAATGATGAAAAAACACAAGTTAGAACTATATGCAAGACTTCTAGTCAAGCAAAAAATATCTGAAGATGAACATCCACCTACAAAAAGCCTCGTCCTCAACCCGTCTTTAGGATACACACAAGTCTTTGTATTCTCTTCCTTCTGCCTGCAAGTGTAACCATTCCTTAAGAGTGAACCATAAGTGTAACCATTCACCTGAAGAGCAGCAACCCAGTGCCTCTCACTGCTCAGCACAAACGCACTTTATGTTCAGAACCTCACTGTTCAAGGACTTTGGATTTAAGGTTTAAGAGTAGCTCAATCCCTTACAGAATTAAAGGTCTTCCCTTGTAATTGTTATCAGAAGGGGTTTAATTTATAAAAAGTTGGTGAACATCAATGCTGACATAATAATTATGCTGTTTATTTACATAAAGGGGCAAAAGCAACCCCTAAATCACCCTGTTCTTAGACATCAAAAGAAGCAGTCTAACAAGCACAAGTACAGAAACTCAGAAGCTGAAGCCTACTTTGTACTGCATGTGTAAGTTTTCAAGAAGCACTCTGAGTAGCTCAGAATTCAGGATACATCCCAACTATTTCTGACTCATTATCCAGACTTCAAATTGCACTGAGCTCTGGAGCACGCATTTGGCTTAAGCTTCAAAATTATCACTTGAAGTTCAAAAAGAATTTAATTTTAAATTAAAAATATCTCTTTGTAGTTAATATACGTTAGACTGTACAATGATTGGGAAATTAAACTTCAGTTCTCTGTAAAACTATTTTCAGTTTGCTTTTTGTTCCTAACCAGGGACTACTGACTGTGATTAACTTAAGTCTTCGGGTACAAAGGCTGACTACCATGTAGGTATAAGCACCTTGCAGAACACAGCATTAAACAATCTACTCTTTGCGTGAGGGCTGTTTTTTCAAGTTTTTGAATTACCTGATGGAGGATGGCAGTGGGGGAAGAAGTTCATGTTTGCTTTCTGCGAAATGGCTAACGTCAAGTATGTATTTCAAAACAGGTATTTGCCCTCATATATGCATATTATGTCTATATTACAATGGAATACTCATAATTGGCTTTTCACCTAAGCCATATCTAAACCTGGATCTCCTTCTTCAGCACTGATCTCCAGTTAAGTCTAGTCTTAGTTTTCTTTGCTTTTAAACAGAGAAGCTATTTTAAGAACTTGATGCTTTGTAACATTTAACATGTCTTTCAGCTCCACTTGATTAACAGAATACTGAACATATTTTAAACTTTGAAAGCATCAAATGCCATTTGGTAGTTCAGCAGAGAACAAAAGACTGGAAAAGGCTGCATTCACACAACTGATCAGCCTGGGGACTATAGGGACTTCGTTTTTGTTAAGAGTGTTGCAGAAATGACGTTGCACAGCCGTGGCCACAGCACTGTGTGGTTCCACCTCTCACTAGCTGTAGAAGTTGGGGTGATCCCGTAACTTACATTAACATATATGCTGTTAAAAGATCCAAATTTGCGTGAGTCTGAATTCTTTATAGAAATTCATGCTCCATATCGTACGGTCAAGAAACAAAAGAAGTTTCCAATTCTGATAAAGGTAAGAGCAGCAACTGCTGTGGTAATAGAGGAAAGGCCTCAGGTTCCCACTTACAGGTCCTAGTGCTTAATTATCTTTCTCTGCTTGCAGGGATGCTGTAGCCAGTGCCACTGCTGTAACTGGCTGTGCAATGCCATGGAGCTGCATCTTGGCCAGTTTCTTCTGCTCACACTCTGTGACCAAACGGTTCAGCTCCGCTGCGCTGTACCCAATCAGAGTCTTCAGGTCACACACAAATTTGTACACAAACCTCTTGCCTTGCACTTTGCAGATCATGTCTCCATCATAGTAATACCTGCAAAATGGAAAAGAAATAAGCAACGGAAAATTTTAGCATCTGTAATTTTCATATGCATCCATTACTTACTTAAGGTCACCAGAGGCTAAAACATTATTCTTTTTCTCATCGAGATTCTCATAGTTTCATATACCAAGATACTGTTTAGGCATTTTCTTATATGAGAAAAGGGAAATGTTGAATATTATCTCTGTATCTTGGTATACTAAGAAGAAACAAAACACAGTAATTATTTTACAGGCCATTGGAAGCACCAGTTCAGGAGTAAGTTTTAGAGCAGTTTAAAAACAGCTTGGCAGGGAAGATATCTTACATATAGTGATTTGACTCAATAAGAAAATACTTATTATTCCTTCTTAGACTTTCCCCTTATTATTGTCCTTCACTTTGTCTTTCTGAGGAAAAAAATTAATGCTGGGAACAGGTTGAAAATTACCAAGCAGTTTCTATGATATGAAAGCAGCTATTCTCTCCATACTGTCTTCAAAGATGGAAATAAAACTATAAAGGCATGGGTTAGATTTGTGGGGTTTTTTTCCTTGTTATAGTTCATATGCTGTCAAAATTATATCTTTACCTTTATTTACAAATAAAAGTGAGTTTTCTAACTATAAATACCTTTTATATTGCGTGACAAAAGAATTATCAGATTGGGCAGAAATGTAGTGAGATAACAAGGTCTACATGACTCCGCCACTCCAGAGACGGTTATAAAACCTTAGGACACACCAATAAAACAGAAGTTACAATTTTGCAGTTTTGTTGCTGTTCTTCTCTCACTGCAAGCTTTAATAGCATGTGTGTCACATTTCTCATTAAGCTAACTTAAATGACTGGGATGTAACTTAGATTTGATGAGCTTAACAAGCTTGTAATAAATTTGGAAAATAGTAAAAACTCAACCAACACAAATCACACAATATAATTTCCTCAAAGCTATCACCCAAATGTAGCACAAATGAACCCACACTTCTTGACTGTCTAAAAGTCAATCCTGAGTGACATGTTCATAAAGCAAAGATGATTCTTGTTCACTAGCAAAATTAAGTCAATTAAAAGATGAACTTCTGACTCCCAGCTCCAGTGGAAAAGAGGTAAGTTACTAAGAATCCAAGCAAATTCTTCAGATGTCTCTAGTTTTGGAAAAAAAAGCCTTTTAATTTCTTACTTTTGAGGCTCAGGACCTAAGCAGCAGGACCAAAGACAGAGAGACAAGCTATGTAGAAAACAATGTTGGTAAACCTGTTGGTTACTGAGATCATGTGAGAAGCCACAGAGGTCTGTCATGGAGTACAGGAAGTGTCAAGAGTAGCTTATTATTGCTCTGTGAGTAAAGAGAGCGTGGTTTGTTTGCTAGAGCTCTCCTTAAGCTTTCTCCTAAATGACATACAGTTATAAAAATGCTTCCTTTTCAGTCCTTCTCCTCACTCTACCACCTGCCTCCCTCAACTCCTGTTTCCTTCTCTGCATCTCTACACTTGTTCTTAGCTGCCACAACAGCTTCCACCCAGCAATTCTCCATGCCAGCCCTGTCCTCCAAAACATCTCAGCACCAGCTGAAGGAACTGTTGTGGAATTGTGTCCAGCACTTTCAGCCTCTTACCGAGGTTTAGTTGCAGTGGGCTGGATGAACACTGTAACCATGAGGATCGGATGATAATTTATATTCAGCTTTGAAGCAGAGTCTTGTACTACTAGGCAGAACTGGGGAAGGATGAGCAATAACCTGGTGTGTCCCTTGTGTGTGAAATGGTGTGTGGGAACACTGGGCAGACTCATGTTGAATATGACAGGGTAGAGGACATAGAGAAATTGAGCTCTGCTCACTTGGGGCAATATGAAGCACCCTCAGAAAAACAAAGTTTGTAAAATGTGGCCATGGAAGATGTCAAGTGGCAGTGGTCATCATTTTTTAAAGTTACCTAATGCTGTACAAGCCTTTACATTTATTGTACAATCCCATATAATCATTCCTGTCTCCAAACATGCTGTAGAAAAATGCTTTAAAAAACCTGAATATACTTTGAATGATTTAGCCCACATTACTGATATGATCAGAAAGGAAAAGGACCACAATAAATTAGATCATGTTTATGCGAAGGCCCAAAACATGCAAGATTTCCACATCTCATGCTCAAAACACTCAAGTTAAAATCAGTCAATGTGGCAAGAGGATATTTTCAATATTATGTTGAATGCATTTCTGATTACAGTACTTGCCTACTCAAAAATACAGAAAGCTAAAAATAAATACCAATGCAAGTTCACAAAGTTACTGGAATGTTCCAAGACACATGGAAACTTTGTTTCTAAAGAATACAGGAGATGAATTATTTTTCTTCAAGTCTCACCTCCCTACTGGAAAACGAAACAGATCTGGATTTTTAGAACATTTACCAATATATGTGTAAGCAAAAAAAGCTGTTCTTCCCTTTCTGTCCCTCCGCCCTAGTTTCTATACTGCCTGCTTTTCCTACAGTTGGGCAAAACAGCCAGCATATTTCTCAGTAATACCAACATAATTTCCTGTATTAATCAATAATTGACACAGTGAGTCCCATACATTGGTAAACAAAACACATGATCATTTATTAAACTTTAGCTTCGCAACAGTGTTTATCACAGGAGTAGCAAGAGGCATTAAATACCCCTTCAGACATTAAACTGTTAGAAAACGTGTCAATGTTGCTGATGCAGGTGCCAAAATGACACCACTTTGAGGAACATGATCTCTGTAATTCTGTGACTAAAATACAAATATAAAACTTTTCTAATAGTGATATATGCTGTTTAATATCCCACCGATAACATTATTCCAAAGTTCTTCAGCTGCCTTTGTTATCTTCTGTGGAATTTGTTGACAAAACATGAAAACATTAGCATGGTTTACATAATTTTTGTGTTTCAGAAGATTTTTACATATGCCTTTAGTACGCAGACTCACAGATACACAGGTTGGAAACTTGGGAATGGTATTAGAACAATACAGGCTGTGGAAGAGCGGTACTGGAAATGTCCTGCTTTGGGGAGGAGGTTTGACCAGAAACCTCCTGCAGCCCCTCCAACCCAAGAGAGTCTGTAATTCTATGAAAAAATTTAACATTCTAATTTAATATATTAATAATGCAAGAAAAGACATAAAAGACCAGACTAAAGATCCATCTATAACAGGAATATACTCCCATAGACTCAAACACAACACCTAAGGAAAAGCATGAGAGTAAGCATCTACCAATGCTCTTCCTTGCTTTTAGTGACCTGAGGCTCAGGAACTCTTAGAAGTTGCATCTTTCAATACCTAACATAATTCAAAATATTTATTTTTCATTAATTTTTCCACTTGTCTGTCAAGCATAAAATAATTCTGGCATCCACAGGTGCTGTGCCTAAAGAAGTTTTAAGACAAAAAAAAGGGTATAGTTATGCTGTGTATCTTGTGCCTGTCAAATGCTAATTAAATCCTCCCTAAAAGGGTAAAGAAAGCCAGAATACCACCATTTCTTACAGAGGTATTTTCAAATAGAAGATGATATTTTTAAACAACACTAGAGGAGTTTACTTAAAAAAAACCCCAACCAAACAACACGCAGCCAAATGTGAAAATGCTAGTAAGTAAAACACAGACCTCAATCAAAATGCAACTTCACTCATAAAAAAAGATTTATAAACCTGCTTAAATAATTTTCAGGATTAGGAAAAAAAATCTTTCTTGAAAACAAATCAAGAGAAATATATTTAACGATACCAGAATTAGAAATCAGAAGTTTACTCTCAGTGATTTCAAAGAACATGGATGAATTTTCAAATTATTCAGGAGACGAAAATAATCAGGGAAAAGTAGTCTAAAATTCAGGTACTTGCATTCTTCCCCCCTCCTCAAGTACCTCACTCACAGTGATTCAACAATATAAGTCCCTTTTACTAATGTCGAATGACAAAATCCTAACGAAATAAAGACACTGAAACACTTCAATTTCTTCAGATCACTGTAATGTTGGAATTGCAACTGCTGAAACTTAGCTGTATTTTTCAATTTAAGATCCACACAATAGAAACAAATAAATGGATCAATGAATATTTGCAGTTAGAAAAGGTTCTCATATACAGAAAACCACTAACAATTACAGAGAAGTTATCTGCTTTATTACATAATGAGAAGAACACGGACAGTAGAACATAAAAATAAGCTAAAAATTCACATATTTCTGTATCTTTCACCAACAATCAATATTGTTTGGCAGGCTACTAAAAGCATAAATACTGAAGATAAATAAAAAAGAGGTATGTTTCTGGAAAAAAAAAGGCAAAATGCCCAGCAAATACCTCACCCCTAAGACTAGCAGATCTCATTGCAAGGACCAGCTTCAGAAGATTTGGTTATGCCTTTACTAAAAAAGCTGCAAGTTTTGCATTATGATAATTAAAAATGAGGTAGCCAAATGAAAGCAAATCATTCCCAAAGAATTCCTGAAGTTTCTTACCTCAAAGCCCGACTAAGCTTCTCATAGTTCATCGTGGGCTTGTTCTTGCGCTGTCCCCATTTCTGTGCAACCAGTTCAGGTTGATTCAATTTAAACTCTCCTTCATCACCAACCCAAGAAATACAGTCCCGAGCATCTTTGTCAGTGAGAAGTTCTAATAAAAACTGCCACAGCTGGATCTGGCCATTGTTCCCTGTTAAAACAGGAACAACAAGTTCCACTTCAACTTGTCCTTCTTACGTTCCCCTCATGGCTAAAAATTTTCAACCAACATATTAAAGCAGACCAACAAAGACTATATGATGGAAGGAAAACTTCAACTTAATTAATCCCTTCTAATGATTCTTCTGCAAACATTTCCCTGCAAAGTCATCAGTACCCATTTTTATTAAAAAAAGATGAATACAGGAAAAAAAATTATCAAGATTTTGCATAAATCTTCCCCTAGAACTCAAAAAAACCCACCCCCCAACATAATCATTTAGACGCATGTCTATCTTTAAAATAGAACAGATGTAGCAAGAGCTGCTTATTCCTCTTCACACACACATATGTGTATAATAGAAGCTGTTTTTTTTTTAAAAATTGGTCTCCAATTTTCAACATGAAACACAAGAAACACAAAACAAACCCCCACACTTCAGCTTACATCAATGTGGCATCTTTCATGTCCAATCATTAGGATTTCTTTCTAACTCAAGTACCCACAGGTAAATTCCTAAATTCTCAATGAGATACAGACAGCAGACCTGATGACTAAGGAGAGAAACACAGAGTATTCCTCACTAATATCAGCCAATAAAACCTTGGCCTTAAAATTCTGAATGACATTATTAGAGGCCTTTATAGAGTCTGAAACAAAACTCAAGGAGGAACAGAAGAAAGGATTTAACAGAAAAATTCACAACAGTAAAGAGAAGCAAAACAAAAATGACAGCAAGAAAAAAAAAGAAATTAATCAAAGAGTATGTACAAATAACAGTAATTCAAAAATTAAACTGCAAATTTAGTGCACAGTTTTCCAGACATGCATTCATTTTAACTAAATGAGAAATATGAAACTTTATAAATTTTGAAGTCACCAGATTGGGGGGAAGAGAGGAGGAAGGCAACAGACAGTGCAAGTAGAAGCTAGGCTACTTTTTACAACATAGAGTTTATTTTCTTCTCTTTCTGCAAATAGAAAGAAGTTAAAAGCTTGAATAAATGCTATGCAGTAGTTTGAAAGGACAGACTGTTAAGTGATGGGGAAATTTATCCATTTTATTTGATGCAGGATGGAAAAACTGCAGCATCATGTTGACATAGTGCTTGTGTGAGCTGATCAACCTGCCAGGGGTGCCTGTGCTTGCCATGAATTTTTGTACCTATGGCTCCCTTCACACCATACGGACTCTTACAAACATCACATTTGGAGCTACAAAGACATGTTTCACCAAACTGTAATTCATATTAATGGGTTAGTGTTCACTGCATTGGCATGTAAAAATAATGGAGACAATACCTGTTCTGTTCCCAGGGGAACTCCTATCTTCCCCGGAGATCCTTGGAGCTCTCTGTACTTTAGCTGCCTTTGCACTGCTGTTTATCACTTTGATGGTGGTTGGGGTAGCAGGCTGTACAGAAGCTGGAATAATCTGCACAGCTGTAGAGCAGAGAATGTTGCAGAACATCAATTATAAATTGCTGGCACCGAAATAGGCATACTTTATTTATTACCTGTATTATCATAACATCTAGAAGCTAGTTTTTTCCTTTGCTAAAAAGGCATACTGCATTAAGTCACAATATTAAGTATAATTTAAAGACCTTTTTATCTCTTATATGAAAACTGCAGTTTTAGACTCATTACAGATAAAGCATCAGCTTTAGTTTATTATCATGTGTATTACATGCTTCCACAAAAAGAACCCAAACTCTCTCATGCCTTTGTTTTCATCTTCATGCTGTTCCCACATGATCTACCCTAATGCTCTTTTCTCTACAGTCACTGCACAACCTCCATACCTGATATTCAAACAGCAAACACTTTCTATTGCAATGGTGTAGGAGGATGCAGATGCCCCACTCAAGCTGGCTTTAACTAGACACAACCACAGGACGTAATAAACAGTCTGTCTATTTAACATATAAGGTGCTTGTAAGTCTTCTGAAAATTTATTCATTTTAATAATTGATGACACTGCTTAGCTGAAAGAATGAGCTTCAAGTAACTGGAAAGTTACTTAAATGTATTATTTCTAATACTAGTTTCTAAGCAAGTCATCTTTCCACAGACCCCTTCAGGTTTTGGAAACACTTTTTTATTTGAAATTAATATTTTAATAGATCCATTCATTAATGCAATATATAACCTAAAGCCCTGAAACAACTAAAAACCTCAAATATGTATCCTAGACAGCTTATTTCAAGAAAGTGGAAAATCTACCATCCAGAATGAAAGTTATAAACTTCCATAGTTCAGGTCAAACACTACCTTTCAGCCAGTAACAAAATACAGAGAAACTCAACGTTATGTTTTGCAGTTTAAAATATGTCCTCCTCCCTTCCCCAAGGAAAAATACTCTCTCAAGTGTTTTTCTAAATGTTTTACTATCATAGTGCTGAACCACAGTACAGTGCTAAACCTACAAACAGCGAATTGTGTGAATTAATGCTGACAGAAGTACTTACGCTGATCAATAGTAACAGTTGCTATTTCTCCAGAGTGTTCTTGGCTAGCCAACACATCTACAAATTGGAAAAAAACCCAGCAGGTTTATATTTAACCCGCAAATTTCAAGTCACCTGACGATCAAAAACTTTCCTATTTCATAGAAGAACAGAAATAAAAATTTGGTATCAGTCTGCAAGAGACATGTACAGTTCATGGTCTTACAAGTGGAGACATTTAACATCTGTCATTCAATTTTTAGAGGGGTGTACATGGCAAATTTCCACAATTTCCACTATCTTATGCATTCTCTCATGTAATCATATGATTCACATAACAGTGCATCACTTAGCAGCTGTGTTGTGTACCATCTAAGGATTTCACTGCCTGTGCTTAATAATCTCCACTTCTATATGACACAGAAATGTACATTTAATAACTCTCAATCAATATTTAATTATAGAACTAACAAATTCAGTAGATGCATAAACTATGAAGCTTTATAAAAAACAAAGGAGGAATAATCATTCACTACCTTCTACTAGTTACAAGGTTTGATAAAAGACAGGCAGTGTTTAGTATATGCAGACATGTTTCATGGCAGCAGACATTCTAATACTTCCTGTTATCTTGTATTGATACCCTCATTTTTACCCCCAATATATAAAGGAAAAATGACTGCTCATAATTGGTTTCATATTTCAAGAAAAAAGTCTTAAAAAAAAAAAAAGAGAGAGAAAGAAGATGGGAAGTGGAATAAGTAAACTCAGTTACAGAAAAATCTGCCATACACTTCCGAAGAAGCTCCAGGTGGCTCCAGAGAATTTCTCCCCGTGGGACACGCTGGAAGAAATCTTCTTGGCTGAGGTTGCAGAGCTCCCGCCCAGGAATGCTGAGTGCGTTGAGGTCGATGTCAGTCATGCTGAACTCCTTCATCACCCATACCACCCAGTGGAGCACCTGGTCTGTCGACCACTGAACTGGGTCTGGAAAAGATGGATGAAACTGTGAATCATATACTGCAAGGTTCCTCCTTGATTATGTAATAGCTTCCATAAGAGTAAATGAGTAACATCAAGAAGCAGAGTTACTGAGACCAAATCTGCCTGGAAAGTTGGTGACTGCTCTTAAAATGGTGATGGAATGGTGTGGGTTGGTGGGGTGGTGGAAAGGGCAAAAGAGGGATTTTCTTTAGAGAACATTTTTACATCAGAACTATGTCTGACATATCTCAAACACAAATAAAGAATTTTTCTTCTTCCACAGGTCTTTAGCTTCAAAAAAAGAGTACTCTCAGGATACTCTTCTTCAGAAATGTTGATCAAATTGTGATTATGACAAAATATTACATTCTAAACTCATTCACATAATCTCCGTTTCTGCCGACAAAAACCATCACTGGGTATGTCTGGGATGGATTAATTTTCTTCCCAGAAACCTCTATTGTGATGTACTTTAGGCTGATGACCAAACCAGTGTTAATAACACATAGAGATGTTTTGGATACTGCTGAGCAGTGCTTGCAGAGGCCACGAAGATGGGGCTCAGCCCAACACAGAGGACATAAACCACCCAACTAGCAGGAGAATTTTGAAGAGAACAATGGGCTTGAGTTGGCTGCAACCCATGTTCTCCTTCCTGGCCATTAGGGACACCCAACCTTGTGATGGTGAGTATATTATAGACACCTGTACCAGGAATCCTGTTGGGATTGGGACTGGGATTGTGCAATGTTCTGCAATTGCTGTATTCATTTAAGTGTATTTTACCTTTGTGCTGTGTTTTTAATTTAACTTTTATCACTGTGCTAAACCAGAAATCCCATGTAATATCAACAATTTTCAAGTAAATTTGATATTCAAGATCACACCCTCCACACATGGAATATCTAAAAGAACCTGGTCAGACTATTGGACTCCAATGCAAGGCATTCTCTGTTTCTCATTCAGCCACCCCAGTGAGTAGGCCGGGGGTGCACATGAAACTGAGGAGGGGCAGCTGACCCCAACTGACCAAAGGGATATTTCACACTTCAGGAAATACTGAGCAATAAAACTACGGACCAGTTTTTTTGAAGTAGCCCTTGCATAAGGCCTGGCTGAGCATTGGCCTGCTGGAGGTGAGTGATTGCGTCTGCATGACTTTTTCAGCCAGAGCATCAAGTTTTGGGATGTTAAGGTTGTATATAATATATTAAAATATGTCAACAGGTAAGAACTAGAAACTAAAGTAGGGATATCTACTTTTCTCTGGAGCAGAGTGATTATGTATTTTAAAATTCTGATATCCCAAGCAGATGTCACCTTGAAAAGTTTTTATTCTAAGATTAAAATAAATAAAAAAAAGAATTAAGAAAAATTAGGAAAATTAAGAATTAAAGAAAGAAAAGTTTTCTAAGTCTATACACATTTATCTAGGAGCTACAAATTTCATTTTGCTTAACAAAGGACAGTTACATGGCATCATTTTTCACTAAAGCTACCTAAAACAATGCAGTGTAATACTGTGGCAAAAGACACAGCTCAAGGGGGTTAATCTACCAAACACCAGCAGCAGTGAACTTTTACCAAAAAGCTGCTAATTTGTTCTTATTGACAGAACATAGTCTGCAAGGAAACATAAATTACTATTTTCTCTAACCAATTCTGTGGTTTCCAAGCTTTCTGGTGCTCCATTTTTCTGCCTTTACTTCTCATAAAAATTAATACTTTCCTTCCTTCTAGGTACCAAATATTTGGATTCTAATAGCAGAAATATGTTTAACAGAAAAAGATTTATAATCTCTAATAAAACCCACACAAAACATAATATTAGAGAGAAAGCCACAACATTTTAAAGACCTGCTAAAGGCTAGTTTTCCATTTGCAGAAAAGCAGAGAAGCCTGTAAGGATGAAGACATCGAACCACTACTTTTCTGGATGATTATTTATTGACTGGACTTGACTCTTACCATCAACACACCCTGTCTTCTGAAAAGATCCAAGAAATAATTTTGGATTATAACGTAGAACCTAGGGGCACCTTATTTCAGCCCAAGTCCCTGCAATGTCTACTCAGAAAACATTTAAAATGTTATTCTTCTAGGAGTGCAATTTAGCACATTTTTCTGATATGAAGAGAACAGTTATTCGTAATCCACTCTGTCATAATGAACTAGTATGATTTTCCTGAAAAATCTGCACTCCTATGGCCCAAAAGTCATTAAGCTTTTAAAGCCACAGTTGTGGGTTATAGGGTTTTCTTAAAGCATCAACATTAAAGTTTATTAAAAATATTATTCAACATAACAACACTGGTTTAAGCAGTTTTCTTCTGATATTAATGTGAGAGCATGATGAAAAGTATTAGTCTGCTTCTGATGATCCCTCACTTTTTTTTTTCCAAACATTCTGCATCAAGTCCCTGATTATCAACAGACATAACATGATGAAAACTATTTTTGAAGTGCTTACCAATGAGAAAACTAAAAAGCCATGAAAAAGCCACTGCTTTAGTTATCAAAAATACACTCAAAATGTCGGCAAGCTCCATGTCCTGCAAAGACCTGTGACTTGACTGGAATTCTTAAACCCTTCCAAGTATCCCCCTTCCCAAATATATTCCAGTTTTACAGGTCTGCTCACATATAACAGCTTCCTGAATATGCCTTGACAGTACATTTCTGCCAGTCACAAGAAGCAATTCAGCTGGATAATCTCCCAAACATGATATAGTTCCACAGCTCCAGTTCAATCTTAAACAGATGTTCAGAGATTTTTTTTTAAGCTAACAATAAAAGAGCAACCTGCTAAGTAACAACATTAACTCAAAAAAGATGATCATCTAGAAGAATATTTATTTTCAGTTCTGAATCATCTTCCTCCAGTATGAAGAAGTCCAGTACAGCTTTTCATACAAAGTCTGATTTAACAGAATGTTCAGCATCCTCCAGTCCATGAACAACTTGTTTCAGCAATTTTATGGGCAATGTCCCAATACCAAGTACTGAGTCTGTTCAATTCCAGACACACCTGAAGAGCTTTATCACTAACATAGACATTTTTAAGGAGGGCAGGAAGAAAAGTGCTTTCTAAAAACTGCATTGACAAGATAGCTATGGAGCGAAAGCATTCACTTCATGAAACTATTACGAGCATTCATTTTACTTTTCTTTGATTTTTAGATTAGGTACTAGGAAAAAATTCTTCCCTGTGAGGGTGGTGATGCACTGGCACAGTGCCATGAGAAGATGTGGCTGCCTCATCCTTGGATGTGCTCAAGGCCAAGCTAGATGGTGCTTGGAGCAACCTAATGGTCTAGTGGAAGATGTTCTTGCTAATGGCAGGGGATTGGAACAAGATGGTATTTAAGGTCCCTTCCAAACCATTCCATGATTCTACAATTCCCTTATGCAGATTATTTGCATTGTACTAACCCATAACACTGGTTTCCTTCTCTGAGGTCCTTGAGCGCCAACCCCACACAGAACAGAAGAGCCTAGCCCCCAGCTGAACACACCCATAGCTGTGCACTATTACCATAAGGTATTCCAAGGCGCTCCTGCTCCTTCCGATAGCCTTCCAGTGCTGCAGCCCATCGCGTCACTTGCTCAGATGTTTCATCTGAAATTGTTGCAATATGTTTTGTCCCATCCAAGGTTATCACTTGAGCTTCCTCAACAAGGTGAGCTTCAGCCTCTGCATGATGAGCATCTGGATCAATCACAACCTCCACAGTCTCCACAGGCTTTACGATTTCCAGGATGTTCAACTTGGGCTCTATCCCTAAGTATGGAAACAACACAAAATTTAAAGACAGCAATGCAAATATGACAAAACATTGTTTTAAAGGTTTCTGATTAGTAGGGTTTGCAAACTCAGGAAAGAAGCAGGACACAAAAGTGTCATCAAATTTCTGCGAGTCTCCTAAATTAGAATGACATTCTCTATTATACAGCATACACTTGATTAAGGTGAATAACAAAGCTGTCCCTCTTTCTTCCCGCAGTATTACAGCTTCCTGTTCTATTTAGGTGATCTGTTTCACAGATCTTGAACAGAATGTTCAGCATTGTGAGCATAAAATACAAGTATTTTGGTCTGTAAGAAATATGTCAAAAAAAGGCCCCAAAACAAACAGAAAAAGCAACCTCCAGAAGGACCCAGAACAAGTATCCAGCCTTACTCCAACCATGAGACATTTCTTTCAGCCTTTACAATACTTCCCCCATAACTCTGGGGTCTACACAAAGCAGTTAACATTTTTCTTTCAGCAATCTGCAGAAGGCAGTGTGTTAAACAGCAAGTTCAAAGAAAACTAGAAAATTCTTCACATTTCAGGCTTCATCAGCTATTCATGTTTTGGCTTTATGTCTGTCATTTCAGATACCAGATCATGGAGCTACAAGGTGTGTCGGTATCAATTCTGCAACAAGTCAGAACACATTCACTAATGCTTTGTATCACCACCTTCTCTGTTGACTTCTGAGGTGTTTTATCCAGCTGGCGCCTCACCAAATTTCTGACACTGTACAGAAGATTTTTCAAAATTATTTTAATTTTTGTGACATACAGTTTTCATTATAATGCCAACAACCACACTTACTTTAAGAGATTTTTATCAAACATCTTTTCACATTAAAAAAAAATCTTTACAATTCTACTTTATCTTGAGTTGGAAAACCTTGACTACGGTTAGGCTGATGAAAATAGGATTCACAGAACACCATATGGCCAGAGTAACTTCAGTATCTTGTACCATGAAGGTATTACTTTGTGTCCTTCCTGTCTAATCTATATTAAAGCTCAACGTGAGATGGTTCTGCAGGTAACAGCCTTAAAAGCTAAATCCACAATCCAGTCATAGTTTGTAAGGGAAAACAGATGGACAATAAACCTGTATTGCAAGTAAGAAAAAAAAAAGTCTTTTTCAGACAAATATTTCTGTGAATTTTAAAAGGCATTCAGCTTGAAAAAGATACTAGAAAGGGAACAAACAGTACAAAGACCATAGAGTACAAAACTCAGCAATGTGAAATCAACAACATGAAAACAGATGTAGACAATCAGTAAGTGGTTGATTAGACAAAAAAGCAAACATGAAGAAAAAGCAAACAAACATCTTACTTAGGAGAGTGTTTTATCTAGGCCATCTAAAGTTAACGTGCACAACACAGGCTTCTTTCAAAATTGTATGAAAACAGCTAAGGGAAGCCACTAAGGGTTAAGATTCTATTTTTGATCTTCAAAAAATTAAAGAAAAAAGGATCTAGAGAGGTACAGTTCATTATTTCTCAACAAAATAATTCACTGTGTCATAAAATTACATGTAAAAAGAACTTCCTGCCTTAACTACAATACAAACATGGAGATCAGAGCAATGAGTCTCTGTAGAGGAAACAGCTTGTAAATAAAAACGTGAATTAACAGTCTGCCATCTAATTTACTGCAAGACTAGATTAGCATTAATTCCCTGGGTTTATCTGCATCTCTCCTCACATCTCTTCTCCCTTTACCTGCTGCGTAAGAGATGACCAGTCTTCCTTGGATAGCACCCAAATTGTGGAACACAATGCCACACACCCCAGAAGTATAAACTGGTACAAGCAGCACAAAGCTTCAGGACAGGAGCTACCAAGACACATGCAGATGTTGACAGTACTGCCAACTGTCTAAAGGCAGAGAATATACTGGGGTGATGACTGACCTACAGGCAGCCTGCTTGGTTTTACCCACCCTGAAATGTCGAGTATTAACCACACCCAGAGACAGGACATTAGTCAAACACCATCTTTAATCTAAGTAAGTGTCATTACATTTATGATTTGTTCCTTTACATACTAAAAATAATAAAAGCCTACTTATTTAAGAAATTATTATAGAAAAAAGACCCAAAATACGTTACTGTGGAGGTCTTCAAAACGAAAGCTTTTTTCAAATTCTTTGACATACAATGGAATACAGTTACTCAGAGTTCCACAGACATGCAAGAGACCCAGTTCAGAGCAGTAGAAAACTGCGCTGCACTCAAAGCTGCTGTTCTCAGAATGGCAGGAAAACCACACATACTGCCATTCCTCCAACCAGGGGAAATTAGTTAGGGCAAGGCAGAGTGCCAGAAGAGTTTTTCTAGTAAAATGAAAAAAGTTGGAATGGTATTTTATCTGCTGTAGAATGAAATGCTATAAAAGAACCACCTTCAAGTTAAACTAGAGAAGAAGAATGATATTTTACCTGTTGTCTTTGAATTTAAAGCCAGCTGATCAAAATTTGATAGACCATTTGAACTGACATAGCAGCTTTTCTTTCAAGAAATACCAGAGTCCAATCCACCACAAGGATTAGCATCCCTGATTACTCTTAGCTGAATTCTATACATTACACAAGTTAGGGAAAAATAAGCATAAGTGAACTGAGATTTTTCTCAAAATCTCATCCATGCAAGTAAAAAATGAGGATAGCTTAAGAAGCTGTTTTTTCTCCACTGGCTCAAAGGGATACTACGGTCAGGCCTAGCAAGTCCGTTTTCCTGTTAGTGATCCAAGTATCTTCCTTTTGTTTATATGCATGTTATTTGTTTTCTGATATTCGGCCCTGCTGTATTTTACATGCCTTCAACAGACATATTTCTTAGGAGTTGCTTAGGTATCAAGGCCTGAAAAACAACACTGAGGAGTGCTCCAAAGTGACACGGAAGTACTTAATATTAAAATGTTNGAGAGGGAGAGGGAGAGGGAGAGGGAGAGGGAGAGAGGGAAGGTGTGATGCGGGCAGGGAGCAAGAAGCTCCTTGTACTCTATGATCATGAACCCCAGTTTTACATTAAATGTAAAAAAACGAAACACAGGAAGAACATGGAATATTTATCACTCACATCCTTTTGAAAATGGAAGTCTGAGCATTGAATACGAGAAGTTACTTGGCATGAATTAAGAGCGGTTATTTTAGTTCCCTGAAGAATATTTCTATTCTATTTTAAAAGCAGAAAGGCAGTACACTTCCCATTACATATGGGGAACTAAGGACTAAACCTAGCACGAGTCACCTGACACTCAGCATTAAATGCAAATTGTGTTTTGCTGAAGTCTGTTAATATAAAGCAGGAAAATTTTCTTCTGTTAAATCTACAATGAAGCCACAAGTAAACAAAAAGTATTTCCCAAATTTTGCTCACTTGCTTTGCTGATGTAACTCAAAATAGATAACTAATCTACTCCTGAAGAACTCATCCCTGTTTAAAAAGATGGAAATAAACACCACAGCCCAATATGAACATTGTCTTTAAAGGGTGGTGGCTGTCCTTCCGCTCAAGACATATGGAGGGGGCAAAGCAGAAAAGTAGGACAAAAAGCAAAACAATGAAGCTGCTAGTTCCTGAGGATTTTACAAGGGGAAATCCTGTCATACCAGATAATACAAATAAAAACTATGCCTCAACAAATCCGTACCCACCCGGTTAATGTTCCTCTGACACAATGGTTTATTCTGACTTCTCATCCAAAGAAAACAGACAATACACAGTGATCCTGGACCTTGATAAGGATTTTCAGTTAGCTACATTTACTTTCATAATGTAATTGTTCCTAAAGCACACAAGCTCACTCACCTCACAGGGATGAAACTGTCACCTACCTACACAAAAATCTTTTGATTGCTTTGATATTTGTTCTGATATGAGTAACTACTCAACCTTGAGGAGAACCTCATACTGTTACTCACAGTACTTGACAGAGAGTTGTCTGGGTTCCGGATTTGTGTTTGATTTTGTTACTTATAAAAATGATATGAGATTCCTTTAAAAAACATTTCAAATGGCATTAGTCCATGACACTTATTTTAATTTTACTACTTAGAATTACAGTACACAGTGAAAAATACATTCTGAAGCTCTGTGACCATTTGTTGATTTTCTCAATTTTACAGCTAGGAATAGGAGCAGATTAGTATTCCTGCAATATTAGTTTGTCTGTGCAATGGACAAATGTAACTGCTTACCTTGCCTAGATATTACTTGCACACTGAGTTGCACTGTTCCATCTGTTTTCACTCCTTGATCAAAAAGGCTTCGATCTGGGTCCAGCTTGATAAAAGCAATAAAAATTAAAAAATTAAAAATATGTACTAGTCTCATAGTTACAACAGACTTATTCTCCTTTAAACTTTAGAAATACTTGGTGCCTGCAGCAAATTTTCTGAAGAAGTGTGCAAATATCTTTAGTGCTGTGTAGACATAGTACATAACAGAAAAAATGTGATTGTATTTAAAACTTGCCACTCTGTTCTGTTTAACATATTTTCGCTTACAGGAACATTGTTTGACCTAAAAGAAGCAACGCAATATGGGGAGGTATCTTCACTGCCTGAAAACGATCTATAGTTCCTTTTCTGAGTTTTTAACACCTTCATAAAAATTCTTATCTTTATAACAATATTCTCCCATTGTTTCTGGAAAAGCCACAGATGTCTGATTGTAATTTAAAATAAATCATGTAGCTAAACTAAATGCAAAACAGTTATACTCTCTAATATGTGGCAATGCCTGTAAAAACCAGGGGGGGATTTCTTAAGTAATGCTTTGCTACCTCTGATGCCATGGTGATTTTTTGCTTTTTCATATACCCCTCTTATATACCCTTTTCATATACCCTTTCATACAGCTTTCATGTATCCTTAGTGCTTTTAGCCCACATACTTGTAATTCCCTAAGTCTGATAACCAGCTTAGACCCAAAGTTCTGTTAAACCAAGAGACTAAACATCTTGGAAACTTCGCAGCTGGGTCAGAAAGCCTCAGACACCAAGGTCCTCTCCAGAACACATTCTGTAAACTAAGATAGGCCCATCCAGGGGGAAGGTTCCTCAGGACAGGGGCTTCTCTTGAGCCTCTCACTGGGGAATCTTTGATAGATATGCTAATTTGCAAGGCCTGTAATTGTATACACGAATCATCGTGGGGGGGGCCGATTGGGGCCGGGGCCGATTGGTGCCATCGGGTGTGCACCCGGGGCATTGTTCGGGCAGTGGGCTTTGTTTGTGCATTGTGCATTGTTCGGAGGATGCACCAAAGGATCCTTCAATAAATACCAAGGTAAAACCCTTTTTTCCCCCTCTAACCATGCCTGGCTTTTAATTCTAAGCCCAGGGAAAGGCAACACCTCCATACCTGAATAATATAGAAACATTCTTGTTTAGATTCAAAACAAGATTGGACTCATGGAAGTTCAGGCAGCAACAAATGATGCGGGCTACCTTAAGAGAAAGTAGTGTGATCATTGCCCTCATTTTTCTTTCACTTGCAAGGTGGTTTCTTAACCTTGCACCAGGAACTCCAAAAATATTTTGATTGTATTCACACCAAACCAGTGCGTATATATTAAATGGTCTGATGATAACGAACCTGACATGAAATTAAACTCTTAATTGTAATTAATGTTCCACATGAAGCATGAATTCCACAGACAATGGAAAAAAGGGAAAACTTATATAAACAACTTCTCCATTGAGAGGTTAAATCTTTCATAACCTTTCCATTTACCTGGATATCTTGCAGACAAATTTCATGTGCATCCAAGGAACACTGCAGTCTGGGTTCCAGCAACTTCTTAAGATTTCCAATGGGTTCACTGATGTCAATAGCCTGACTCACAAATTCTGCGGTGGTGTAGGTTTGCTCGACAATGCTTAAATAGCAAATTAATATAATAAATCACTACCTACGTGTTAACAGAGCAGGTATAGGAAAGCTTAAAAAAGTTAGAAGTAAACTAGATAAAAGATAACACTGACTCTGAAATCTTAATGTCATGCAGTATTAGTTTGAGTACTCTTGAGTAGAGAGTGAATTAGTAAATTTGGTCTCATTAATTTTACCGTTGTGTAACTCTTCTTTTACCCTGTCATCACTAAAACGCTCGGTTAAACACCAAAATTCAGATCACCTTTTTCAAGAGAGTAAGCCATGGTTAGCATACTATATATTGTTAATCTGCATGTAGAGTAAACTAATTTTATTTGCTTTGCCTGGACTGTATTTACAAGATATTCAAGTTAAATGCAAACACAGAAACTTAACAGACAGGGAAAATAGAAGGAAAAAAAACACTCACACTCATACATAGCAACTTTCCACATCTTTTCATCAGTCAGCACAAGAAAAATAAGCTTAACACATACAAGGAACAACCAGAAGGAAGTACAGCAGCATGAAGCCTTGAAGGAACTGAGTCACGTGTCATGGTTCTCCCGCACTACAACAATGGTACAGGCATTCAGAAATGTCATTGTTATAGGACTCATGTTATAACAATGACCTTACACAGTTGGGATGTCTTTATTTATACAGAAGGAAACCAGAATGTACACAGATATGGTCTGTAAGTAGTACAAATACACAAGGAGCTCAGAATAATAACAAACTAGTAAGTGGTTTTGAATCAGTTCTCGAGAATAGGTTCTTCAAGAGTAGTTAACCTAATCAGCCTCAGTTCCTTCTACCTGTCAGAGACTGAAATGGTATGGATAATGGCTTAAACATCTTTATGAAGGACTTTTGCCTATTATAGCAAAGGTGTAATGAAAGCTGCATGGAAGACCACTGCACCCTGAATGGGCCTCTTGACTGAGGCCCTCAACGGCAAATTAACAGAGATAAGATAAAGTGACTCAAGTCTGGGCTGGGGGAAAAGAATTATGTTCATAAGAGGATTAAGCCCAGCATCTTTGGCGTGGAAGCCACAGCCCCAGGTTTTTCTGCTGCCAGGCTCACAAGGATCCCCACACTAAAGGGGAGAGGAGGGAATGTTTTGAGTGTGTGGCACAGCCTCTGGTCAGATGCAGTGAATGCCCATCCTCTGCTGGGCAGACTGGCCCAGCTATGGGGCCTCCCACCCAGGGAAGGCCACATCTATGGGGCATCCATGTGAGGGACAGCAGAGGGGGTGTCATGGCCCATCAAAGGCCCCCCCTGAAGGGGTCCCCAGACCCTGCATCAGAGCACTGCACTAGATACAATGATGCAACAGATCCAGAGTCTTGCAAGGGACAGTGTCAAACTTGCCCCCCCTCAGGGAGGTACCTGTGTGTTCCCACCTCCCCAAACGTATATTAATCCACTGGATTCTATACTTTTTGGTGGGGGTCTCACCACCAAGAAGACCAGATGGAGGGAAGCAGTGAGACATTGCTGGGACCAAAGAAGGGGTGATATGCGTCTACTTAATATTTGTCACTCTCCCTGACCCTCTCCCCATACCTCTTTTTCTATTTCTTTCTTTCTACCTCTTCTAGTATTAAATAAAATATATAAATTTTTTGGTATCAACATCTAAGCTCGCTTGGTTTTATTGAGGTTTTGGGGTATATTTCGTACCTTTCTGGATTCAATCTGTTTTATTTACAGACTTGGTTTTCTTTACTCCTCTGTGCTTAGACCGTATTACAATACTACCCTACATATCAACTGATGCTCTGAGCTTCCAAACACAGCAGTGAAAATTAGAAGGGAAGCACTAGAAACTAAAAATCCAGGTTGAGGTAATTAAATCAGAGGGTATCCTACTTCAGTATGTATGGTTTCAATGGTCCTAACAACAGTATAGTTGATACTGAGCATTATTGCTGCTCTGTTAAAAACAAATCGCCCTGTATAAATCCTGTATAACAGTAAAGCTAAGGACTGCAGAAATGGAAAGGTTCATCTCAATTACAGAAGCATACACTGAGGCTGAAAGGTTTGCAACACACACACACAGACATACTACTACAGACATGAAAATAGGAAAAGTAAAGTCCTAATAATGTAGCAAGAGACAACCAAAACATGGGATTTAAATAACTAAGATTGAGGAACATGACAGCATTATACTGATTTCCTATAGTGGCTACATTTCAACTTCTAGAAAACCACCATTTAATTAGATAAGAAACAGAAAAACTAATTAGTTAATTAATTGCTGCCTACGGATCCCAAAAAGCAAAGAAAGTACATATACCTTTCTTCAGTGCATTCCTGTTTCTCAGTTCCATCAATTTCAATTTCTATCAGGTCCTCTGCTTCTCTCTTAGTCATGGCTGCAATGTCTTAAGAACAAAGCTATGAACAGAAAAGAATTTTTTATGTAAGTCACAGACCAACAAGACTAGGCAATGTTTTGTGTCCTATCACACATTTTTTAAACCAAATACCAGAATAGTCTTTTAAACCAAGAATTCATCTAAAAAATAAATTCAAAAGCTAATACAGATTTCATAAAATATATTACTATGCTTGTCCTCAAACAGATGTTCTAGAAGCAAACACGGCACTATTAAGACATCTGCACAGAGCCCAAAGTCTGATTCTCTTGAAGGCACCCAAATTTATGGGTTTTTTTGTTGTCGCTATGGGCCACCTGCAGCAAAGCACATCTGAAAATTCAAACTATTTTCCTAGCATGGCTGAAAGATGCTTATAAATTTAAGCAGCATTTCACATGAAATGCTGCAAGAGGAAGTTAGGGAAAAGATCCATGATTTCTTCATAGGTAAATAAAGTCAACAACAAAGTGTTTTTTGACTACCTCATCTTTCCACCCATGCCTCCCACAGGCAAATGGTTGATGACATGAGCGCAATGAACATATCTTGTGAAGTCCCAAGCTAAAGCAGGATGTTAGTAATGAAAGGGAAAGCTATTCTGTGACAACATTGTCACTAACACTGCAGATTTTCATGCCCTGTAGAACACTGTAACTGTGTCTGTTGGGAACATAAGTGGGAAACAAAGAATTACAGCATTTGGTCTGTAAAGACATAGTTTGTCTGGTATTTTTGTCTTTCACTATCCAGCACATAACTATGAAATACACATGATAAAAACCCAGGCTGAATTATATTAACAGTTTACAATAAATAACACCATGAATTCATAGCAAAAGAAGCAGGAAGTAGAAGTACAGAGGAAGAAAAAAACCACTGGAGAAAAAGCAAAACATGACTACTATTTAAATATCCAAAATAGAAGAGATCACCAAGATTTCCATCCTGGAATCATCCTTTCCCAGGGACTACTCTATCCCAAAGCCAACTGTTAGGAAGAGTATCTACTGAAGACAAGATAATAAGGATATGTATTAATCTTTAAAATTTCTCAAAAGTAATAGTAACCAACTACGTTTTACAGCTGCTACGTAAACTGTCTAAAGAAATTCAAACTACTCATCATCTCCTTCAAAAACTATTTTGTAAGATCAGTTGTGAACAAATCAAGTGCTGCACGTGGGTCATTCAGTAAGAAGCTACCAAGGTTAAGAAGTGAAAGATCACTTTATCAATATCTCACCACTAGAAGCAAACCCAGAACCTGTTCACCGATCTGGCTCTGTGAAAGTCACCAAAGGGCCAGCGTAGTGTTCACTGAACAAGGCCCCAGGAGTCCAATTCCTGTATCACTTATCTTGTGTATCATTCTCAAGATAAATGGGAAAGACTGAAACACAACTTCTGAAGAATGCAGACAGGCTTAAATATCTGAATGCACCAACACCTGCATGATTACAGGTGATCTGTCAGACTGTTAAAAAATATTTCAAAACCAAGGTTTGAGCAATGTCTCTTACTGAAAACTCCCGAAGAAGTAAACTGGTATGATAAAAAAGGGGTGAATGTCTTTTCTGTATTAGCAATCAAATTAAAAACATAAAACAAAGGTAAATTATCTTTTTTTTGTGATGAAGGGAGTTTACCAATAAGGTCACAAACGGGTTAGGCTTGGATTCCTGTTCCTTGACATAGTCGTACGTTATTTACTGAGAAAACAGTGCAGACTTACAGAAAGAACTCACCATCTTAATAGACTTCTGGCAGAAAATATTCAATACGGCTAAATGCAGAGTGAGGCAGAGTGAGAAAATATTATTGCCCATAGTAATGGTACAGAATTAGGTAAGGCATTCAGATTGGACTCCAAACTGGCAGCTGGACTAGTAACTGTCCACTCGCTCTTTAAAGGCAAGTCATGGTTGAATCTCACAGACTCTACTATAGTATTTTGGATCCCTGGAGGGGCAGGAAAGAAGAACCCAGGCACAAAGAACAGGTACACAAAGAGGAAGAAAGATGGTTCCACCACACACAGATACAAGGAAGGGAGATGGGTATAAAGAATAACAACATGTTGAAATCACATAAACTTGTTCAAGTTCATAGAAGCCTAAAGGGGAAAATTATTCAGTGTTTCCTATGCTAGCATAAAAAGACTTCTTTCAATATACACATTTCACATGAAGTCTAGCAGTTTGTTGCTACAGGATTATGCAGAGTTTGAAAGTGAACATAGGTTCTGATGGAACTGAGCTGCCTGACCCTCCTCTGAAGGCTACTGGGAGACAAGAAAGCTCAAAGAGCTTGGCTTGCCTGGGTAGTTCATGTGGCAGGAACACTACAAAAGCAGCATTTGTTCAAAGGAGCATAAAGAAGTTAATTCCTGGAAGGTTCAGCCTACTGATTTCTGCTTGTTTCCACTTCTTCCTTCAACCTAAAAAGCCCTAAGACTTACCTGTTAGCCAAGAAGAAAACTGACCTTTTACAATCAGGAGAGTAGTCCCTTTGTTCTGTTTAATATCTATCTTTTCCCTAGAACACAAGGAGTTAAGCAAGGAGTTAAGCAAGGAATGAACCCACCAGGATACAGGCACAAACTCTCTGAGTACAATTATGTTTGCTATCCCACCAGGTAATTGTGAAATGGGGTCCAGTTCTGGAACCCATACATATTATCAGCTGATACTGAAGCCCAGTCACTAGAGTTATCTGTGCCCCAGAGCAGCTCTGGTGTGTGCAGCACACGGTTCCTATCCATCTGTATTATCCAAACTATAAATACCAACACAAAACAGGTAACAAACCAGACAGCCTGTCCTTCACAGATCAGCTTTTACAACTCGTCAAACAGTTCAGTTTTATGACGGAGATAGTGGAGCACTGAACAGGGTGGGGAAAGATCACGCCAGATTTGATATGTTTAACTTCCTCATCAACAGCCAGAAGGGAGAAAATAAAGGCAAACTGGAAGCTGTGGCTGTGCAGCATGTACCTGGCCAAACATTAGAAAGCAAACTTCGCAAGATCATGGAATCAATTAGGTTGGAAAAGACTTTCGAGATCATCATGACTGAACACCACCATGTCAACTAGACCATGGCACTAAGTGCCACATCCAGTCTTTCCTTTAACATCTCTAAGGATGGTGATCCCACCACCTCCCTGGGCTGCCTGGTCCAATGTCTAATCACCCTCTCAGTGAAGAAATTCCTCTTAGTGTCCAACCTAAACCTCCCCGGCACAGCTTAAGACTCCTTGTACTGGTTTGTCGAGAAGCAGAGCCCGACGCCCACCTGGCTGCAACCTCCTGTCAGGGAGTTGTAAAGAGCGATAGGATCCCCCCCCAAGCCTCCTTTTCCCCAGGATGAGTCCCCCAGCTCCTCCTCATCAGACTTGTGCTCCAGACCCTTTCCCAGCACCGCTGCCTTTCTCTCCACTCGCTCCAGCCCCTTTATGTTCTTGTCGGAGTGAGGGACCCAGAACGGGACACATCACTCGACGGGTGATGTGCAAGTTTTCACCAGTGCAAGGGGAGAACCACAAGACGCCACATCCTGTTACATTTCACCCAAAACAAGGTTTTCACAAGCGGGGATAAGTTTTCNTCCGGGAACTCCCGCGGCCCCGGGTCCAGAACCAGCTTCGGGAGAGGGTCCGGGAGTGGGCTGCGCCAGGATCGGGGCGGCGCGCGGGCCCAGTGCGGGGAAAGCGCGCGACACCGCCGCGCCCCCGCGCGAACTACGGCTCCCGGCGGC
>VZRQ01001916.1:0-28125 GCA_013397975.1 Machaerirhynchus nigripectus | reverse complement strand
CCCCCCCCCCCCCCACGGATTTAAATAACCTTTGACTACCTTTCTGCTTTAAAGTATAGCTCCAAAGTATATATTTTTTTTCTTCTTTATGCATTCATTTACGTTAATAATATCTTAATAAAGGAAATATCCTTTAAATACTACTCTGGTTTCAGCTCCATGCTATTTTTTCGTGCTTTTTTAATGCATTTATATGGCTGTGACTAATTCTTTATTCCTGTTTTGGTGTTTTCTTAACGGTTAAAGCAGCAGTGCCATCATGATCCTGCGACAGATCTTGCGGCTTTCCTCCCTTTTCCACTCTGCAGTGTCTGTTCACCTGCACAGGAATATTGGTCTCTCTGCAATTGTCTTCAACAAGACAAAAGAGCTCGACCCAGTTCAGAAGCTCTTCTTGGACAAGATCAGAGAGTACAACACGAAAAGCAAGTAAGTAAAGGAAATTGTCTTAAGGAGGAGGCTGATGGCAAAAGGGGAAAATCTCTTGATTTGGACATAAAAACATGAGACATGAAGTGTTTGACAATTTGATAGTTTTGTAGGCTGGTCTCTAAATATTTAAGGTGTGTTTTCCTGCAACACTTAGTGGTGGTTTCACTAGTGGGAAGGTTTGTTCTAGCATATCTAATAGAAAATACCAATTTTTTTCCCTTAAAAAAGAAAAAATTTGATGTCATTCTTCTTGGGCAGTTAAGGCACTCAGTTAAGGTCTCTTGCACACTTCATGAATTTATTGGTAGGTTAATTTTTACCCATCTACATGCTCTATAATTAGGCAGAAAAAAGCCTAACAGACCCTTTCTTTTTTTTTGGCTGGGGAAAACAGTTACTCTGTAGTCTTGTTTCCAGAGGCTGAATGGAAATAATCTCCAAAAACAATCAAGAATTAATGGGATTATCAGGATGGTTCATTTAACATCTAGTTAATAAGCAGTTCTTTCAAATGGAATCTTAGATTCTTGTATCGTTTGAATGAACTACTGACCAGGAAACTTAAACTATAGTTTAGTTTTATATAGTAACTATATAGAACTATAGTAATTCTGTGTCATTTATTCTTGGGAACTGTTCCTGGGAAGGAATTGAGACGCTTCTTAGCTCTACTGGTGGAAGATGTGTGTATCCTTACCTACAAACCCATCTATGTAGGGAGGCAGATATTTGGTGGTTTTACCAGTTATAGGTGTGGATCCTGTGCTGGTACAACTGAGTACTGGCAATCTAAAGAGTTACTGTTTTAATTATCTCATATTTGTATCCCAAGAAGTTCTGGTTGTGGTGGGGTTTTTTTGCTTCTTTAGCATTCAAAATATGTTCTATTGGCAAGAACAGTTAAGCTTTACTAACTGAGATAACAAATTCAGAGATAGAAGAGGTGCAAATCATAATTTTGTTAGGAATTCACATCTGGAACAAACAAAACTAAAAGCCCTGAGAGCCTACATGCTCATCAGTGTAATTTTTTTGCTTCATAAGACCGCCTTTTGTCTCAAAAGGCTTGGATTTTCATCCCTGATAGTTGGATCTTCATTGCTGATAGCAGAAAACCTTTACTTTACTCTGAGAATCTTGTTTATATGTAAGGTAAGGACGCTCTAAGGTGTCATATCTTGAGTCTTGGAAATATTTTAAATTATTTCCTTTGGTTGGTTGTTGAAAAGGTTTTAGTTCACAAATGGGCTTGAAAATTTAGAATTTTCCATGTGAAATGTTAGAACTGAGTTGTTAATCGCAACTTTTAATGTTTTCTAGGCAAGCTGGAGGGCCCATTGATGCAGGACCCGACTTTCAAAAAGACATGAATGAATCCCTTGCAAGACTCCAACGGGCATACGGTGAGGGAGATCTCACTAAGTTTCCAGAATTTAAATTTGAGGGTGAGTTAACAATCTTACTGAATTCTAATTGCAAATAGAGACATGTTCACTCACAGGTTTTCTTAATTCCCCTTCAGTTTATATTTGTACTATTAATCTCATGTAAAATGCCCTCTGGGAATCTTATACTTTTGCACAGTTCACATTTGGTTCCATGTGACTCCTATTTTGATTATTTGCCTTTTCTAGCAGAGATGTGGCGTTCCTTATACTGATGATTAACAAAACTTGCAGTCAGGTCAGGCTATCTTAATTGTCCTTCAGAGACCGTAAAGAAAGAGCTCAGATAGAAATAGCCTAGGGCTTGTATTTTTCTCACCTTTTCAAAGAGATCAGCAGACTATAAGGTGAATATCAGTTAGTCTTATCCAAACTGTGACTTTTTTGATTTTGTAAGCTCCTCTGGAAAGCCACTGATTTCAGAAAATGAACATAGGACTTAACTTTCTTATTTATGAATATTTTGTGGGTAAATTATATTAAACCTTTTTCTTCAGCTATTTGGATATGGCTTCTGTTTTATCTGCTCTAAGTTTGTTTTAGCATGGAAGGGGAAGGGCAGACAGCATAAGGCTTGGTGGGTATCTGGCAGCCAGCCAAGGCCAAGCCACCATAGTCAGTGACTTGTAATTCTGACCAGACTGTCTGGGACTTCTAATTTAGACTAGGAGCACACCTGAAAACGTTTTGGGTTTTGGTAGTATTTCAGTTGGATAAAGTTGGTGTCAAGTTGTAACTGGTGCAGATAAAACAGTACCTGTAAAGTAGGATCTATGGTTTTTCTTTTTTTATTTTTCCACAGTTTCAGGGATGTAGTTTCTCTATATTTATTTTTATTTCTGTGTCATATGTGAAAATATCCATATTAAAATTCCACTTGTTTTTGTAAGGAAAAATAATTTCTGTGACCATAGGAACAGAACAAAGCACAGACACACACATGACTATGTTCTTTTACCGCTGTTGTCTATCCTTGATCTAATTTCAATAAGGTTTCAAATCTGAGTAATTATATGGATAGGAAGTTCAATTTTTTTACCTTAATGATGCTTACTATAAGCTGAGCCTTGCCTCTCAGACTTTGTATTAAAGAGAGCAGGCATTAGTAGCCCAGGTGCCCAAAGCCCTAACCTTTGTGAGCCTGTACCTTTGACATCAAGAACTCCGTGGTCAGTGTTTGCATGTAGAGAGTATCTTGCTGAATGGAGTTGAAATTGTGTGCTCCTCTCTGTTAATATACACTGATAATACACTAACCAAAGGGAGAGAAGAGCTTGGCTACTTGTTCTTGTATCAGAGCTATGTTGGAAATACTCGTCCAGTAACATTCCAGTTGAATTCTTCAGTTTCCTTGCTGTCTTCTCCCCTATCCCAGGTGTTGTTAAAAGCTGTTTTGGCAGAATGTTACTGAGGCTTAGCCTTTATACATAATTCCTGCAAGGTGGGAAAGACCTGTCTCCATCATAGCTACTGTTTACTGCTGCCCACATTTAATCAGTAAGTGGGGATGTAGACTGCATGTATTGCTTTAGCTTGCCAGTGTAATGGTTAGTTTTCTTTGAATTACAAATTAATTGTGGTGTTTGAGGATGGAATAAAAAGAGACTAATAGGAATTTCCTTTCTCTCCCATTTCTCCTGTAGAGCCCAAGTTTGAGGAGACTCCGAAGTGATCTCTGCAGCTTGTACACCAAACAGCAGTGTACAGCCATGGAGTTGCTGAACATGGCACCAGTTGTAATTTAATAAATGTAGTGCTTCAGTTTGATTTCAGTGGTGTGAAGACGCTCTTAACTGCATGGTGAGCATAGCTAGCTGTGATCATCAACTCGTACATGACAGAGGGAGCTGAGTAGTGCTGCTCAGTGTTAACTGCAAAACTCCTTTGTGAGCTATGTTTTAATGCTGAGATATTGTAACACTGAAAACGATACACGAGGAAGGAACTACTTGATCTGTTGAGTTTATCCAAAAAGCTTCTGCAGAAAAAACCATGAACCTTAAGTTTGTAGCAAAGCCCTACAGTTGTGATGGAGCTGCACAGCCAGTAGGCACAAATGCCCTAATTCTACACTGCATCAATGAACACAAAGGTGATGAAGTGTTAATCTTCTAGAAGAAACTGAAATCTGCTCATGAGGTTGTAAAGGTGTGAATTTCTGTGACTGAACTTTTGACAAGAACACTTCAGCTTCTGAGGAGCTATTTATTATATAAATTATAAATTATAAATATAATAATTATTATCTGGGAAACTTACATAAACACTTCAACAGTTAGAGTCTACATACTACAATTTGAAGTGTACTGGCATGCTTTTTCTTCAGAATGGAATTACATATGCAGCCTAGGGAGAGAGGGACTTCCACATTAGACACTAAAACACTGGTTGAGCTTTATTACAGGAAGATTTATTTTGTCAGTATAGTGAGTTTACTTCTGCACAGCTACATGCTTAGAGATGATTTTGGCAAATCTAATACAATTTCAAAATCCTAGTAAAACAGAATTGCAGGAGAAATTGAGCTCTTGAGAATGATTGAGACACAGTAGTGAGGTCATCTATGAAAGTTATTTGAATAGATTGTTCCAAGCTGCAGGGGTGAATCTTTTATTGCTGCATGTACATATGAACAAAATGAGAAGCCTTCACACAAAACTAAATTGAATACACAATTTAAGGTTTTTGGCGTTTGTTTTTTTTTGAAATGCCATCACAGCTAGGTTGACTAAATATTGGCAGTTTCTATTTTCAGCATGTAATACATGGAAACAATATTTACAGAGCAGAGGTCTAAAGATCCCGTGGTGTTGTGGTTTAACCCCAGCTGGCAACTAAGCCAGCCACTGGCTCACTTCCTGTCTCCTCCCCCTACTGTGGGGAAGAGAATTGGAAACAAAACTCATGGGTTGAGATAAAGCAGTTAAATAATTGAACCGAAGTAATAATAAGGGAAAGAGAGAGAGAGATAAAACCTGAGAAGCACAAGTGATGCACAGCACAAGTGCTCATCACCATGTGCTGACTGATGCCCAGCCTGTCCCCCAGCAGCAACTGGCCCCTGCCAGCCAACTTCCCCCCAGTTTATATACTGGGCATGATGGTATGTATCCCTCTGGACAGTTCAGGGCAGAGTCCTGGCCCTGTTCCGTCATGGCTTGAGCACCTTCTCACTGGCAGAGCACTGGACACTGAAAAGTCTTCGACTCAGAGTAAGTACTGCTGAACAACAACTGAAACATCAGTGTGTTACTGACATTATTCTCATACTAATTTAGAAAACCAGCTCTACCAAAATTTAGAAATTAGAAAATTTAACTCCCAGCTGAAACCAGAAAAGTATCAATCAGCTGCTTATTCCATGCCATTTATGTCGTGCCAGGTCTCACACTTCCCAATACACCACCACCTTTCCCGTCTTTTATGGATGCACGCGTTTCCTTAATCTACAGACAATCCCTATAGACGTCTGTTGAGTTCATCTAGTCCACGACTTAGGACTGCCATAAACGGTCTTTCAGGGCAGGAAAGAGGGTGTTTGGTGTTGGATTGTTGCATGTTGAAGCCAGTTCGATTCTATCACTGCTCTGCTTGTCCAGTTACATCAAAGTTCATTTTCAGTGTGGCAGTTGAAGAGGAGTTGGGTTCAGATCCCCAAAGCTGGAGGGGTGGAGACAGGCACCATGAGGTGCCCACTGCAATGGTGGGCGTGCAGCTGACAAAGAAGTGCTAATATAGAGCATTATACAGCAATTAACATCACACAATACCCTGGCTATTCAATGAAATCCACTCAATGCACAAACCAGACTCGCCCATCCTTCCACCTTACCAAGTGTGCCCAGGTCCTTGAGCAAAACCAATGCCACAGATGAGTTTGCCTTTCCCAAGGCAAAAATAATCCAGACTGTCTTCCTTAGCACATTTTTCATATGCACTACAGGAACTTTATTCCCTTCTACAGTAAAAGTTTTGATTGGGCAGGGCCAGCCCACTTGGCAGATCTTCCACTGCTGACTTACCAGGTGGCCTTTGCCAATGTGCATCCCAATGTTTGAAGGTCCCCCTGCCCATTGCTCTCAGTGTAGTCTAACAGTCTATTGGATCATTTGGTTTTCTCAGCTGGTGCATGATACAATACAATTACTCAATGCCACGTTCTTTGGCCCAAGCATCTGTGAGTGTTTTCCAAGTATTTCTAGCTTAATTTGTTCAAAGGCTTGGGGTTGTTCAGAGCCCCATGAGAAATCATTCTTCTGAGTCACTTGATAAAGAGGGCTTACAATCAGACTGTAGTTTGGAATATGCATTCTCTAAAAACTCACAACATCTAAGCTTACTTCTTGAATAAATTAGGATTTCTTCCTATAGGATCAGGAGTTAATTCAGCCCTTCCACTCTGCCTGGGAAACCATCCACTGGAGATGGGAGTAGCATCTCCCATCCCATGATTGGAAGAGTCGGGGAAGAACCCCCATTTGGGACTGTTTTCCTTGCAGTTCATGTACCCATGTCTCTAGGGTCAAGGTAGCTCTTCCATCCCAATTCTTAATGCCCTCTCTGTGATCTCTCAGCTAAACCCACAGGGTATCCCATTGTGTCTACCTTCCATATGCTCCTTGAGCCAACACTTACTGTCATTAGTGTGGGTCCATAGAGGTGGGTTCATACAGATGGGAAATAGAACATACCCTCTTTGAACTGCTGAAACTCGTCGGACAGCTTATCTGATAGTCTCTCCACACATGAGATGAGAGAGGAAGAGAGGTCTTCATATACCCAGAGATGGCAAGCCTCTGCATCCACAGGTGGTGGTGTGGTGTCTTTCCTATTATTGTTGCCAGTGGGTTGGTGTGTGCTCTTGGTACACTCTACCAACTTCCACCACATGGGTCACGTGCAGAGGAATTGGTCTGGATCTGGGAAACCTTGTATTGTCCAGGTCAAAATAAATAATCTCTAGCACAGCTAATTCCCTCAGGTACTGGATATCTTTCCACTTGCATAGTGACACGTAACATCTTTCTTGTAAGGATACCTTTCCTTCATGCTTGACAGAAGTCACTTCCAGAGGCTGAGGACTTGTGTCCCTCTTGCAATCACCTCATCAATGCCTGCTTTCCTAGAAAGTGATTCCTACCCTCTAATTCCAATCCGCTAGCCCTGTTATCCCAGCATCAGAGCAGCCAGGTGAAACATCAGGACAACAGCTGAAACATTTATGTATATCCCGCAGCTCACTCAGGAATAAGGATTGAGTAGTTGCCTCTTGTTGGCCTGTCACTGAAGTTTGTGTAGGCACAGTACGTGTCGGTGGGGTTTCACTAGCCACAGATAGTTTCTTAACCCTAAAGAAGGCCTGAACCATATGCAACAACATACTGGTTGCTACCAAAAGGACCAGGCTGGTTTAAAGGGTAGTCACGGGATATGCAAAATCCTTAAAATTCTCAAATGCTACTGTAATCATCCTGGAGGGGAAGGAAGGTGTTTTTTCCATGGGTTGGCTCTCTGAGGGTAAAAGGCAGTGGATGAGGGTAAAAGGTAGTAGAGGTAACTGTCGATTGTTTCCACCAGATGGCTCCCAAAGGACGGCAGGGACACACCAGGCAGGCTCATGACCAGCCATTCCATCATATCACAAGCCAGTACAACAGAACAACACAGTGATAACCTTAGCCCAGACCTAGGGCAAATGAAATCAATATGGTGACCAGCAACTATTAAACCAATACAATGAAAGCTTAGAACAAATTTGTTTTAACATGCTCTAGTCAGATCCATTTTTATCTCAACCTTTTGAGTCCCATGGTGGATGCCAAAAAGGACTGTCAGGGTTTAACCTCAGCCAGCAGCTCAGAGCCACGTTGCTGCTTGCTCACTGCCCCCACCTCAGCCCCAGTGGGAGAACTGGGAAAATAAAGTAAAACTGGTGGGTTAAGAGAACAATAGTTTAATAATTGAAACAAAGTATAATAGGATACTAATAAATCTAATTATAATAATTGCAACAACAAGAATATTAATTGTAATGAAAAGGAGAGAGGAGTAAAGCCCAAGAAAGACAAATGATGCACAACAGTTTCTCACTACCCACTGACCGATGCTCAGCCTGTCCCCCAGCAGCAGTCGGCTACCCCTGGCCAACTTCCCCAATTTAAATACTGGGCATGATGTTCTGGTGTGGAGGTGGTCACCAAGCACCAAGCCTGTTTGGGTTCAAGAAGCATTTGGACAACGTTCTCAGGCACATGGTGTGATTCTTGGGGTGTCCTGTGCAGGGCCAGGAGTTGGACTTCATGATCCTGATGGGCCCCTTCCTACAGCTTATTCTATGATTCTATGATTCTATGATTCTATGAATATCCCTTTGGACAGCTCAGATCAGCTGTCCCAGCTGTGCTTTGTCCCTGCTTCTTTTGCACCTCCTCACTGGAAGACCATGGGAATCTGAAGACTCCTTGACTTGGAGTAAGCACTACTCAGCAGCAACTAAAACATCAGTGTGTTATCAACTTTATTCTCATATTAAATCCAAAACACAGCTACTATGAAGAAAATTGTCCCAGCTGAAACCAGGACACTTTGATACTTTTGTATAACAAGTAGTCATTTGATGTCCCTCACAGAGGCTGAAATCTTCTAAATAACAAAGGACTTGGTATGCTTGAAATCCTAAATGAAGCAAACAAGGTTACATAAGTAACAGTTCAAAGATTTTTAAGCAGGTTAATACTTAGTGTACATTTCAGAAGAAACTAAGGCATTGAGATTGACAAGAAATGTGTCTGATGCACTGTTAGTTAATTGTTGGAGTGAGAGCTCCTCTGGACCCAGGCCCAGAGGAAAACCAAAGCACAAGAATTGAATTAAAACCTTTGGATAAGCTGAGATACATGAAATCACACCAAAGTAAATAGAAATATAGATTTTTAACTCTTAGTAGAAAAATATGCTAAGTGTCTTAAACAGTGAAAAGCTGCAGCAAAGAGACCTTAAACACAGTATGTACTGCAGCAGTTTTACCTTTTCACAGAATTTCCTTACTCTAGACAAAACATAGATAGAACTATATTGTTCACATTTTTTTGATAGTGTTCACATAAACAGTAAGAGTTGATAAAAACTGTATGCGCAAATTCGTGTAATACCTATGTAAGACTTGTGTAAGATTTATGATCATTAGAATTAGACCAGGATAGGTTAAGAAAAGAAAACTAGAATCGTGTGTTAATTTTATTGGTTAATCAACAAATATAATCCTCTAACTGGAAGTTAGTTGGAACTGCAACTGCAACTGCAACATCTCAAACACCATCAAGCTTAGCCTGCTGTCGCTGTCGCTGCTGCTTTGCCTTATCATGTATGCCCTTCGAACTCTACCTTCAGAAACTATGTAACTGCAAAATAAAGGACTTTAGTGAAGCAGCAGCCTCCTCTGCTCTTTCACCCTTGGCCGAGAAGGGAGGGTGTCCCATCACAGCTCAACAGTTAATGTTTATTCTTTTCTGGTACGGGAGGTCTACAAAATGCACTCTACACAGAAGTAGTAACCTATTCATAAATACAGGTATCAAACAGCTCTGTTCAGCGTCTGATTTTTAAGTTCATTACACTGATAAACATACCATAGCTCTTCAAAGCTTTATCCTTCTCACTCAGAGCAGTCAGATACTTGGTCTCAGTAAGTTTCTTATACATATACTAGGTCAAGGAATAAGCTTATGCAATTCAGTATGTTTTGTTTTGATTAAGGAAATGGGTGGTGTTCAGGGATCTTTTAAGGTTACATTAGTATTACTAATGCTACTTAAACTCCTAATGTCCTTAAACTGTAGATAGTGATATTAAGTCACTCCTAGTTGAAGTTTTACTTAGAACTCCATTCCTTTTGCACCCATCTGAAAAGCTGGAAAAACATACATGTAGTTAAAGCCCTTGAGCCTACTCAAGGAAGTGGGGGTGGAAGTAGTAAATTCAGCTTCCATACATAGTCAAGTCTTTTGACCCCACATTATCCTTAGAAGAGTTAGGGCCCAGTCTTTCTTTCATTGCTTTCTTGGACTGTGTCTCAAGTTAGTTAATCAATATGTACAAGAAGATGCAAAGTATGGAGCAAGGTGCTGTAGTTGTGTGGCACTTGAGATTGTGCAACAGGAAGCTGTAAATGCAGACAAAGTATCTCCAGGTACTGGTGACAGATATGGCACGGCAGGAGTGAGGAGTTCGTGGATGTGTGCAAAGACATTACAGATCTAAGGAACTCTGAAGATATCTAAAGCTTTTAAAACACACTAGAGAACACAAAAGACTTGCCTTTTCACTTGTAGATTGATAATTTGTCTTCTTTCTGTTAATAGAGCAGGAAAGGAATACAGGTTAAATAGCGACTTTTCTGGTGTTGGGTTTACCCCTTTGGGAACCTTACATATGAATGCATTTTTCCAGATTTCCAGCCATCTTCAGGGGTTTTCCCCCCCTCTTAGAAAAAAGTTACAATAACAAATCTATTGAATGCTTTTAGATATCAGTCATTATCTTATAAAGCACTGCCAATCACCTTCTTTAGCTTGTCTTTTCAAGACGTCCAGTTAACACTTTTTGTCTAGCTCATGGCCAGAACTAAAACAGCTTAAGGAATTCTGACTTGCTACTAAGAAATTTGAATGAAATAAATCTATATGAAAGGAGTAGACCAGGCACTGTCAGAAAGTTTCCACCAGTCCTATTTTTACAAAGCGCTTCCTGAAATAACCTGTAGTATGGATATGAGAGCAGTTCAATTTGGTTCTGATTGTCTTTTGTCTAGTTTGAAGAGGAGACACATGAATACCTATAGCTGAGTTAGGGGTGTAAGCTGTAACTATGTAAAAAGACACATCCTAGCATATTTACCACAGTAATATAATGGTTCACTTTCTGACCAGGACACTGGTTTCTAATAAGGAACACAGCTATTGTGTAGGATCAGGTTTATCTCAATGTCAAGAAAGCTATTGCACAAGAATCATGTTAGAAGGGCTGTAAAAATCACTACAGTTACTAAATAATCTGAAATGTAAATGAAGTTTGCAGTGATTTATGTACTACTTGCATCAAGATACTTACTGGGAAGAGCTTTCCTCTGAAAAAGAAAGAAAAAAGAAAAAGAATTAGCACAAGAACAGTTTCCTTAGCTGATTTAAAGTTCTTTGACATAATTATTCCTAGAGTATTCAGCTCTTCAGTTTCTAGAAGGAGTTTATGAACCAAATATCTCTTTTTGGTGTAGTGAGTTTAAGCAGAAGAAAGATTAGGTTGCTTTCAAGGGTAAATGAAGCTCCAAGCGAACTCTAACGAGCAGCTCTGTAGCCTCTGGTACTTTCACCCAGCTGACCTTTTCAGACCCCGCTGTTTGGCATTCGTTGTTGCTGTGCTCAACCCTACAGGTACCAGTGTAAAAGCTACAGAAAGGGTTGCTGGGTGTCAAGCTTTTTGCAGTAATCCCTAAAAGCAAACTTCTTCCATGACCCAGAAGGAAGAAGGCAGTTAATTTAGTTTCTCTTTTATCAGAACTCAGCTGGTCAGGTGTTGTAGGCTAAAACTGGCTTATTTTTATGTTGCCTTTCTTAGGCATTCCTTATTAAAACTAGGGTGGAGATGTTCCAGGAACCAGGGTCTGGCCTGTTGCTTTCCCTAGGTTGTTGTTTGGTAGCCTTAAGCAACTGCACAAACATCTCCATGTAATTTTCAAAGTACCTTTTGCAGTAGATGTTAGCAGAATAAAAAATGTCTGCACAAAATGTTGCTGTTTGAATCTCTCCAGCTTTAGTACCACAGAGTTAGAACCTTCATGGAAAGGAGGACCTGTCATCAGAATCTTAAAATTATGGAGTGGTTTGTGTTGCAAGGGACCTTAAAGATCATCTAGTTCCAACTCCCTGCCATAAGGAGGGACACCTTCCACAAGATGAGGCTGCTCAGGACTCCCTCCAACCTGTCCTTGAACACTTCCAGGGATAGGGCATCCACAGCTTCTCTAGGCAAGAGAGAGTGTCATGGAAACTCTGCTAAATACAGACATTTTTTGACACAAGGAAGGAGTGATTTTATTCTACTTACTTGCAAAGTAGCCCTTTTTTTGGGCATAGACTACTCCAAGGCCACACAGTACCATCACCAGAACCACAAATACTACAGCCACAATGATACCGCTTACATTAAGGTCATCTGTAATGATAAAACAGAAGTCGAATGTTCTAAATTGTAAAAATTTCCACTGGCTGTACTTTTCCTTTATTACCACAGGCATCTTTTGTATCTATAGGTGGTCTTTGGCCCAAGATGCATAAGTTAATTAGTAACACTTAGATGTATTTAATCAGTAAAAAAGCATTACTGTGTCACAGCCACTTTAGCACAAGTGCTTGGTACACATCAACAGCTTAGTTTGGGTGAAAAGTAAGGAAAGAATAAGAAGGATCAAGGGATACATACTCATCATCATATGTACCCCAGATAAGTATTACCCAAGTCATATGTCTCTGAAGGAAAGTATCTTGAAATCTTTTTAAGTCTTCAAGCAAGTTTTTTCATATAGTTAATCTGCTTAACACAACTGAAACAGCTGATGGTAGTTGGGTTCCACTTCTAAAGAACTCTTACTATGAGTTGTTTGAAACACAATTATTTTTAAATTTTTAAATAACAAGGCTTTTAAAATACAACACAATAAAGCAGAGTTGCCTGAAGTTAAACTCTGTAACCGGCTACTGAAACATCCATTTTTATTTTGAAGGTGATGGCTTGAGTTCAACCATGACAAGGACCATGCCCATATCCTGATATAATCACTAAGAGCTTCAAACAATCATCCATTTTAGGAAAACCAAAAACATCAACAAGCAGAAACATTTTCATAGGTTTTTGTTTTGTTTCCAATTACTTATTTGGATTCTGACTTTAGGCATATGTAAATATGGTTGAGATTTTTACCCCAAAACATATCAATTTTTGTACAGTTTAGGCTGACAGTAATTTAGGACTTAGTGCGTATTTTCACAGAGCGCTTCTATCTCAGTAGCTTGAGGAACACTTGCTCATAATCCATCAGGAATGCATTAAAAGCCGTGACACAGTGATTTTCACCTAAGTTCCAAGAAAGCACCGTATGGAACTTCGCAGTTCCATGTGCTGCTTTATGGAACACTTGGACAGCATCTTCTCTGCAGTAGTTATTAGGATTTGTTACCATTTGCTTTCCTATGATATCTGCAAGAACCGGTTGTATATTTTGCAAAACCTTTCATGCATTTTGGGATACTACAGACTGTTCCATTATGTTCTCCCATGAATTAATCCCAAAAGGAAGGCTTCATATAAAGAAAACACCCCAGTGGACTGGCACATGCTTCTGTAAGCCTTCCACAAAAGCATTTGGAAATATTAATGTTCTCATATGATGCTTTTCTGTGAAGCTCAGGGTTTAGCAATCTAAAAGCTAATTACTGTGATATGAAACTTATTTCTCCTCCCCCCAAATGCCATAAACAAATAAAAAGATTTAATTCAGTCTGGTCTTAGCTTCTCAGTTGCACCATGCAATTACATAAATCCTACTGAAAGACTGTTTTCCACTCTTATTTTCTTTAACACATACCAACTTGCATTCGCTTCACTGAGCATTTCTGAGATAATCCAATCCCATTGGAGGCTTCACAGAAATACTCTCCAGTGTCATTCTTTGAAACTGTATTAAACAGCTGTTAAGAGAGAGTCCAAAACCATTATCAGAACAGGCAAAAAAATTCCTGTAGGAGAGAAATTTTGACATGTCAATGTGTGGATTTGTTTGTTTTAAACAAATAAAACCCGAAAAACCCTGAAGTCAAGTAAGAAATTCTGGTCCATTTCAACCTTTCAACAGCTCCCTAGTCACATTCCCTGGTCCTTCAACTTCTGCTTGTTGCCTAAGAGGTTCCTTTAGATGGACATTTAACTAGGTGGAGTGTATCTACAAGGAAATTCTTTTTCAATGGATCAGAATGTTCCAATAATAATCACTTTTTCAGACGTGGCCTAATTTCAGAATACCTGAAATCAGTTTGTTCATTTTATCAAAACAACAACCCCATTAATTGATCCTTGAAAAAACTTGACACATACTACTTACAATGCATTGTCAGCTGAAATTTTTCAGACGTAAAGAGTTGTTTGGGTGGTTCTCAACCCTTCAAAAATGCACTTTATGTCTTCTTCCAACAGAGAAATGCTAAACCACACTATTTATCAAATACTACTACTGCTGCTGTAAAAATGAAAATGAGGAAGCGAGACTGTAGCAGGACATCTCCTCCCACCACTGAAGAGCTTATCTGTTGCTTGTTAGCTGGTGCAATAAGTCAGGGCATCTTGCTCTCACATGAGCCTCACATGAGCCTTGGTGAAGTAACTCAATCAGGACAGTTTGCCTGGTAGTGAATTATTTCATCCCCATGGGATTGATGCTTTTAGCTGACAGTAAACATCTTGCTGTGGAAGCAGATGTGGAAAGACAAGCTGGAATTTCTGACTGACAAACACTTCACTTTACAAATTATAAAAGCTACACCGTATTTTCACAAAGCAGAAATCTTGTGCAAATTCCCTGGAAATGTGTGGGGTCTTCTCCCGAAAGTCAGGATGCCGCTTTGTGGTTACTCTCCCAGGAGTTGAGTGAAAGGACTCTGTACACTATCGGCAATTTGGTGCTAAGTTACACAGACTCCTAATCTGTACTATTTCTTTGCCAGCTATAATATAGGCACCTTGATGTCATGCACTGTTTTATGTAATCTACTAGTAGTTCTTCTGTTTTATACTGTGTAATAAGTAACTGTCTAAGGCCTCTTGTCTGTTACCTTCTGTCTATTCAATAAGTAACTCATTTTATAATAGACCTAATTGTCCATTCTTAAGAACTTGAGAGCCAGAGCAATTTAGGTGCAGGTCACCTAAGTAGAGCTGCTGCCAAAAACCTAAGCTGAAGGCAGGGCTTGTCTAAAGCTCTTGATCCATAACAAAGAGATGGACAGAGACTGACCTCATGTCAATTCCAGTATTTCTCTCTGTTTTTTTAATCATTAGATTTGTTAACTGTTCTTTTTAATGTGTGCCATACTTCAGTATTTTCAGAAGTTATTAGTAAGTTTTAGTAGTCCACCTGATTTCTGTGGTGTGCTGAAGGATCCTCAGAACATCTGAATGCTTAGTGATACTTCAGTTTCCACATTTGATTTTGCACAGGAGTAGGGTATTCTTAGAACAACTCTTTACTTCTGAAAAATCTCAGCACCCTAAGTAGCAGCAAGTTTTTTTGAAGGGTCACCTAATGGGGGAAGAATGAGAGAGAGACAGCCAGTTCTGAAGGAAAAAAAACCCAACACCACATTCCACAAAACAAACTACAACTAAAAGAAAGAACCCACCAAGCTTACTTACAGTCCTAACTCATTCCCACTGACTTCACAGGTTCGGGATGGGAACTTGTAAATGGCACCGGATTGCAGAGATTCTGTACTGCCCAGAGTGCTGCACTCCCCCAGAAGTGTGTGAAGCTACTATTCCAAATTTTAAGGTTCTGTCACATATAGCTCTGTTGCCATACCAAGACCTCATTCTCACCTGGCACTGGTTTACCAACTGACAAGGTAAAATTTGTCATGTATTTCTAGATTCTCAATTATCACTCCTACAGCCTTGCACCTCACCCGATTTGTGTGTATCACTCAATGTCTATGACTTGTCATAGACAAGGTTTGAGGCAGAAACTACCTTCTACATTTCTCAGCACGTATTTCAGCATGGCATTGACCTCCAACAAAGACCTTGTGAATTTCTGGATTAAGACTCCAGAGCATCATTTTATTGAACAGTAAATTTGGTCTCCTTGATAGATGCCTATGACAGAGTTGGTTATTACACTTACCAGAGTGCCAGACTTTTTATTCATGGTGTAAGTTATGTTTGCTGCTCTAGCACTGCCTGTTCCTGTCTTCTCCAGCAAGGCAACACCATTCTTGTACCACTGGTACTCAGATGGAGGGGAGCCCTCTGTTTCCTTACAGCTCAGCTGCACGACCGTTCCTGTCATTGCGGAGCTGGGTACCTCACACACTGGAGTAGTCGGAGCAACTGGACAGTGAAATTGCACTTGTTACACATGTACTTATAATATACACATGTACTGTCCCCATGACAACAGCCTGACAGTCATAGTGAGGAGGTGAGCACTTCTGCACGTTTGATAACTACCACATCAATGAAATGAGGTGCAGGAGAAGGGCTAGAAGGCAGAATCGTACTACTGAGAGCACAGTAAAATGTATGAGTTGCTAAAAATGAAAGAGGTGCTTACTGCCAGCCTCCCCCCAACGTATGCTGTGTCGTCCTGTCTCCAATATGTGCACTTTCATCCAACCCCAGAGAGTTTGTTTCACTTTGTTTCTTGTATGGAACCTCTTGTTAACAGAGAGAGATGGGATAACTCAGGGAATCTGTAGTCTAGCCTCCTTCCCTGCCCTAGTATTTAAAAACTGAAGGGGGAAAGAGGAAAAAGAGTTTTTGTATTAAAAGGAGTCAACTTTGGAGAAGCATTTGTCAGAAAGATTAACTGAGACTGGCAGTCATCATAGGCACTTTGTAAACCCCAGTCTGATGACCAGCATCAATTGGTTACTACATTGCAGTTTAAATTAAAACCAACATTCCCCTGCAGAGATGCAGGAGAACTGTTTGTTTCTTCTCCTATGAAGATGAACATCTCTTTTTTGATTTTTAATATGTGAACAGAAAAGAAACTTAATTTTTTCTTTTTTGGTACTTAACATTATATAGAAGAAAAATAATGGTGAAGAGGCATCCATGGAACATTAAAAGAACAACTGACACCTAAACAAGTATTGATAGTTTTTTCTTGGTTGATTTTAAGATAAAAAGCAGAAATAAAGAAAACCAAGTGAAATACTAATTCACATTAACTTTCAAAAAGGTTTGTAAGCACACGCCCTCCCCCTTCTCCTTTGGCCTTGAAGATTTCAACTTTAAATTAAGAAGCCACATTTAAAACAGGAAAGCTGTTGAGAAAGTAGAAGAAAGAAGGATTAAGTGGGGTTACTCCATTATTGATGCTAATCAGAAGTTCATGCATTTATCATCCATTATGAAGAACTTAAGAGATTTTATATATAATTTAAAAAGATCTATTATTATTATTTTTAATAGGACAAATACAGAATCTACAAAAGCAAGTATTTTCTTTTGTCCCTGTACAGGTGAAAAAGGAGAACTATTGGCCTCTACCACTCATCCAGTGGGACAAATACCTAACACAATGTGAGAACAATGTGTTCAGTATTCATTTTTCCATCCCTTCCCTAACTGGCAAAGAAAACAAAGACCCACAAAGAACAACTGCCCTCCAGCAGGCACCACCATCTCTCCTGTAAATAAAGTCCACAGATTGCCAGCTGTCTGGCTGTCATTGTACAAAAACTTTCCTTCCAAAACCAAGAGGAGACGGTAGCATATTGGAACGAACTTCTGCTTATGAATATTTGATAAGTGTTGACAGATGCTGATTTTCCAGTGCCAGACACCATGATCATCTTATCCAGATTCTCAGTCACTGAGCAATTTCAGTTTTGAGAACTGAAACTCACTTTTATATATATAATAAAACCCTAGTTATGTCCCTTTCCAATGCAAGCGTGACTTTTGCCAAGCTGTTTTGTGATGTTGTAGAATGTTCATGTGCAAGTGTGTTTATAAATCCAGCCTGGAGAAGACCCAAAAACCCGGCAGCCACACACTGCGTGGACAACCCTACCTTCAACACCCCAACACCCCATAATCCAGTTTCTTTAAAGAAGCCTAAGTAATAAAGTTTGTACCCAATACTGTGAGAGTAATAGTAGCCTCTCCCAGGCGTTGCCCCTCTTCACTCTTGGCACTGATTTCACAGCGGTAGGTCCCAGAATCCCTTCTAGTCACATTCCTAATTCGGATTCCTGTATTCAGCATCTCTGCTCGGCCTCGAAGATCACCTTTATGGAGAACAGACAGAGAGGTTTCTGCACTTTGCTTATAGAATCATAGAATCACAAAATGGTTTGGAGTGGAAGGGACCTTGAAGATCATCTTGTTCCACCCCTTTGCCATGGACAGGGACATCTTCTGCTAGACCAGGTTGTTCCAAGCCCCATCCAACCTGGTCTGGAACACTTCCAGGGATGGGGCAGCCACAGATTCTCTGGGTAACCTGTGCCAGTGCCTTACCACCCTCACAGGGAAGAATTTCCTGTGTGTATTTCCTCTGTAAATCTAACCTAAATTTCCCCTCTTTCAGTCTGGAAGCAAATATCTATGGCTCATTGGCTTATTCTGAAATCACATACAATTTATTGATATTTTACATCATATTGTACATGAAACTATTGCTCATTTGTTCAGTGTTAGTTACTTATCAGCAAAGAGCAATATGTAATCCCCTTGCCAAGGCAGTATGAATCTTCCATTTACTACAAAAAATCACCCTCAATTCAAAAAACCTCCATCTGCCATACATTATCCAGTTGGAAGATGGAATCCATTTTTCTGGAGGTATTTCAAGAAAATATGTGTAGCAATAGTGAGGTGACTGAAAGACACTTTACACTAGAGACATGCCAATCACTAACCTAATTATCTTAAAGAAAAAGTTGTGAGTCTTACCACAGCAGAGTATTTGACATTTTAACTCAGCAAGAAAAACTTGATGGATTTAGCAAAGACATTGCCATCAAACTTCTTACAATGAATTTGGGTTTTTTTAAATCTACAGCTTATTATGAAATTCAAGTTACATGCACACACAGAACCATGAGTTCCAGTGTTTCTCTATATTAAATATATATAGAAAAAACCCAAGTTCATCAACAAGGGCAGCACATCTGCAAGTTCTACAAACTAAAAAAATTTCTGTGCTTTTATTTTACTTCTCAACCTTCATTTATTGTGTACAGAGACCTGTATTTTCTCCAACACACAAAGCTGAGGTAAGTCCTTTTCAGAACATACAAAGAAAAATTCTGCTTTTGAAAAGAATACAAATAATTCAAAATATACAGCTGAGTTTATATTTTATGTATATAAAAAATGCTGCATTATTCATATCTAAGCCTCCTGCTTTACAGGAGGCTTCAGAAACCTCTTTTTAGGATAGGAGTGCAGAGCCTGCAGTAGTTTAGGGGAGTTTACATCTGCATGCCATTTCATTGTTGAGAAATACCAAGGAATCTGCAGTGCCATTTTTCTTAGCCTTGAGTTTTATTATATTTAACTTCATTAAAAAGGTAACTCATAATTGACAATTTTATAAACAAATGCCTTTTTTTTTTCCCCAGAGAAGAATTCTTTTTCTCAAAAGGACAGCTCTTCTATATGACCAGTCAAGAACCTTCTTCAGTCATTTTCCTGGTGTTGTTCCCCAAGAAAGAGTCAATAGCTATGCTAGAGAATGACATGTTAAACCATCCGTTTGTAGTACTGTACCTGTAAATTCACTATTGTAGTAGACAAATGAGACTCCTTGAGACTGGATTTTCTTCCACTCTATTCTTAAACTCATCCCTTTCGAAAATTTGTGTTTGCAACTAAGAATAGCCTCTAGAGGGAAGAAAAAAAAATAAAGACAAAAGGGAAAATCAGAGATTTTAGTATTGTGTTGGTACACATTCAGGCTCCATGAAATTCATGTCCCCTCTTCAAAAGAACTTTCTAGTGCAGTCAGCAATGGCCAGATCTACTTCTCAAAGTGATGCTTCTCCAGATTTACACAAACACAGTGGGGGAAAAGAAACCAGTGATTTTCCTATACTTCAGTGGCCTTTGGATCAAACTTCAGATGCTGGGGACTAGATATTCCCATGCTGGATAGGGTTTATTAATTTCCCCATCCAACATGGGAATATCTGTCATTTTAGTTTAAACATTTTTAAGCAGATCACCCCTAAAGAAAGGGACCCTGACCCTGTTATTAACAATATTTTGTGAATTACCATTCTGAATTCAGTATCACTAGTTTTTCTGTTTAAATGTGTAACTTAATGCAGATGGAAAACATTCCAGTAAGATGGCTAAAGAACCAAAAGCAATATAGACCTGGCTACCTGTAAGCTACTCATTTTCCAATACAGGCCACAGTATCAAGGAGCAAAAGCCTTTTAGTTTTGGCAAAGCCTGTCTAGCTTTCATGACACAAACATACACTGCTCAAACATAATCAACCATCATCTTCCTTTCCAGTCTCAGCAAATGAGGCTGGAAGGCAATTAAGAGCTACTGACAGATCTACTCACTTGCCCTTCAGAGTCTGAAACAAAAAACTAGGCTGGTAGCCTTGGTGATATCTCACAGGGGGAGAAAATGTCCAGACTTGAAAGAAAAATTGAGGCAGGAGGGCATTCCTTGCCAGAAACATGTTACACATGCACTGGCCGCTTTGAAAAACATACTGTGCACTCAGGAAGTCTGAGGTTCCTGACTTCAGGTTGAGTGGATGGGTGGAGGCTTCCTGAATCTTAAGATTTGCTAGTTTCCTTTCCATTTTGTTTGTGTATCCTTCTAACAAAGAAAAACCATCATTCAAGCTCAGCTTGATTTTGCTACTGGCCTTGTGACAGCTGGCTGGTCTAATGAACTGTCTCTATTAGCTGACACAGAGACAGCTCAACTGAACTGTTGTCAGCTGAACAAGTCACCTCTGTCTTAAATGAGCTGCCCCTTTCTTGCATGCCATGTGCTTTTATTTCAGAAATAACCCTAGCATTGATGCCCACTCACTAATCTTCTTTGAAGAAAAGGAATAGATGGAAGAAAGGGAGTGTGCACAGAACAGAGACAACATAATAAAATCCTCCTTAGTTATAGCTTACCTCTCTCACTTTTTCCAATAGTAATGGAGTCAGGAAGAGGTATTTTCCAGAGCAGGTGTACTTGACTTGCATTAAGGTAGGCCCATAGGATGCTGTGCATCAGCACTGGTACTCCTAGACCTACCAAAGCCCTCTGGAATCTTGGAGAAATCTGCACAATGTTTAACTTGGATTTACATCTGATCTGGAGGCTATCACTGGTTATAAAATTACAGAATATCTCAAGTCGGAAGGAACCCTAAGGATCAGTGAGCCCAACTCCCCTGCTCCTTGCAGAACTACCTAAAACTAAACCATGACTGGGAGTATCACCTAGATGCTCCTTGAGCTCTGTCAGGCTTGATGCCATGACCACTTCCCTGGGGAGCCTGTTCCAGTGCCTGACCATCCTCCTCTACAGTAACAGGAGTTAGAAGGGAAAAGGAAATGCATTTCAGACCAGCTGCACTCAGTGGAATAACTACGTCTACTGGCCCTACCATCCTTTAGTGCTGCTACACATGGAGAACTTGGCTTGGCATCCGGGCTGTGCTAAACTGATTTCATTCAATGTTCAAATAAGAAAAGAACAAAATGCAAGCCACACACCATATAAAAAGACAGAACCTAATCAAGCTTTAATATTACCTGAAGTGTCTGCTTTTGCCTGCCTTGAGCTCTAAATGTATTCTGTCAAGAGAAGAATACTTGACAGAAGTCCAGATGACAGCTTTAGACACCTCTAAAATATCTGATTACCTCAAGAAGCTGAATAAGGTATAAAGCTCAGGGAACTCTTTTTTCTGTTCCAAATTCCCACCTCTCTCCACTCCAAACAAATTCAAAAAACAAATCCACATAACCCACAAACCTCACGCTACACTACACCCCTTTCTCATCTACCCAGCAAACAGGTTTGTCTCTTTTTAAGTTCTCCACCCTGTTATTTGAAGCAATTTGCCATTTTATAGATGATACATACATATATAACTATGTAAATTGTCATTCTAGTTACTGACAAGTAAAAATAAACATTATTGTTACTTATAATTAGCTAACTTTTATCTGTTCTCTCTAGTCACTCACTTTTCTGTCTTGTAAGCTATTTAATATAATATTTCTCCTTTCCATCAGCTCCCATAATTTTGTGTGGAAGGAAACGAGGCAGAAGTTACAGAACTGACAAGTCATAGAACCATAGAACAGGTGAGGTTGAAAAGGATCTCTGGGGAGCACCTAGTTCAACCCCACCTCGAGTAACAGAAAATGGGGACAAGACCAAGATAACACAGAGTCAGTGGATAGAGTAGGCACAAGACCCCTCAGGAAAGAGGAAGACAACCTCAATACCAGCACAGCTTCTGTATACATAGTTTGTACGTATTGTGTATATGTTAAAAATTATCACACCAATGCCCATACTGTACCCTTAAACTCCTCTGCTTTTACATTTTTGTTATCTGTTTCAATGGAGAGTCCAGACACGTCAGGATCTGCAAGGGGACAGAAAAAAAAAGACAATTCAGCAATAAACATTTGTGATTTCATATGTACTTCAGCAGCTACAAGCAATATTTTGAGACCTTCTCACACTGTAAAAGTTAGACATTGCCTACTGGAAAGAGTACAAACTAAGAGCTAGACCAGGGCTGGCCTTGAACAATTCATCTTTGTTCTCCAGGCTCTGGCATTTGTAAAAAATAAGTAATTTTTTTTTACAATAGCATAATGATATTTACATGTAAGAAGTTCTATATAAACAGTAAACGTTTTATACTGGGCTAGTGTCTCAGTCTGTTTTTAACTGGGGAGACGTCTATTAATCCGTAAGTGCATTTTCCATTACGTTCTTATTACAAGGCATGCATGTTTGCTGAAGAATACCAGTTACAGCTTCTACAGGGTAAAAAATATGTACAGTAATTGACAATTAGCTCAAATTCTTGTTGAAATGGGAAGGAAAACATTAATCAAGATTTATCTAGTTTTAACTCAAAGAGAGAAAAAATCCCCATACATTCTTGGATATCTCATTTTTGCATTTCACTAAGGGGGAACTGCAGGGGGTTCTTTTAAAACAGATGATCTAGGATGGAATTAAGCAAAACAAGGCAAGTATTACATCTGAGAACCATTAAAGAAGAATAGAAAAGACAGAAAAGAAAGAAGGAGAAGGAAAAAGAATGGGGAGAGAAAGAGAGAGGGGGGCAACGAAAAGAAAAACTGGGAGTTACCACCAGAACTTCAGAGTGTGCTGTCGACGTTCAACTGGCAGGTGGTGTGTGCATATTCCCTGCTGGGGGGAGCCTGAGCAGCTCTCAGAGCAAAAGTACAGCTCCTGCATCGACAGGTGGCTGGACACAAGGTGAGTGGGCGCTCGGGCAGGATGTGCAAAACCCTGGACAGGGTCATAGTGGGGATCGTGGCTACAGTCTAGATCAGTGACGCAGGGTTGGAAGCAGGTGGTTCAGGCAGGAACAAGGCAGGCAGGGCCGAAGCAGGTAGGGCGTTTGGCAGGAACGCAGGGAGGCAGGACAGGAAACAGCTGGAGCACATGAGGGAGACGAAGTGGTAGGGCAGTACAGGTGTCAGAGGAGGTGGTCAGCAGGTGTCCAGCCAGCGAGAGGGAGAGCAAGCGAGGGCTAGCAAGGGCCAGTGAAGGCAAAAATGGGGGCAAAAGAACCAGCTAGTCACAGCAAAATGACAAAAAGCTCTGAAGCTTGTGACGCAGTTACTTTTATACCCTCTGGCTCCTCCCAAGGTCTGCAATGCTGATAGTAGACCACTGGCCCAGTCCAACATTTCACTGCAGCCCATTGGTGAAGACCATTTGCCATCTGATTCGAGAACCACTCTGGAGATCAGTATCATTGGTAGTCTCCTATTGACTGCCTATTACACGTGAGATTGGAAGGGATCTTTAAAGGTCATCTAGTTCAAGCTCCCTGCAATGAGCAGGAACATCTTCAACATGAATAGGCTGTTCAGAGCCCCATCCAGCCTAACCTTGAATGTTTCCAGGGATGGAGCATCCACTATCTCTTTGGGTAATGTGTGCCAGTGTTTCACCACCCTCACTGTAAAAACTTTTTCTTATCTTTAGTCTGAATCAACCCTCTTTTAGTTTAAGCCATTACCCCTTGTCCTAACACACAACAGGCCCTACTAAAAGGTTTGTCCCTATGTTTCTTATAAGTCCCTTTTAAGTACTAAAAGGCTGCAATAAGGTCTTCCCAGAGCCTTCTCTTTCACAGCGTGATCAACCCCAACTCTCTCACACTATTTTCATTGGAGAGGTGTCACATCCCCATGATCATGTTGGTGGCCCTCTGGACTTGCTTCAGCAGGTCCCTGTCCTTCCTGTGCTGGGACCCCAGAGCTGGATGCAGCACTGCAGGTGGGGTCTCAGCAGAGCAGAGCAGAGGGGAAGAATCCCCTCCCTACCCTGCTGCCCACTGGGCTTTGGATGCAGCCCAGCACACAGGGGATTTCTGGGCTCCCAGTGCACGAGGTCAGGGCACGTCCAGCCTCTCACCCACCAGCACCCCCAAGTCCTTCTTGCAGGGCTGCGCTGGATCTGTTCATCCCCCAGCCTGGACTGATACCAGGGGTTGGCCTGACCCAGGTGCAACACCCTGAACTCAGTCTTTTTGAACCTCATGACATTCCCATGTCATGACACTTCTTGAGCTAGCCCAGGTCCTTCCTGGATGACATCCCATCCTTCAAGTGGCAACAGCACCACTCAATTTGGTGTCATCTGCAAATCTGGTGAGGGTGCACTCAATCCCTTTGTCTATGTCATTAATGAAGACATTAAACAGCACCGATCCCATACACCATAGTATGCTATCATAGTTTTCTTCTCAATTAAAGATCATTCCTTATGGTTTAATGTGGAGGCCAGTGGGCCTGCTGGACAAGGAACAAAAGGAGTCCTATGGTGGGATAAGTCCTAGGTTCCTTTCCAGCTTCCCACAGAAGCTCTGTTGACTGAAACGGCTTCCCCCAGAATGCTCTGTTCTGTTATGTTAATGTACCCCAGTTCTGCCTCCCTGGTTGGCTCCGTTGGCCACTACACCCCTTGTTACCTGATACACCCTCAGAGTTTCTCCATCGAACCCCCACTGTGCTGCTTGGATTTGTCTGAGACCTGGCTCGAGTATGGATGCATTAAAATCTCTCCTGTAGAACCTCATGCGAAGGCCTCTCCTGCTCATTCCTTGTTGGACTGTTTCACCAGCTATCCGGTGTGTGTGTACGTGTGTGTGCAAGTGTGCTGGCTGCACCGAGAAGGCTTCCTTAGAGGCGCTTTTGGGAAGGTCGTGGTATTTCACCATCCAGGACCACCACGACAGTTTAAATCTGGCACAACAGAGGGAATTCTTCATTCATTCTGTTCCTATGGCCTTTTTCCTCCTTAATTTTCTAGGGTTTTTTTAGTATCCGTTAAAAATACAAATTGAAGTTCTGCTGGTATCTAGAACCACTGCCTCTGAGTCATGGAGCAACACTCAGAATTGGTATCTGAGACCCTGGCACTGTAGCAAGACTTCAGTTATTCATTCACTGTATACTGTGGTGGGTTGACATTGGGTGGCTGCTGGGCACCCACATAGCTGCTCTTTCACTCCTCCTCCTCAACATGACTAGGGAGAAAATAAGAGTAAAAAGCTCGTGGGTCAAGAGAAAGACAGGGAGTTTAGTTAGCAGTTACCATCACAGCCAAACAGACTCAGTCTAGGAAAAATAATTAAGTTTACTGCTGGTTTAAAATAGAGTAAATGCAGTAGCTGTGGGAATGAGCTCCTCTCTGCTGCTCCTTCCTCTGCATGCTCTCCCCTGCTCCAGCATGGGTTGCTCTCTATAGGTCACAGTTACTGACAGGAGCCTGCTCCAACATGGATTCTCTGTGTGGCTTTCTAGCTATCTCACATCCTCTTCCAAATCCATGTCCAACAATTCTTGTGTCTAAAAGAACACAGCCTCACACCTGACCATGAAGTAAATTTTCATATGTGTACATTACCAAAAGATCCAAATTGTGTGTAACTATCCTGTCTGTAATATGTTTTAATTTTATCATCAACTTTATGTTGCCCCAAAAAGAGTTACACATCAGAACTTTATAATACGAACATAAGTAAGACATGAAGAATTCTAGCAATGACATTTATGTACTCCTAGGATACTGAAATAGCAAAAAAATATTTGCACTACAAATAGCATTTAGAAATTTTTTCCACTCCTCCAAGAAAGAAAGCTTTCCTACTGAACTTTAAAGAAATAAAAAAAATCCTGTATATAAGCCCCCTCATACCCTGTTGAAACCAGGGGAGGAAACCAGTTCTCCAGCCCTTCCCAAAGCAATTATTACTCCTGCAAGTCCACAGAGAGCCCAGCTCCTTGTTTTTGTTCAGACTTGGTCTAGAATAGCCTTAAGTCAGTAAGTAATTTTCTTCTTAACCTATTAGGTCCAATTTAGATTTATGGGAAAAAAATTAACCCGTAACTTTCACCCAAGCCCTGTTTCTAGAACAATGCCCCTCTTCCTCCCTCTTCCCCCATATTCTAGATGCCAATAGTTAACAAATGACATTTATCTACTGAAATAACACCTTCCTTCATGATGGGGAAGAGCATTTTATTCTGAGACTCTGACAGCAGGTAACACTTTGATGACATTTTAAAAGGAAGCCTTTCTAGGTCTCCAATGTGTGGATAAAAACATTTATAAATTATTGGCACATCAACCTCTTCCGTCTGGACACAAAACAGCTCAAGTACATGCCATTCATTACTGTATTGCATTCACTGTTTCATGGGCCTGGAAATTTCTCTCCTCCTCATTAATACAGATGTCGTGCATCTCACTGTCATGATCAAAATATTCACAGAATAAGAAGCCACAAAAGGAAAACACATTTCATGATTTCTGGGGCAGGACCATGGTATGTACTTTTCACTATGGAAGTCATTACAGAATTACTTTGCATGCTTTGTATTGGGAGCTTGCAATTGCACAGAATCTCCATACTTACATCAAGGGATTTACAGAATACATGAAGATTCTATTATGCAATACAATTAAGTAGAAAATATGCGAAAGGGGGAGAAAGGGAGAGAAAGAAGTTCAACATACACACAGCCCTCTTCCTCACATACACAAACCACACATATACATGACCCTTGTCAAGAAGTTGTAGAGTCCAAATGGTAACATAAGGCGGTGCAGAGACAGCTGACTAAATGAAAACCATTTTATATTCTAATCAAGCAGAAAGATAGGAGAGGTCCTCAAAGCTAGAGCATATCTTCCTTTGGGTGTGTTTCAAGAAGGACCTCTGCCAAATATTCAGAATCCAAGTCTTCAGCTTTGGATTTTAATTCACCACATAAAGAGCAATAGTGAAAAGATGACATATTACTGTACCGGTATATCTTTTTTTTTCAGGCTGCTTTTTAAAGACCAGAAAAAAAAAAAAAAGCTGCTTTTACATGTCAGTAACTATACTTGTTTAGAAATAAACTCCAAAAACCCACACTTTCCAGCTGATAAACACTCATAGCTGTAAACTGAAATTACTAGCTGGAGGAATCACTAAGGAAAAACATATTAGTCAAATCAAATCAAAGGAAACAGTGTGCCTGGAGGAAATTACATGAGAACACAATCAAAACAAAGTTGTAAGTACAAGAGAAAAGGCAGTCTTGCATTTGTTTTGCCAAGTTCTAAAGAAAAGGTTGGTCTAAAGCAAAGCTCAACAAAGGGTTTCTAAGGATACTGTAAGTTTAGGAAGTCCAACATCTCAAGAATAAAGCCAATTCTCTTACCGAAATCCCTTAAAGAGAATAGGAAAACAGTAAAAAGGAAGCTTATAGAGGCTCCAGTTTTAAGCTTACCCAATGTAGCCAGACCCTTTCAGCTATTTGTTGATTCAAATGAAGGGGTAGCCTATGGAGTACTCCCACAGAAATGGGGGGAGTCCAAGAAGCCTGTAGCCTTTCTGTCTAAATTATTAGATCCTGTGACCAGAGGGTGGCCAGTTTGTGTATAAGCTATATCGGCTGTAGTACTGTTAGTAGAAGAAGCTCGGAAGCTCACGTTTAGCAGAACCCTAGCAGTATATACCCCACATGCCGTGTGATCAGTGTTAAACCAAAAGGCAGAGAAACGGCTCACAGATTCCAGGATGTTAAAGCATGAAACCATGCTCCTGGAAACTCAAGATCTAACCATTTCTACGAGTAACCATGTGAACCCCGCTCAGTTTCTGTATGGGGAACCAGAAGAGAATGTTACCCATGATTGCTTGAAATTAATAGATTATCAAACTAAA
>VZRQ01001911.1:0-10466 GCA_013397975.1 Machaerirhynchus nigripectus | reverse complement strand
ATGGCAGGAAAATTCCCAAGAAATGGCAGGAAAATTCCAATGAATTGGCACTAAAATTCCAAAGAAGTGGGAGAAATGGCAGGAATTCCCTAAGGGATGGCAGGCAAATTCCAATGAAACGGTGGAAATGATGGGAATTTCCTGAGAAATGGCAGGAAAATTCCTAAGAAATGGCAGAAAAATTCCAAAGAAATGACAGGGATTTCCTAAGAAATGGCAGGAAAATTCCAATGAAATGACAGGAATTTCCAAAGGGATGGCAGGAAAATTCCAAAGAAATGGCGGGAATTTCCTCAGGGATGGCAGGAAAATTCCGGTTCTTTCCGCGCTGAGAGTCCAGCAGAGCTCGGCTGTTGGGAATCGTTGGGAGAACCCTCTCGGATCCACCCGCCTGTGGGTTTTCCCTGGAAAACGACGGAAATTTGGGAAGGAGTAGAGGAGATCCCAGGAACGTTTTCCCACTCGCTGTGGAGGAACCCTTGGAACGATCCCAGCCTGTTCCCACAGGGAATTCTGGGGGATCCCTGTGTTATTCCGAAGGATCTGCCGGCTCGGTGCTGTCCTTCCATGAGCTCCCACGCCTTGGGATAACCGGGATTTTCCCGTGTTTCCCGCGGGGCTGCAGGCGCTGGAGGTGGTTTTGGGATGCTGCTTTGGGAATTTTTGGGAGTGCGGGATCCAGCCTTGGGAATGGGGGCAGGGGTGGAGATTCCCTGCTCCAGCTGGACGCTCTGGAATTCTCATCCCGCCGGGAGCGAGCGCCCCCAGCTCCCGGAAAAACGCGGGATGGGGTTTATCCACCTTCTTTTGGCTGGGATGGGGGCTCGGGATCAGCAGATTCCATGGAAATATCTCCACGTCCCATCCGCGATTCCCGTCTGTGCCTCCCCCGCTGCTGCCGAGCTTTTTATGGAAGTTTTGGGAATTAGGACCGGGCTGGGATGGAAGCGGTCGGGAATCCTGACGCCCCTGCCTTGCCTGTTCTCCCAAATCTGGGAAAACAGTGGGGAATTCCATGGGGAATTCCATGGGGAATCCCATCCTCCCGGGCAGCAGCTCCGTGGGGATGTGAGGCGGAAAATCCCGATCTTCCTTCGATCCCAACCTTTCGAGTCCTCGTCGGGTGCCGCCCATCCGAAAGCGACTCCGGGAATTTGGGATTCCTGGGATAATTTTGGCCGCGCCCCCTGGAGTCCGAATCCTAAAGAAATCCCGGAATGGGTTGGATGGAAAGGGAGCTGGAGGAAGATCCGTTCCCACCGCATTCCATGGGGAGGGACGCTTCCCGCTATCCCAGGGTGCTCCAAGTCTGACTTTTCCTTGGATGCTTCCGGGGACGGCGCGGCCGCAAAACTTTTGGGAATGATTCGGGAACGTTGCCGTGGGATAGGGAAGGAATTCCCGTGGGGATCGGGGTGGCGTGGGAAGGACTCCCGGGATGGATGGAATCCCAAAAAAAGGAGGGAACGGAATGTTTCCGGCAATACCAACACCACCTTTTCCCGGTTTTTTTTTTTCCTGTCTTTCCCAGGGAAACAGCTTCCGGAGTTTTGATCTGAAGCTGGTGTGGGTGGACGAAAGCCCCGGAGAGAAATCGGCTCCGGGATCGTGAGTGCGAAATTCCCACCGGGAAGTTAGCCGGAAAAAAAAAAAAAAGGGAATCATCCGATCCGAGCTGTGCCCCATCCCCGCCTCATCCCCGGCCCGGAGCGCATCCAGGGATTCCTTGGACGCCTCCAGGGATGGGGATTCCAAACCCCTCCCCCACCCCGGGCAATTCCAGTGCCCGACCCGGCCTTTTCCATGGAAAAAATTCCCGCTGCTGCCCAACCTGCCCCTCCCCCGGCACAGCTTGGAGCCGTCTCCTCTCATCCCAAATTCCCTCCACACCCGGAGAACTCGGGATCTCACGCACCTGGGAAAGCGCCGGGAGCTCCCGGAAGGGAACGGGAAAAGCGGGAATCGCTGTTGGATCGGGAATGGAGTTTCCCATCCCGGTTTTTTTTCCCGGCCCAGGTACGGACTGCGCATCACCACCCCGGAGGAAACGTTCGTCCTCTCCGCCAAGGACCCCCAGGCCAAGGTCAGGCTCCGGGATTTTCCCGGATTTTTTTCTCACTTGGAGCAGGATAAGGATCCAGGAAGGGGTTTGGGTTGGGATTTTTCCCTCCTTTCCCAAGAAAATCCTGGATCAGAGGGCCGGAGGCGGCTCCGAGGTGACGGCGGGTGAGGAACATTGGTGGGAACCCATCGGTTCCTCGCTGCTTTTCCTGGAATTTCTCCTTCACAATCCACTGCAACCTTTTTTTTTTAANGAACATTGGTGGGAACCCGTTGGTTCCTTCCTGCTTCTCCTGGGTTTTCCCAATCAATTGGAACGTTTTTATTTCTTTGGGAAAATCCAATTGGAATTTTTTCCTGGTTTTTTAATAGCCAAGTGGGAATTCCTCCCTCAGAGCCTTGCAGTATCCAGATCCCAGGAGAATCCCTGCGGAAGCTGGAGACGGAGTTTGGTGGGAACCCATGGGTTCCTTCCTTGCTTTTCCTGGAATTTCTCCTTCACAATCCAAAAGGAACATTTTTTTTTTAAAACATCCAGGTGGGAATTCCCACTTTTTTTATCCTCCAAGTGGGAATTCCTCCCTCACAGCTGTGCAATATCCAGCTTCCAGGAGAATCCCTGCGGAAGCTGGAGATGGAGTTTGATGGGAACCCATCAGTTCCTTCCTGCTTCTCCTGGAATTTCTCTTTTCCACAACCAACTGGAACGTTTTTATTTCTTTTTTGACGTCCAATTGGAATTTTTTCCTGTTTTTTTAGTATCCAATTGGGATTTTTTCCTGGTTTTTTTAGTATCCACTTGGGAATTCCTCCCTCACAGCTGTGCAATATCCAGCTTCCAGGAGAATCCCTATGGAAGCTGGAGACGGAGTTTGGTGGGAACCCATCGGTTCCTCGCTGCTTTTCCTGGAATTTCNGTGGAAATTCCCACTTTTTTTATCATCCAAGTGGGAATTCCTCCCTCACAGTCGTGCAGTATCCAGATCCCAGGAGAATCCCCATGGAAGCTGGAGATGGGCCAGCTTTGGTGGGAACCCATTGGTTCCTTCCTGCTTTTCCTGGAATTTCTCCTTCACAATTCACTGCAACTTTTTTTTTTTAACATCCAGGTGGAAATTCCCACTATTTTTACCATCCAAGTGGGAATTCCTCCCCCACAGCCGTGCGATATCCAGATCCCAGGAGAATCCCCATGGAAGCTGGAGATGGGCCAGCTTTGGTGGGAACCCATTGGTTCCTTCCTGCTTTTCCTGGAATTTCTCCTTCACAATTCACTGCAACTTTTTTTTTTTAAAATCCAAGTGGAAATTCCCACTATTTTTACCATCCAAGTGGGAATTCCTCCCCCACAGCCGTGCGGTATCCAGATCCCAGGAGAATCCCCGCGGAAGCTGGAGACGGAGTTTGGTGGGAACCCCTCGGTTCCTCGCCGCTCCCCCCGGAGCCGGCTCCCGCTCTCCCGGGAGCGCGGCGCCGATCCCCTGCCTTTCCCTGTGTCCCGCCCCCGCAGGCCGCGTGGCGCTGGAAGCTGGAGCAGGCCGTGCGCCAGGCGCTCAACGGGAAGCGGGATTTTCCGCTGTGGGGCCGGAGCGGGGAAGGCGGCGAGGCCCCGGCCCGGCGCTTCTTCTCCTACGTGTTCCGCGCGGAGGGCCGGCTCCGGGGGGCCACCTACGAGGGCGAGTGGCGCCGGGGGAAGCCCCACGGCAAGTAAGGACCTCTTCGGGAATCCCTTTTCCCGGCGGGAATGAGGCGGGAAGCGGTGCCGCGAAGGTCGGGAAAGATTTCCAAGCTCACGTCGCCGAGGGTCTCCTCCTTGTTCCGGGCGCTTCCGGCGGGGCGGGGATAATTTGGGAGTTGGATAATTCATCCGGCTGTGGGCGTGAATCCAGGCTGGAATGTGCCGGGGGCGCTCTCGGTTCCCGCCTCGCTCGTTCCCGGAGGGAATTCCGGCCTGGAGGGCAGGCTCAGCAAAGCCCCGAGTGGTGAAATTCGGGATTTGTTGTGGGATGAATCCCAAAGGCTGCCCCGTGGGCTGCTGCCTCTAACCAGGATTTAGGCTTGGCCTAAAGCCGAGATCCCGGCCTAAGACGTGGAAACCTCTCCCTCCCGATGAGGAAAATTCCCAGTTTTTGTCGGGAAGATTTTGGTTCCCTGCCCTCAGAGTCTCCTTGAACTTTATCCGGGCTTGAAACATCCCAACTTTTTCCCGAGGGATTAAACCGAGCCTAACTCCAGGAGGAGCTCGAATGGATTTCACGGAGCGCGGGAGGCGGTCGCTAAATCCGAGTTTAAGCGAGGGAACCTCTGGAAATCAAAGGTTCCCGGCCGAAATTCCTTTGATGGAGGATAGGGAAGAGTCGGGGATTTTTGGGGAAAAAAACCACGGAATGTGAACAACCTCCTCAGCCACCGAAACCTTCGGAAATCTCATTTTCCGTGAGTTTTCCACGTTTTGCTGCTCCGGGAGCAAAAAGAGGCTCGGTTGGGAAGAGCCTTAAAATAACGGAAGGATCCGGGATATCAGTGGCTTGGAAGGGATTTTCCAACCCCAAATCCGAGGCCGAATCCTGAATATTCCGTGGAAAAGGTTGTGCCGTAGGAATGGCACGGAAGGAGTGCTCGGGGCGGGAGAGCTTTGCGTTATCCCAACCCCCGCTCCCGCAGAACCGTCTCCCGGTTTTTCCTCCTCTCCTGCCTTAGGGCTGGAAAACTGGGATTGATCCAAACCTCTCCTGCTTCCCGTGGGGTGACTCGGGTGAGGCATCCCGGGGAATTTGGGGCGGAATTAAGGGATTTCAGCTGTTCGGTGCCTTGGATTTGAGTTCCCTTCCCGCTCCCGGAATTTCCCTGCCGTGATTTTGTTGCTGGAATCTTCCGGAGCAGCATCCTGGCCTTGGTGGCTGCTCCGGGATTTCCGAGGGAGGAGGAGCACGTGGGAAGAGCTGTGGGAGTGGGAATTCGGGCTCCGTGGCAAAAAACATCTGCGTTTTCCACGCTCTGTCCCGGAATTCCGGGTGACCTGGGATGGGGCGAGGGACGGACTCCCACTCAGACGGGGCTGGAACCTCCCCGTGGCTGGAGCGGACGTGGAATTCCGGAATATCCCGAGTGGGGTGGACCCACCGGGATCATCCAATCCAGCGCCAAGCCCTTCCCAGGCATCCCAGCAATCCCACCCTGTGCTCGTCCAGACGCTCCCGGAGCAGCCTTGGGAATGTGCCCATTCCATGGGGAGCCTGTTCCGTGCACCTTTTCCTAAACCCGGCCTAAACCTGGCCCAGCTCCGGCTGTTCCCTCATCCCCCTTTGGCTGCTCCCCTTTTCCGTTCCCAACAAATCCGAGGGGGATGGATTGAAACGGTTTAAATCCCAAATTCCTTTTTTTTTAATTTTTAATTTTTCCCAAATTTAAATTTCATTTAAATCCCCGATTCTTTGGAAAACCTGGAAAGGCGCCCATCTCCCGGAGGCGTTTGGAATGACAACCCCGGCGAAAGTCGGGCAGCCCCGCCGTGGTTTTGGTGTTGCGCCATCTCCCGTCAGACTGAGCCGGGGCAGGCTTGGATTAAACATCGGGATGGAATTCCTGGCTGGGCCGGAATTCCCAGAGAAGCTGTGGCTGCCCCTGGAGCCCCGGAAGTGCCCAAGGCCAGGCTGGATGGGGCTTGGAGCAGCCTGGGATAGCGGGAGGTGTCCCTGCCCGTGGGATGAGATGGTCTTTAAGGTCCCTTTTCCAACCCGATATTCCGAGATCCTATAATTCCATGTCCATGAATGTGCAGGGATCGGATTGTCTGGGATGAGGCGGGAATTAAAGCTGCCAGTGGGTGTGGGTGGAATGAGAGACCGGGAAGATGGGAATTCACTCGGGAATTCCGGGCAGGAATTCCACCCCCGCTGACCATTCCGGTCTCTCCGTGCTTTATCACCTCCTGGAATGGCTTTTCCAGCCCCCGCAAAACAGACGGAATTAACGATCCCGTGGGACCGGCGTTCCTCTCCTGTTTTCCCGACGCGCCGGAATTCCCGGTGTCACCGTGCCTGTGGGGGACGTGCCAGGCTCTGGATGAATCCCTGGAATTGATCCGGGATCGCGCGCGAGGTCCCAAAGGCACGGGGCGGCACCTCCGCAAAATGCTTTTGGGATTTGGGAACGTGGGATGGGTTCTTCCCACTCATCCCGGAGCAGGAGAACATTATGGGATTAAATCCTCCCGGTGAAAACCGCGGCCCGGAGGTGCCTTTTGCGTCCTCGTTCCTCCGAGGAATTTCCTTGGATGCGCACCGTAAAATCCGGGAAGGGTTTGGGTTGGGAAGGGCTTCGGGAAAGATCCAATCCCGACCCCTCTGCCGTGCTTAGGGACATCTTCCCGCTGGAATCAAAGCTCCGGCCGAGCTGGCCTAAATTATTTAGGCTGCGCTTTACGGGGCTTCCTGTTCCGGCCGGGAACGTTGGGAATGTCCCCTGTGAGAGAATTCCTTGGATTCCAGGGGGACGCTGAAGTGGCGCGATGGACGCAACCACGTCGGGGATTTCCGGGAGGGCCTGGAGCACGGGTGAGCCTCGGGAAAACGGGATGATTCCCGCCTTTCGGGATAACCCACGGGATGGTTCATCCCAGGGGTCGTAACCCGGGAAGAGGGGACGGCAGGCGATCGGTTCCGACTTTTCCGTTTGGCCGGGATCTGATCCCGGATCCCTAAATCTGTGGGAATTTGTTCGTAGGAAGCGCCTCGAGGTTATTTTTAGATCCCTTTGAAGCCTCGCTTAAACGAGGAATTCTCACGGGAAAGGAACCATTCCATGGAATTCAAGTATTATTTGTCTCGATTTTATGGGAAGTAAGACTTTAAGATTCCTCGTTTTTCCAAGGGTTTTACGGGGAAAAAAAATACCCCAGACACTTTTTGTCGGGAATCCCCAAATCCCCAAAACGTTTAACTCGGCCCCAAAACCGGGAGAAGGGGAAAAAAAAGGGGCGGAAAACCCAACACGGAAAGAAACCCCGGAGCAGGAAAAACGAGGAGCTGGGAGCGCCGCTCCCAAGGGGGATGAGTTTTCCCTTGGGAAAAAAAACTCCAGCGACACCCGGGAGAAGTATCCGAGGCGGGCTTGATTCCAGCCTCGGAAAAAGATTGGGAATGTGGGAGGGAATGTGGGAGGATCCTTGAGGTTTTTAAGCTTCATCCGTACGGTGAAGTTGCCGTTTTCCGTGCCGGAGTTTTCCATGCTGGCCTTTTCCATGCTGGCCTTTTCCATGCCGGCCTTTTCCATGCCGGCCTTTTCCATGTGGCCCCGGAAGGTTTGGGATCTGCCTGGTGCCGCGGCGCTCCGAGGACCGCTACGACTGCTACAAGTGCCACTGGCACCGGGGCAAGAGGAGGGGCTACGGAATCTGCGAGTGAGTGAAATCCATGGATGCGTTCCCAGGGAAAAAGGGGGCTCCCGGGGGGGTTTCTCTGGGATCTTTGGGGGCCTGGGCTGTGGCTGCTTTGTGGGCGCTTAGAATTCCGGAATTGTTCGGGAGCTTAAGGATCATCCCATTCCAGCCTGGCCTTGGATGCTTCCAGGGATCCCAGGGGCAGCCACGGCTTCTCTGGGAATTCCAGCCCAGCCCTTCCCCACCCTCCCAGCTGGGAATTCCCAATTCCCAAGATCCCATCCATCCCTGTCCTCTGGCAGTGGGAAGCCATTCCCCATGTCCTGTCCCTCCATCCGTTATCCCAAATCCCTCTCCAGCTCTCCTGGAGCCCCTTTAGGCCTTGGAAGAGGCTCCGAGGACTCCCTGGAATTTTCTCCTCTGAGGTCACCCCAAATGCTTCGGCCACTGGGAACTCTGGGCCACCCATGGATCCTTGCTCATCCCTATCCCGGATTTCTCCATCCCGGGTGTGACACAGGAGAACCGACAGCCCAACATTCCATCTGGGATAGGCCTGTGGAGTGGGAACCTGGGCGTTCCGCTCCGGACTTCAACTCGGAGTTGCTCTTCCCGGAGGGACCAATCCAGGGAAGGGCTGGTGGCCACCACAAAGAGCTGGATCCAAGCCCGGCTTCCTACGGAGCTGATATTCCAGCTTGGATTCACCAGTGCTCCCAGTGCCTGGGCTGGTGAGAGGTCATGGACGGAGTGGCCTCTCCCAGAATTCCAAGCCCATGTGTTGTGTCCTTGGGAAAATTCGGGAAGCTGTGGGATGTCCGGTTTGGGTGACGCGCGTTCCTTGAGGATCAAATCCCGCCCCATCGGACAAATCTCGGGAATATTTAGAGATGGATGAGCCCAATCTCCTCATTTTTCCCTGGCTTCCTGCTCTGGGAGTAGCTGTCGGATATTCCCAGCCCGGAATTCCGTCCCTCTTCCCGCAGGTATGGGAATGACGTGGTCTACAAGGGCTACTTCGAGGAGGACCTGCGCCAGGGCTTCGGGATCCTGGAGAACTCCTCGGCCAAGTGTCCCTTCAAATACACGGGACAGTGGGAAAAGGACAAAAAGAGCAGATACGGAGTCTGGGAAGACACGGAGAGGTCGGGCGGGATGGGTTTGGATTGGGTGGGATCGGTCCTCGTGCTTGGATGGGGAGCTTTGGGATGGACTTTGGGTTTGGGATGGATTTTGGGTTTGGGATGGACTTTGGGTTTGGGACGGACTTGGGATTTGGGATGGACTTTGGGTTTGGGATGGATTTTGGGTTTGGGATGGACTTTGGATTTGGGATGGACTTTGGGTTTGGGATGGATTTTAGATTTGGAATGGACTTTGGATTTGGGATGGATTTTAGATTTGGGATGGACTTTGGATTTGGGATGGACTTTGGATTTGGGATGGGTTTTGGATTTGGGATGGGTTTTGGATTTGGGATGGACTTCGGGTTTGGGACGGATTTTGGATTTGGGATTCCCGGGAAAGCATTCCCGGAGCTGAGTTTGTGTGGGACATCCTGGAGAACTCAGCCGAGCATCCCTTCAAATACCCGGGACAGTGGGAAAACAGGGAAAAGAAAGGATACGGGGTCTGGGAAGACAAGGAGAGAAAAAGGTGGGATGGGTTTGGATTGGGTGGGATCAATCCTCGTGTTTGGACGGGGAGCTTCGGGATGGAATTTGGGTTTGGGATGGATTTTGGATTTGGCATGGACTTTGGATTTGGGATGGGTTTTGGGTTTGGGATGGATTTTGGGTTTGGGATGGACTTTGGATTTGGGACGGACTTTGGATTTGGGACGGACTTGGGATTTGGGACGGACTTGGGATTTGGGATGGACTTTGGGTTTGGGATGGGTTTTAGATTTGGGACGGATTTTAGATTTGGGACGGGCTTTGGATTTGGGATGGGTTTTGGATTTGAGATGGACTTTGGGTTTGGGATGGACTTTGGGTTTGGGATGGACTTGGGATTCGGGATGGACTTGGGATTCGGGATGGACTTGGGATTTGGGATGGACTTTGGATTTGGGATGGATTTTGGATTTGGGATTCCCGGGAAGCACTCCCGGAGCTGAGCTGGTGCGGGACATCCCGCACGGAGCGCTGCGCCGGGTGAAACCACCCTCAGCGGGACACATCCGACGGCTTGAGAGCCGGGAAAACCGGGAAAATCCCTAATCGGGGCTCTCCTGCATTCCAGAGGGGAGAGGTACATCGGGATGTGGCTGGATGACCGCCGGCACGGAGCCGGCATCGTGGTGACCCAGTCGGGGATCTGCTTCCAGAACACGTTCCATGCGGATAAAATGGTGGTGAGTCCGAGATTTCCCGTGGAATCTGCGAATTCCCGGGATGCGGAATTCGCTGCCGAGGACGAGGTTGAGGTTCCGTTCCGGAATTAATCGTGGAGGACGGAGAGGGTTGGAAATCAGGGAAAGGTTCTTCCCTCGGAGGGTGGTGGGGCACTGCTGGAGATTCCCCAGGGAATGGGCGCGTTCCCGAGGCTGCCGGAGCTCCGGGAATGTTTGGACAACGCTCCCGGGGGATGGGCTGGGATCGTTGGGATGTCTGGGTTGGGTTTTGCTCCTCGCGGACCTTTCCCGCTGAGGATATTCCATGGTTTTCCCGGAAAAACGGTTTTGAAGAGCAAGGGCTCGGTGAAGTCTTGGTTCTTATCCCCTTCCAGAGGTGGGGAGAGATGGGATACTGGGAAGGAATTCCTGGCTGGGCTGGAATTCCCGGAGCAGCGGTGGCCGCCCTTGGATCCCTGGGATGTCCAAGGCCGGCTCGGACGGGGCTTGGAGAACCCTGGGATAGTGGGAGGTGTCCCTGCCCATGGAATGGGATGATCCTTAAGCTCCCTCCCAGCCCGAACCACTCCCAAGATTCCGTAACGTTCCATCGTTCCCGGAGATCCTAAATCCTTCCCTTTCCAATGGGAATGCGCTGATCCAAAATCGGGAAAACTGGGAATCCGGCTC
>VZRQ01001910.1:299514-370578 GCA_013397975.1 Machaerirhynchus nigripectus | reverse complement strand
GTGGGGGTCAGTCCAATAGTGACATCTACCTTTCCCTCGCCTTCCCAGCCCAGCCTGAAGTGGGTTTCGCTCATCTGTTGAGCACTCAGTGCTCAGAGACTAGGGAAGCTGCAGTAGCTGGTCTCATTTAACCCAGCACACTGTCATCCCAGGAAATGCCACATTGTGTCACAGTAGTTGCCAGCCTGTAAGCAGCAGTGAAAACACCTACAGAGAAGGAAAAAGAAAACCAGGGTGTAACTCTTCACAACAGACCAATACTAGTTGTGCTCTGCTTGTCTTGTTCCACGTCAGTAATACATTCGTGTAACTTTTCTGAGTGAGTTTTTTCTACAAGAGTAGCTCACTTTAACATTATCCCTGTCTTGACTCCTGAAAGCTCAATTCAGAGTTTTCCAGCAGTATCAGCAGGTCTTCTGTTCAGGCATCTGTTACAGGGTCCCTGCTAGAGATGACACAGCTGTTTCACCAGGACTAGAGGCTGAAGCCACAGCTGGCTCCAGCAGGGCAGGCTCTCCCACACTGGTTCCTGCTCCCCAGGCAGGAGAGCTGCAGACCTTTGGGCTCCATGGGTGCTGCCTTCTGCTACACCTGTCCCAGGAGAGCCAGGCCCAAAGGTCCATTACCCTACTAAGGAGAGATTCAGTTTTTCCTCAGCACTTCAGTCCTCAGCCTCATTTGTCTTAGTCTGAGACTTATGATAGGGATCACTCCTTCTCATTAGAGGTGTTTCATATTCTGTATAGGGCAAATTTCCTCATTTTCTGCCTCCAATAGCATTGATGGGTGTGTTGGGAACATGCCATGCAAGCTCACTTTCCCTGCTTCCTTCTTCCCTCTGTTTTGCACCTGCATCAGGGTCTGATTTGTGAACAGTCCTGTATTTCAGGTTACAGGATGTGTTTCAGATGGACTTTCTTTTGGTTAGAGCACGTTGTTTCATTGCCCAGCCCTCCCTGTGTGCTGGGTAATCTCATTAGAGAGGCTGGAGAGAGATGGAGCTCATTACAGCTCCTATTTAAAGCTTGAGTAAGTTTGAGTTCTACTGAAGGCAGAGCTGCAAGCATAACCCCTCCTGCTCTGGGATCACTTCACATGCCAAAGATAATAAAAAAGCAAAAAGCAAGAGAGGGTTTAGAGCTATAATCCAGACTGCCAGGAGACAAGACATTCCAGCTAATGTACCATTCCATTCTGGATATAAGGCAAGTGGGAAAGCTTTCTTTTTGCTGCCACTGAGGTGCTAAACTCACTGGTTCACTCTTTCTGTAAGGAGCAGAGAGCTTGACAGGGGCAGAGTCCCTCACAGTGCTCCGGAAAACATCAGGATCACAACAGGAGCCCAGTAGTGTTTATCTGTCTGGATATACTGAGCCAGTCTAGATGTTGGTGTCCAGTAAGTGTGGAAGCAGAGCTCTAAATAGGGTGAAAAATAGCTATGTGGGGAAGGGAATGGTTAGCGTGGATGCCCAAACTACCTTGCATGGGTGCACCTAACATGAGCTGAGGGGACAGCACTGGTAACTTGGACAAATTGTTGCTATCCTGGGAAAAATGAGCACAGTCTGACACCACAGTAAAAAGAGGCAAGAAAATCCAGATATTGAACAAATATGTGGTCATAGGATAAAAATGGGCTTGAAGCACTCAGCAGGGAGACAGCTGCTCCCAATCCTCTGACTTAAAATGCCATACAGGTCTGTGCATGGCATGTGCATTTCAAAAGGCAAAGGGAGGATAACTATGCAGACAGTTTGTTCAAAAACCTGGTCATTTTTCTAAATCAGCTATGGGTCTAAATCAGAAAAAAGATGTAGCAGTGCCATTAGAAATCCTTCTCTTCTTCTCTAGTATTCTGAATGCTATGGTCATGATGATTTTAATCACTTCTTACCTGTTAGATCTTTGCAAGTGAGCAAACTTGCTCTTTAAATGTAGTCTGGCTGATCTTGTCCAAATTGCATCAAGTCTTCAGTATCTGGATTTATTGCAACTGTTCTTTAGCAAAGCAAAAGGCGGAGGACACAGTGTTTGTGACTTTGTTTTCCTGGGACCTGGGTAACAATAAAGATAAGGAACCAAACTGGGAAATGGACTGATTATCCTTGACTTGATAGAACTGTTGGAAAACAGTAGTGTGAATTCTGAGACTTAGTCACTGGGTTAGTTCACTAGTGTAAAAATTTCACATTTTCTGATTGCCTTCAGTATCAGCCTTTCGTTCGTACTCTCTGATGCCTTGAAGCACACAAGATAGTGGTTTGAATACAAAAATATTTTAAGCAAGTGTGCATTAATGGATTTGAACGGTCCTTGCTGGAGCTGGAGACAGGTTTATGGGATGAGCAGCTTTGACAAGCTTGAAAATGGGATGTATGAGACATGTATGCTTCTGGTCAAATGGTCAGTCATACCCCTTGTGTAACAGAGTGGGTGAGAAACCGCCAAGATCGTTGCTCTACAGACAGGCCCAATGCCTCTGCTTGGTCCTGGGCAGTGTGAGGACTGTGTGGTCCTGTCTCCACAGACCTCAACACGGCGAGATGGAAGAAACTACTGAGAGAGAAGGAGGAGCTGGAGAGGCGCTTCGAGGAGGAGGGGAGGCAGCTCCGCAGGCAGCAGCAGGAGGAGATGCAGGCGTTGGAGCAGCGGCTGCAGGAGGAGTACAACACCAAGAAGGAGACCCTGCAGGAGCAGCACAGGCAGCAGCTGGAGCAAGCCAAATTGCAGCATCGGGATCAGGTCAGTCTCCACCTGCTGCCTTTGAAGAATAGTCCATGCTAGTACTGATTGGTATCAGGTATTGAAATATTTTGAACACTCCAACATGAAGACACTGGTAATGGGTTATAACTAGAAAAATGTAAATCTGAATATCTTTACTGCTGTTTCTCCCTATTAGTTCTACTGGTTTTTTTTACAGTAATCTATTACATCGCCATGTCTTGTCTTCACATGCTTCCTGATGTTTTACAATAAAAGTATTCACATTATCTCTGCTGCCCACACATACTTGCTCCTCAACCCAACTATTTTAGTCAATTTATGACTAAAACTAAGGGTTAACAATAACCTGTTCCACACAGGTAAGGCCAGCAGGGCCATGCCCATTATTATTTGCAATGCTAGTTAAAGGGCAGTACAGAGAAGGGATAGTACCCAAACATCATGCACGTGGTACACTCCGGGTCCCCTGATTGCTGCCCCACCATTCAGTCTAATCTCTTGGGCTATACATCCCAAGTGTTTCTCCTTGCTTTGCCCTCTGTACTGGACAGGAGTACCCTCACAAGCAGCTACTTTTGTCTGGTTTTGTCAGAACAAACACTATAACTCACCTTTGGGCACCTCTCACATGGTGGCAAACCATCCTGCACTGGATTATGGCAGTAATGCCTTTACCTGGCCTTTTCCCATTTTGTCTTCAGTGAGCAGTGGATTTTGTTCTGATTTTTCCAGCTGCAACTCTTACCCACTACCCAACACCAGAGCTCACAAGGGCTTTTCTCACAAGTGAACCTGCTGCACTTGGGTGTGCTGTGTAATCCATGCCTTTAGGCTTTGTCATACCACAGCCCCCGCTGTCATGGGGGTGCCACCCAGGCTCCTGACGCAGCAAAACCCTCTTGGGATGGGAGCTGTCCTTGCTGGCACTTGAATCAGCCAGCCATGTCAGACAGACACACAGCATCTCAGCCTGTGCCTCAGAATGCCTGCTGCCCTGGCTACCTCTGTGCAGTTTGCTTGATTCTTCAGGGCAGGGGTGTGAAGGACTCCAACTGGATTTTACCTATTTTAATTGCTGAGCCTGATAGTTGTTACTGATTTGCAGGCTTGTAACATCCCAGACAAAGGCTTTATGCAACTGGGCTGTTTTGTCCTGGACAAACTACCTATTTCTGCTAAGGAATTGATTGCCAAAGATGTATTAGAAGGTGCTATCAAATAGATTTTCATGTTCTAAATCAGATTTTTCAAACTATTTCTCTGTAAATGGTTAGAACCTGTGCTGAGCCATGTCTTTTGGTTCTCATTTCAGTTTATATGAGTTGGTTTTCTTGCAATGCCCCTCAAAATTTCTGCTTTTCTTTCTGATATGAAGAAGGGGTCGTGCTCCTGAGAGCCTTGACAATTTTTTTCCTTTCACTGTGTCAGTGTGTCAGCCTGCCTAGTAGAAGATGTTGGCTCTAGCTGCAAGGCTTGCCTCTCCCAGATCACCTGACATCAGCATTTGTGAAGGAATTTGTTAATTTTTTGCTGAAATAGCTTATAGCTTAGCTCTGCCTCTCTTTGAGGTATTTCTGCAAGCTCTCAGGACCACAAGAACAGAGGTTGGTTCTTCTCCTCTGAAGCTGATCAGTGCAAGAAAGGGTGATACAGGTCATTGTAGGACTTGACTAGAAGTATGCTTGTTTTTCTCATGTTTTCATCTGCTGTGACTCTATTCATCATCACAGTGGAAACACATCTTTCCTTCTGTGGGGCAAATAGTTTTTGGTTTGCTCCAGAGCTCCGTGTTCCCTGATCACTGAAGGTAACACAAACATTCCTCTCCATTGCTTTGAAAGTGCTGCTCTGACCCTGGTATCTCAGAGTGTCAGCCCACATTTTCAATTCATAGTTCAATTAGCATGATGAGTTTTAGCAGGCTTTCCCTTTGAATTCCTACTCCACTGTATACTCATCCTGTGCTGAGCACTCTTGGATCAGGGGAGGCTGACAGGCCATGCTGGAAAGCTGCTCACCAGCAATGTTTCTTGGTCAAGGAAATGGAGCTCTTACACTGTACATGAGAAAAGCCTTGTCCTTGAGCTGCCCATCGTGTCGGGGGGATTTGAATTTGCATTCACGAAGGCATTAACAACAGCAAAATCCTTCTGACCATGGATCTGCATGTATTTCTGTATCCATACATCTAGTTTGGAAGATAGTCATCCCATTTTCATGGTTTCCAGTCACAACTTAATCTTCCATGCTGTGTTGCGTCAGTCACCACTAAGTTCACTGCCAGATAGCTGTTATGTCTTCGGAGACACAGTTCCTGTGTCAGGTTTTGGAGGGTCAGCTCTCTGTGAGGACGTAGCAGAGCATGAGAGACAAACTCCTCACAAACTGATCTTGTGTGCCAGTGCATTCTCACATCTCCTTGCAGCTAAGGCAGAATTGCAAAGGAAAGGCTGTGATCTGGCCTGCCAGTGTTTCTCACTTGAGGTGCTCAGCTCAAGCTGTTTTGTGTAGCAGCTCACTGAACTTCTCCCACTAGAGCTTTCTCTTGACTTTATTAAACCTTAAAAATCCCACCTGAGGTACTTCCCATAGCCAGAAATAAACATGACTTGTGTTAAGTGAGGTGATCAAGCCTACAGAGTAAGTTATTATCATCCAAGAGAGCTGCTTCCCAGTGCCAAGTTGACTATCTGCCATGAAAAACTGCAGACAGGACGTCACGCTGGAAGATTAAAAAGAGTCATTTGGGATGTGGATGTGAAACACACAGAAGACAGAAAAATCCCTGTAGATCATTACGGGACATATTTAATTGGCTTTATAGATAAATAACTTGCCAAGGATGGTGGCAGTGAGAGGAGACCCCTTCACCTTCTGAGGGAGTTGGTGTTGAGCATAATCGTTCCTACGGGGTGCTGTTCAGTTGAGAAGCAATTAGAGTACAAATAAAGGCTTCAGCAAGGGCAAGGTAAAGAACATGGCAATGCTCATGAGGCTGCAGCTTACAGACATCATATACAAGGACACTGTGCTCTGGGAAAAGTCAGGTGATAGTCCTTGCCCCATTAGTTGCCCTTTGAATCATCTGCCCCCCACCTTTCTCAGCTCTGTCATGAAATATATCAGCAGGCTGAGTCCCCATTATTTTGGAAACTGTTCCTCACCACTGAGTTATCTCCCACATTACTATGAAAATTAGTTTGGATAATTATAAATTCCATGTTAAATGCCCAACTTTCATTCTAAGAGCATGTCTTCTCCAATATGGTTGGAAATTTTGCTTCTGGTGGGTTACTTAATACATATGTTTGACAGTTCAAAGCAGTGAAGTAACATTTATTCCAGTCAAAGCAAACTCAGCTGCAGTAACTTTCTACCATTATTTACGTAACTGTGAGCAAATAAAGTTGTTCAGAGTCAAGTCACTTAGCCATGAACAGCTGTTTCACTGTAAATGTAAATTAGTTTGATCCTCTGCCTTGCCAGATATCACAGATAATACTGTGTTAAATGTAGGGAGTAAGATCATTGTGGTTACAAACCTCAGAGAAGTAAATCAATGCATTGCATTCAGAAGGTGCTCTGGACCACTGACTTAATCTTGATCACTACTTCTCATTGTAGTTCCTTTAGTGATACATATCAAAACACCATCATTAGGGATCGCAATGTGCCTTTAGCCAAGTCTAGTAACAAACAATACACTGAAGGAGTCCCAAACCCACAGAGCACACTGGAACACAGGCTGCCCACAGCCCTCTTCCAGCTGCCCTCCTCACTCCCATGATGGTTGTGGGCTGTGTGGTCATTACTGTAATTTAGATTAATGGAATGTTGAGACTTCTGAGCACTTAATGAACAGCATCTCCACCTAAGGGCTTTTTGACCCTTTGCTTTCTTATGTACCTCTTCATCACCATTAAGTTAAAAGAAGGAAAATGCCATCAGCAGTGACTACACACTACCACTCAAGGCATCAACATGGCAAAACTGGCTCAGGTGCTGGAAGTGTCACATTCAGTAGATCCCTTTGCTGTTTCCAGCTCACTGGAGCTCTCCAGAAGTGGCTTGTCAGTGTGCCACAGCCTGTCTAACCATATATCCGTGTCTGCGCTCACTCTTGCTGGAACAGGTGGAAGATATCACAGCTGTACACGAAGCTGCAATGTCACAGCTGGAAAACAACCACATTGCGGCCATTACAGTACTGCAGGATGAGAATGACTGCAAGATTCAAGGTAAGCCAAAGACAGCCCAACAGCTACACAGCTGCTCCAGAGTAGGAATGTGACACTGTGTTTCTTCCTCCAGAGCAGAATACACAGAAAATTTGTGTTGGTCTAGTGCTTTCACGTGGGGTGGAGCACCAGGTTCATGCTAGGGCAGAGGGAGAGATGTCTGCAGTCTGTATGGCATCTAACTTTGACCTGAAATTATCTGAGGGGGGTCTCTGGGTCAAAGATAAGGCTTTCTGTATGCGTTGCTGAAAATAGAATCCAGATTCCACATCACTTCGCACACATACTTTTTCAAGAGCCTAATCCTTGGGTGTTCAGGAGGATAGAGCTCTTGGGATATCTCTGAATGTAGGTGCTTAAATCTCCACACTGCTTCTAAAAACAAGACTCATTATTTTCAGAAGCAAATGTCTGGCCATGCTGAGCAGACCAAAGCCACTCACTGGTGCAAATCTGCACCTCAGCACTGTTATCTTTATTTTGTGTTACAGTTTGGCCACAGGATTGATGATGCAGACAGAGCTCTTTCTTCCCTACCAGTTCAGTGTCTAAACACATGCCTTTGTGCATACTTTAGCTGACATTTAACAGTTATCTGTACAATCTCCCTATTTTTTCCTACGATTTAAATATCTATAGTAGCTTTTCCCATGTTTCCCAAACCAAGCGATATTGCTTAGCTCTGCAGTCTGTCAATTAGAGACACGGTCCAGAGCATAATATGAACAGAGAACAGTCTATTCCCCTCTCTCATGGGCAGAGAAGGTATCTAGCATAGCATTTGTAAATCAACACGTGCGATTTTGAAAATAATTAAGTAAAAATCTGTTTCTTACTTGAGGATATTCTTATCTCTCCATTTTTGTTAGTATTTTCTGATTATAAACTCAGTTGTGGTTCATCAAGGGTCGGGTGGCCAAAGTTTGTGCTCCCTGCTCCTGGCGCGGGTCTGAAATGCCCTCCTGTGCCTGGAAAAGGCACTGCAGCCGCTGCGGGCGAGTGCGCCATGCCCGGCGCTGGAGCGATGGAATTGTCGCTGCTGGGACTGTGGCTGCTGAGCGGGGTTAGAGGGCACAACCTATNGGGGAATATAAAAAATACAGTGTCCTTGTACTAAAAAGGCAGCTGCTAGTACTGCACTGAATGGCAGTTTGATGCCATTGCTTTAGAGATTAAGCTTTTTTTCACTTTGTTTATTAAACTTCTGGTTATTAGTACGTCCAGGGTGAGTTGTTCTAGCAGAAAAACCTTTAATCATGTTTTTTGTCATCTCTGTCTCACTGCTGGAATAAACCTCCTAGCTCATCTACCATGGCTTGGAGAGAAGCATTGTCACTTGCATTTGTGCATCTGAGGTGGTGGCCCTCCTCTCTATCTCTCCAAAGAAATTGCAACCCAAACTTTTAAATGTATCTAATTTAAAATTGTTTGCTCTAGGGATACTCACTCTGAACTGGCAAATGGCCTGTTGTCAGACTGACCCTTCTCATATCAGAGTATCTGGGAGCTGAGTATTCTGAGCAATTCTGAAAAATCAGAATCTCGTCACCTAGAAACAGACCTATCTGCAAACAGTGAAAGATCAGGAAATTCTGATTTTCAGAACAATTTACCTAAGGTCACAGAGCATATTGCTACCAATTTCCTACTCCAATTCCATGTCCTAAAACTGCATCCCGAACTGCACTTGGCTCACGACGTGTGCTCTCAGACCCTGGTTTGCTGGACTTAACTCAGTAATGTCATGTCTGTCTAACTCCTCCAGAACTGAATACTGCTCACAAACTGGAAAAGGCACAACTAGAAGAGACTTTTGAAAAGCTGCGTCTGTCACTCCAGGTTAGCAGTTTCTTTATTTCCCACCCTATAATGGTGCTGTGGAGCAGCTGAGGGGGCAGGCCCGGACACCTTGCCCACTGCCAGCACACCAGGCTGCTGCCTCTTACCACCTCTGGTGCCTCTTGTGCTCTGCCTGTCCAAACTGGGATCTAGCAGCAAACCGTCAGGATGTTTCCTCCCCCTTGGCTGGTTCACAAAAGAGAGACAATCTAAAGGGACAAAAAGGCATCTGGATAAAGCAAGAAATGTCTTTTTTACCCTGCTGGCGAATTTGAGCTTTTTCCTGCGTGGTGGGGAGGACTCCAGCACCTGCTATGAGCGTCACCTTGTCTACATGGTACCCACCAACAGGCACCCCCAGGTCTCAGAAACGGAGACATCTCCTGGCCTGCCCCCGTGCCTGTGTCTGTGCTTTATAAACTCCTCCCTGCTGCCTGAATGTAGGAAAGCCGGTCCCATGGTGTAGACACATCTCCAGTCCCACCGGAGGGCAGTGCAGTCCCTGATGTCTCTGCCCCAGGGCAGGCCCTGCTGCGCAGCCGGGCTGTGGATGGCCAGGGTCATTCCTGCACATCACAGCTCCCACATCCCACTGTTTAACACCGAGGTCAAGATCGTCTAACCCTTCTAAAAACTCCATGCTGTTCTCACTCCCTGGATGAATAAATCACAAGGAGTGGAGGCAGAACTGTGCCCCTGTGACACAAGCTAGGTTTGGAAATGCTGTGTGAACAGGTAGAGATGCCACAGCAAATAATGCAAGCCCTGTTTGATTTCACAGGCAGAGATGAATTACAGTTTTTAAACGCCCTGACTAGCACATACTGTTGCACTGCTGCGGTGGCTCAAGGCATGTCAGCAGTTTTGCAATAAGGGCTGATGTAATGTTCCAGACAAGAAATCACAACTGTGAAAGATAAAAATACCCTTTTCACAGCAACTGTGGATTTTACAGGTATTGTATAGACAGAAATGCCTTTGATGGTAACAGAAATATGATTGCTTAAAATAACATATTGTTCCCATGGATAGCTCTGAGATGAAATGATGATCATTTTAAGTCCACACCACTAACTCATCATTTCTTCTTAGCCTGTTAGAAGCCTAGGAAGGGGAAGGAAGCAGGTATCTCCTGCCTCATTCGGACTCTAAAGACCACACAGTCATGCATGTGATGTAAGTGCCAGCTGTCCCAAGGAAGGACATGTCTATTCTCATCCAGCATAAGGTGATGGGGTGATTTAGCATCAGCCACAGGTGTTTTAGGGATTCTGTGATGCCCTGAGGCTTATCAAATACCCCATTCTATGTTCAAGTGGCCTTACATAAAAAAATACCACCTTTCAGGGGTTTCTAAGCCTTGTTTAGGTCCCGTCGTAGTTTGGCAGTGCAGACTGACCAATATAAATGTAAGTGGCTTGGTAACACAGTTGATGTGTTAATTGTTGTGTTTCCCCCAGGACCAGATAGACACCCTCACCTTCCAGAATCAATCTCTTAAGGCCAAAGCAGACCGGTTTGAAGAGGCTCTGAAGAAAAACACCGAGGAACAGCTGAAGGTAGATGACAACTCTAACTATACAGGCATCACAATACATGTTTCTAAGTACTACACGTGACCTGATTCAATTCAGAGCAATGGGATCCTCACTTCAGGGACAGGGGGCAGGTCCCAGCTGAGACCCCAAATACTGAGCTCTGAGGAAGAGTCACAACTTTTAGCCAAAGGGGTGTCAAGGAGACAATATCAGGGGTCAGATGGGCTGCAGAGGAACAGGTCCAGGTAGTTTTCACACCACTGATACTCCTAAACCACGGGGTTTCATTAAGGAATCTCCGTCTTATGGCCGAAGATGTATTTATGGCTGACATATCCAAATCACTGATATATTTCCTAGATTGTGCGAGCTCCATATCTGCACTTAGAAAAAGATTTGAAGAGCTTAAAACATGTTCTGGAAATGAAGAACCTCCAGATTCACCAACAGGAGAAGATGATTATGGAGCTAGAAAAACAGGTGAGTTGTCATTTTTCCAACAGAGGAGACATCGCAGAGCTAATGAAGGAAAAGTTTTGTTACAGTAGATGAACTTAAGAGGGGTGAGTAAACACATGAGGCTGGGGCAAGACTCAGTCAAAGAGGTTCACATCCATCGATCTGGATTGCTTCTTCATACAATACCTGCTCAGCATTTTAGGTTAGACAGCGAGGAGAGCGGTGTAGGAAGAATGGAGGACGGGGAAATTTGTGGTAGTCCAGGGTACACCAGCCTGCACCATATGCCCCTACAGGAGTCAGGTAGCCTTTTAGGGCTGGAGAGGGCAAGTGGAGGAAGGTTGAGCCATGGTGTGTCTTGCTCCTGCTTCTGCAGGCATTTAGGGAGCCACGTATGAATTAGCAACACTCAGCAAGCAGTTCCTAGCAAGGCTTACTCTAGAAAAGGTCTCTCCAGCCCTCCAGTAATGCTTTTCTGCAGGCTATGCTGTTTTCTCATCCTTTGCTTGTGGGATTCCCTAATGAAGAACTCCCCAGCCCACCATCAATTATATTTTTTGTGGGAAAGGGGATTCATTTTGTACAGCATAACCTGCAGTGACAGTAAAATAGAGTGTGGTGACAGGATGAGGCAATACCTCAGCTGGGAGCTGTGGCAGCTGGTTCAGCACAGCATTCAGCAAGTTTGTTTCCATTTACAGGGAAATTTGAGAACTCTGATGATTATTTTGCTGAACAGATGCTTTAGTAAGTGGATGTAGAGAAAAGTGCCACTTTGCAACTGAGGCTTATTATCTGTGCTCCTTCCAACGTGCTGCTCTTGGAGCTAAGCCAGCATTTGGAAATACTGGGAAGAAAAAAAACAAAAAACAGCCTATATAATTCCTGGTCATTTAGCTGCTTTTGCTCATTAACTGCATACAACCACACAGTCCTGTTCCTGCCCTTTATCACAGTAAAACACTGGGTCTGCTGTGGTCCAAAGGCACAACTGCTTTCCATTTCAAGATAGACCTTTGTAAGTGCCAGAACACCTACAGGACATCTCCAAATGCTCTGAAAGTTGGGGTGCCTCACAAGGGAGCAAGAGGGCATTTCAAACTCAGGGTCAGCCTTGGCTCCCTGGCAGCTGAAAGGGAGGCTGGAAATGAAAGTGGCACAGCTACTACTTGTGAAAACTATTGAAGAAGCAGAGAGAGAGCCCGTGATGGTGATTCCGCTCTCAGAGCATTTCAAAACAGGGCCAGAATCCATGTTCTGCTCTAACAAAATACACTGGGACAGACTGGAATATCTGAGAAACAGGAGTATCCTTTACAATTACCTGCACAGCCCGGAAAACACAACCTAAAACTGCTATCTCCACCATTAAGTGTGAGTTACTGCTATCGCCAGTGCACAATATTTTGGTTCTTTATAAAAGGTTGGGAAATTCAATAACCAAGCTTACACAGAGATAAGGTTATCCTGTGCTATCTTGTTTTCTTTCAAAAGTTTTGAATTCAGCAAAATTTAAACTGCTGGAGAACCAAGAACAAAGGTGACAAAGTATGTCAAATTTAAAGCTTGGGGAAAACAGGGCACCTGAGGCTGTGGAACATGCCTGTAAACATCTTACTGATGTTCTAATACACTGCTACTGATCTCCTCAAACTCTACCCTTGAACTGTGCTGAATAAAAGCTACCTGTGCTTGGGATAGGATTAATTTCAATTAATTACAGTTTAAAGTTAAATGTCTGGTTTAAGCCTGTCATTTTAGCTGACATTGTCAGCAGTAGGGAGAAGAGTCTCCAGAGGCCAGCCCACCTCATGAGAATGCAGCAGCACTCTAATGCTGCTGCTGGGCATCATCTGCCCTGGGGGGTGACTCCTTCCTCTCCATAACTGAGGAATCATAATCCTGGAGGCTGGCTGTCAGACTGTAATGTCTGGAAGAGGTACATCATATCATCTTGCACTCCGCCTTCATCACTAGACTGAGCACTCATACCACAGTGCTGGGCAGCTTTCCATGCTGGGTATTCTCACGCTCCTCAAGTGTCACCAGCACTTTCTCCAACGTCTGGTAACGCTGGCTCCTTGGGGGGCAAAAGTTGTGGAGGCACCTCTGAGGAAAACATCTATTTGTGCTGAAAAAAACTAAGCCCTCCTCTTCCTCCTCCTCCTCAGTTAGCTGGTTCAGCTCTGCCCCTGCTCAATGCTCTGCTGATGGCCCTGCTTACTTCACCACTATGATATGGTGGCGTGAGTCAGATCTCTAAATCTCAGCAGCAGTAAAGAAAACCACCTCCACCTATCCCCAAATTTTAGAAGTTGCTCCACAGACTAATATAGAACAAATTATTTTGGATCAGGTGCTGAGTGTTCTTCTTCACAAACCTTCTTTTGCTGCAGGTTGAAAAAAATTTAAAACTGGAAGAAAAAATCACCATGCTGCAACAGCAGAATGAAGAACTCAGAGCCAGGATCGAGCAAAATACTGTCATAACAAGGTTTGTGCTGGTATTTGCAATCTGTCTGAGCTTGAAAGGAGGCTCCAGGTCTTAACTGTCCAAGGCTGACACTTATTTCAGAAGGGGAAATACTTATTTCCTCCTGAAAGTGTATTGGTGTTCTACTCTGCTTTATTTATTTAAAAATATTTTTATATTGGGGTTTGCTTCCTTTATGATAAGGAAGGCTGTGTATCTGTCTATGTAATTCCCATGATTTTGACACGCTGCTGAGAACAAGCTTGGCAGTGGTTCTGATCTCAGTATCAGTGCCCTGAGACCTGTTAGTCAGGAGGTAATGAGGATGGGAAATGGGAAAATCTTGGGAAAGACATCCTAACGATGCCATTGTCACCCAGGCAGGATTAACCTTTGGCAGGTTTTTTCATCAGCAGTGCTTTTTGCAACCTTGTCACAATGTGACAAGGGCGACAAGGCTCCTTGTGTTAAGTGACATATAAAGAGAAGGGAAGGACAGTCCCTGTCCCAGAGAGTTTATATTATGCTGTAAGGCTGGAGACCACAGTTGGAGCCAGGGAGAAGGGGTGCCAAGGGAGAAACTAGAGCTGGTCTAGTCCCAGCACTGCAGCTACCTAGCTGTCATTGCATCCAGAAATGTTGCCACTGGCCAAAATTAAATTTAATCTTTAGCTGATTTTTTAAACTGGCAGTGTCTTATCTCTGATTTTAGTTTTTGTCTTTCTCACGCCTCGTTTCTTAATGACTCCGCCTTTTGAAATTGTCTGCAGCATGTAGATATTCTTAAAAGGCAGCATTGCTTGTACTAACATTCAGATCAGGGTGAGGATTATGTTTTCTCTCACCATACTGTAAATACCTGTAACACATATCTCGCTGTCTGAGGTGGGTGTCTACAGCATTTCTGTGCTGGGGGAGGAAAACTGGGTATTCTTCAGTTTGAGACACCTGCTTTTGGGCTGGATGAATTGTGGCCTGGAAGCGGCAGTCTCTCTCCACGCCTGACAGCCGCCAGGGTGCCTGGCTGAGTGCTTGGCATCTCTGCATTGCAGCTCCCTGTCTCTGGCTGGGCGAACAGCACCCTCCCTCCCCTCCCCTCCCTGCTGGCATCCAGCTGCAGCTCTGTGCTTGTTGCCTGCAACTATGTAGGTACTCCTTTCAAAAACACCTTAAAGGAGAAACTCTGAATTCGAGGTCAGCCTGGAAAGTCAACTTCGAGGAGAATAGTTTTCAACAGTAACAGCTTTTGGGGACAGCTGTGGGGCAGCTATAGGGAGAGCCAGGGCTTTAAAGCTGGAGTTATTAAAGCATGCATTTTCCTGGCAGCAGTAACCATCCTGGCTGCTGATTTCTGTTGTGCTGGCACAGCCTGCGAAGCGCAGCATGAACGAGCTCAGGGAGCTGCCCTGGGTTGGAGCTATTTCTGCCAGCTTGCAGTTTGGGTGCCCAGGTGGCTGTGGCAGCCCAGCAGCAGTGAGAGGAGGGAGGGGAGCCAGAGCAAAGCCAGTCTCTGCAGCACAGTCAGGAGGGGGTCCCAGAGGCACCGGGGGGCTGAGGGGTGCACCACAGAGATACTTCCAATTACAGCCAAGGGCAGGTACAAAGGGAAGGACAAGAGCCTTGCAGGTAGATCATGACCCAGTTTTGGATGCGGGAGCTCCACAGAGCCTCTGCTGGGATTTCCCCAAGCACTTGCATAAATAATCTGATTTCCCAGCATGTCAGATCCTCCCTCCAAATCAACCAGCATTTTTTTTGTCCTTTGGACTGGGGATATCTGAAGAATTATAGTTTCCAGCACCCAAGAGATCAAGGTGACTCTGCTAGCCAGTGCTCCACAGTTCAGAACTTTCAGGGACTGGGAGAAGAAACACATTATTGATTACATGAGCTAAATTTCTGTAGGAACTGAGGCTAAAAAAGCAGAAATTCTTTAAAAATGTCTTTAAAGTAAAATCAGAAATGCCAACCCCACCCTCTGATAGGCTTTTGGTGAGTGGACCAGCAGTCCATGACATCTGCTACAGCCTTCAGGCTACACCCAGGAAAGGAGTTGTACAGAATGTTTTGTATGCATCCAAAAGCCACACCCAGCTGCTGCTGAACACTGAAAACACCTAGGGGAAGGTTAGGTTCCTCCCTGCTCATTTCAATAAAATCTTAAAATTGCCAGTAAATCGGGTTAGATGCCTGCCCAGAGCTGCTGCAGGTGGATCACATCAGGAACTGGCTCTTGCCCAAGCATAGTGGGGCTGCAGAAGCCTGGTGCTTCTGCATGCATCCTTTGGGATATAGGTGTTGTCAGCACATGCCCAAAACATGTCTCGGTCAGGTCCCACAGTCTACCTGCCTGCCCCATTTGTTTCAAAACCAGTCACCTGGTTAGATGAGTGCAGACTCACTAAGGCTGTGGTGCCTCTAGATTTCCATGCCCTAGCTCCCAAAAAGCCATTAAGTTACTGGGCATTCTGGGGAGAACACCTCCCTGGTCATTACTGGGGAAGTTTCCCTAGTGTTGCAGTCAGGAATAGAGGCTATTTCGGGACCAAGGAGGAAGGAGCTGGAGAAGGACCCATAGCCTCATGACCTTTTACAGAGTAGAGGGAAGGCCTTGAAGCTGAGCTGTGTCCTGAATCAGGACATCAGCTGAAAATAGGAGCATGGAAAGGCCAGACTCCTTTTCCTTTGCATGCCATAGCAGCAAGTTGAAAAAGTCATGGATGCAACAGCTGTCACCCCTCTCTGTGTTAGTACTCTGACACTGCAAAAGTGCCACAAGGCCAGGGAGAAAGGCTGGGGCTCTTTTCATCTATGCTTTGACAGCTGAGATGCTTCAGAGAGGTGTAGAGCTAAGACACAGGTGCATCTGGAAGCAGAATCAGACAGTGTGGGGAAGCTGTGACTTGTGAAGATGCCTTTCTCACCCAGCAGTGAAGACATCTGGGGACAGCTGTGCCCCAGCTTCAGCAGCTCATCTGCAGCCCTATGGGCAGGGGAATGGGATGGGATGGGATGGGAGGAGGTACTCAGTGTCCTGCCTGGCCCTGGCTGCATGAATGCCACCATCTTTGCCCTGGAGTGCCTTACATGTTGTCCTGCTTGTCTCTCCAGGCAATTGTCAGAGGAGAATGCAAATCTTCAAGAATATGTTGAGAAAGAAGTGGAGGAGAAGAAGAAGCTCAGCAGGACTAACGAAGAGCTCCTCTGGAAGCTGCAGGAGGGAGATGCCGTGAGCCCCGTCAAACTCCCACCCGCACCGTCCACTCCTTTTTATCGCTGCTCATCAGGGAACTCCTCTCCAGCAAAAGTCAGAACCTTGCGGCGATGAATCAGCAGCTGTATGCCGAAGGTTCCCTGCCTTTTATGCATTTCCAATCTGCAAACTGTTACCATCCAAGGAAATACTACCATCAACAGGCACCCAGGGTTCACGGCTGCAAGCATGTTCAGTAGCTGCATAGCTTTACACTAGGCAGGGTACTCTCATAGTCCCCATGTAGAAACTCTTGGTTCTGACGTGTTGATTAGGGTAGCAAAAAAGATAGCCAAGAGCTAGCAAAGCAGAAAGTTAGGATAGCAAAAGGTTTAGTTTGATGTGTGAACAGTTTAACTATGGTTAGAGCCAACAGTTGGGAAATGCTCTATTTATGGTTCATCAGAATGAACTTTTGCTGCAGTATTTCAGGTTAGTTACAAATATAGTTCAAGTTGTGAATATTTCTGTATATGTGTCTGTGTTTATATACATGTACCTATTGTACCTTTATACTTATATATAGACGCACACACATATATATGTAGTTGCAGATGTTCTGAATTGCATTTTTTATATTATTGGATACTACTAAGTGCTGATATATTTTCATTACAGTCAGCAGTTTTCTAACTCGTGCCTAAGACTTGTATCTAAACAAAATGCATTTCTGTTTAGCCTCCCAGGAATATTTATACCCAACCTAGAAGAAAGTTACACAGAAGTAGAAGCGCCTTCCAAGTGACCACCAAGTGGTACTATATGTAACATGAACACCAGCGAATTTGAAATTCTAAGACAGTACTGCCTTCGAAACCATCACCTTTGCATTGAACACCAGAAAAGATATGCATACCATCCACTGCTTTTTAACTCTTAGCATTGATATTCTAAGTGGAGATAGGCTAGAGATGAGAAAACTGAGGGTTTTAGAAAATTTGGTAGAGGTTACTGGTTAATACGGTTCAATTTTAGTGTCTTTAAATCCTAGTCAGATCTTATTTGGTTTTACCTTGTCGTGGTTAGGATGCAATCAAAATCTCTGGCTGTAGGTTTCTGTCGATTTTGTTTTATTTCAAGTCCCAGAAGCAAGGAGAAAATAAGTTGTTCATCCTTGACCTTTGCTGGATGAGAGGTTTCCAATAGTAAGATGAGATACTGGGCACCTGCTAGGGCTGTAGCTTCCTTCCACCTCAAATGCCAAATAGAGCATAGCCAACTACATAGGTGCAAATGAGCTCAGAATTTCTTTCCTTCCACATATCTGCATTATTTCACACTGCTACAGCTTACCCAAAGTTACAGAGCACTTTGAAGATTCATGGAAATGAGTGGCTAAACTACCTTTAACTTTCCCATCTAGAAGCAAAAATGTTCACCCAGGCTTGGGGTGACCTCCCACCTGAGGGGATGGTGAGGCCGAGGAGTAGGTGGGGTGAGACTGGCTGCAGGGCCCTCATGGGCATTGCCAACAAGATAAAAATATCCCCGAGCATAATTTAAAAAACAAAGAGATCTGTGGGATGCTTTTCTACCCATCTTAAGGCAAAGAGCCTGCGTGCAGGCCTGCTCTGTGCACTGGGGTCAAAGTTAGCCAGGAGACAGTATCTGAAGGAAATCCCTGGGGTGCAGGAGTGTTACAGGGAGGGTGGCTTTCCCACCCTGGTGTGTGGTGGCACCGGCAGGCCCTGCACCCACAGGGGTAGCATTGCACAGCCCTGCCATCCTGCTTGAGTGGGAGCTGTGCTTCAGCTTTCCTGGGAAGTACTCAGGATTCACAGACTGCAGCTTAAATACAGCTTCAACCATCATCAAAGCACCTGTGGACTGTTCCACAGTGTTAAAAAGAAAGATGATTTTTTTTCTCCTTTTTAGGGAAATTTATTTTTGTAGCAGCTTTTGCATGGTACTGTGATACTGAGTAAATCGAGCATCTTGTTAGAATAGATCATGCCACAGCAGCTACTACTGTTGAAATGCATCAGTAGATTTTAGTGTGTCCAGCAAGTACAACCTGAAAGTAAGATAGATGCCTAGCACCCACGTGCACACAAAGCCCCTTCTTGCCAAGTACGACTTTAATCACTTTGATACTTGCTAACTGCACAGCTGTTTGCAATACCTACAGCACTGTCATCTTTCATCCCACCAATATAATTCTGATACAGTGAGATCACAGACTCATAGGGTGATTCAGATTAGAAAGGAACTTTAGGACCATCTAGTCCAGCCCCCACTGCCATGGGCAGGGACACTTTCCACTAGACCAGGTTGCTCAGAGCTTCATCCAACCTGGCCTTGAACACTTCTAGGAATAGGGTATCCACAACTTCTCCAGGCAACCTGTTCCAGTATCCTACTACTCTCATTGTAAAAATTCTCTTCCTTATGTCCAATCTAAACCTATCCTCTTTCAGTTTAAAACTGTTGTCCCGTGTCCTATCACTACAGGCCCTGGTAAAAAATCTCTCTCAATTTTTCTTATAGGCCCCCTTGAGGTTCTGGAAGGCTGCTAAAAGGTCTCCCCTGAGCCTTTTCTTCTCCAGGCTGAACAACTCCAACTGTCTCAGCCTGTCTGTATAGAAGAGGTGCTCCAGGCCTCTAAGATCTTCGTGGCCCTCCTCTAGACCCACTCCAAGATCCTTGTCCCTCTTATGTCAGGGGCCCCCAGAGCTGGATGCAGCACTCCAGGGTGGGTCTCACAAGAGTGGAGTAGAAGGGCAGAATCCTGTCCCTTGCCCTGCTGGCCACACTGCTTTGGATGCAGCCCAGGATACAACTCACTTTCTGGGCTTTGAGTACCCATTGTTGGTTCATGTCCAGCCTCTCATCCACCAGTATTTCCAAGTCCTTCTCAGCAGGGCTGTTCTCAATCTCTTTATCCCCCAGACTGTATTCACACCAAGGGTTGCCCCGACCTATGTGCAGGACCTTGCACTTGGTCTTGTTGAACTTCTTGGTGTTCACATGGACCCACCTCTCAAGCCTGTCCAGATCCCTCTGGATGGCATCCCTTCCCTCCAGTGTACCAACTGAACCACTCACCTTGGTGTCATTCACAAACTTGCTGTGGATGCACCTGAGCCCACTGTCTGCATCATTTAAGATATTACAGTACCAGTCCTAATACTGACCCCTGAAGGACACCACCACTTCTTACTGATTGCCATTTGGACATTGAGCTGTTCTGGATGCAACCATCCAGCCAATTCCATAGCCATCCATCAAAGCCGTATCTCCCCAGTTTAGCGACACGGATGCTGTGTGGGACTATGTCAGAGACCTTGCAGAGTCCAGGTAGATGACATCAGTTGTTCATCCCTCATTCACCAACACAGTCACACCACTGCAGAAGGCCATCAGATTAGTCAGAGTGGCTTGTTGGTAGTTTCTAGCTACCTAGCTAGAAAGGATTCTCCTTTTTACCCTTTGTAAAAATGGTTGAGATGATACAACTGGAGTTGTTACCATGATGCTACTCTAAACTTTAAATGCACTAAATTATTGGCCCAGGTCAGGCTGGCTGAACCTGTTATAATTTATTCATCTTTCCCATTTATATTTGGTGCTTTCCTTGTCACTTTGTTAAAGTCATAGTCAAGAGATGCTTCCAGCAGTGAATTGGGAGTGGGGCTTTTTTGGTGGGAAAACTGGGACTGAACCCAGATCCATCATTATTTGCTATTATTGCCAATCCCTTTCCCATCTAATTTTTGCCTCCCAATCCTGCCTTTCACTGGATTCTTCCTTGGCACACCCTCTGGGGCCTGCCAATCACTAGCAAAGCTGCAGGAAGTTCTGCCTAACCAGAGGGACCCAGCAACCTGTCCCTGTGGAGGGTGTGAAGAGTGGCTCCTTCTGGTGCAAGACCAGAAACACAGACTTTTTTCCCCGAAAAAGGTTATTCCTTTTCTATACTTCTCCTCTGTCCTGTCTTTCTTTGCCTCTGCATGCTGAAGTAGGAGCGAAAGAAAAGCCCAGGTCACTCGGACTGTGGGAGCAAGGGAGTAGCCCCTGAATGGGGCAGCCATTCCCAGGGAATGAAGACCCCTGAGTGCCGGGCCAAGATGGTAAGCCCTGTTCTTGCCAAGGAGCTGCAACCATGCAAGGTGAGCTTGGCATTCCCAGCAGGGTAGGAGCTGTAGCTCTAGTCCCTGCTCCTTGGCAATCCCTGTTCAAAGGCAAGCAAGGGGAAGCATTTGCTTTCACAGGGCTGGAGGCTTCCTGAACACCATGGCCACTGTGGGGACCTTCCCATTTGGAAATAGGATGGCCTTTGGCAGGAGAGGGAATGTGGCCAGTGCTAAGCAGAGAGGGTTTTATCACCTCTGTCTTTAAAGAAGTTGTTTGATTTTGTTAACTCAATGCAGAAGGATGCAGCGGCAATAAAACCAGCCTAGAGCTGCTCCCAGGGGGTTCCAGAGACAGGCACTGGGAGCAGGTATCAGCCATGGGATGGCAGGAGAGCCTGCAGCAACTGGGGAGCACGGAAAGCTCCTTTCTACTGTGGGAAGGTACCATTTGGCCCTGCTGGGATGGCACCTCCAGGACTGTTGGCACAGACGGGTTGACTCAGTCGATGCACAGCGGCAAAGGCTGATGGTGGTGGCAGGCAGGGGGACGAAAGGAAAAACTATCAAGTGCAAAATCAGGTATTTTACGTCTCTGCACTGATGGTGGTTGTGTCCCATGGACACTCTGAGGAGCCTCTGTACAGTTTCCCATGCAGCAGGAGTTCTGTGGTCCCGTTTATTATGTGGCTAATGATTACAGGAAGAGTTTGTATTATTTCAATTATGATGTACAGATAAGTGTAATATATTCCTGATAATAAATCCGTGCGCCAGTGCACCTGTGGGCTGACGCATACAGATCAGCATGTCCTGCCGTGTTTTCTGTGCACACAGAAACTGGGATGAATGGGAAACAAAGCAAAACCCCATTAGAGGGTTACCCCATTAAGGTAAAGACCGAAGCTAGACAGTCATTAGCTTCCTGGCAGCAGGGCTGGTCGGCTGGGTTACCTGACGGTGTGGCTCACGTGCTGAGTTTCCATGGACTCATTTTCTAGGATGCTTCCAATAGGACTGAAGGTCCCAGAACAGTGGGTCTGCATTGTGGTATGCAATGTTTCCATTAAGGTGTTGTGCTGCAGCATGTGGCAACAGGAACATCTCTGCCAGTGGTTCAGGCCTATCAGCAAACACCTGAACTCCCCAATGTTCCAATTTGCTCAGTTTCAACACCACATCCCCTGTCCCCTTCACCCTGCCTTCCTGGTGAGAGCCACCAGGCCCCTGGCTTGCTCAGCGCAGATGAAGCTGTGGCAAGCACACAAGCTTCATGTTTTCATTGAACAGAAGCTGGTAACCAGGTAGGGAAAAACAGCCTTATATTTTTAGTACAATAGGAAACTTTGATCTTGTCCGAGTTTTCATCTTGTTGCCCTCCCACCACATTTTCAGTGCCTTTTGGGAGGCTGTGGAGTGTGCTGACCTTGTCTATGTTTAAACAAAAAAGACTTCAACTTAGTGGCTTTTAATTTCTATATTCATCCCTTCCTGCTTGAGTAAGACTTTGTATACCCACAAGGAGCAAAGGCTTGGTGGATGGTCAAGACCCCGCGACTGGAGCAGACGCCTGACTTCATTTTGTGGGGAAGCTGCAAAACAAACCCTGAAGTGCACCTGGGAGGCAGTGAACACATTGCCTTCACTTCCTCAAATTCCAACCCTGCCAAGAAAAGCCTCCCAGTGTACTAGAAACAAGTCAAGATTAAAACCCTTCAGTGGGCAGAAAGGCTTTTATGAAGTCTCTCTTGGAGACATGTGAGAAATGGTCCACAATCTGGCCATGTAATCCAGGAGATGGGATGGTCTGATTCCCCTTTCTGGGGCATCAGATGCCTGGTGAGACCCTGGGCAAGTCATGCAGGGGTCTGTTCAGTTCTCCCACTCAACGACAGGTACAAGAGCCCGTCGCTTCATCAGCAAGAGCCATGCTGACAAATTAAAGATTGTCCAGCGGTCAGAGGCAGTAGTACAAAGGACACCGAGGAAAGCATCCACTCACATCGGGAAAGGGCATTTTTGCAGTATCTATTTGGGATGCTCCAACCCTGGAAGTGCTTGAGGTCAGGCTGGACAGGGTTTTGAGCAACCTGACCTAGTGAAAGACGTCCCTGCTGATGTCAGGTAGGCTGGACCGTATCATCTTCAAAGGCACCTTCCAACCCGAACCATTCCACAATTCTATGATTTGTTTTTCAGTACAAGCTGAAGCGTGAAATTTAAAACAGTGGCAGTACTTGGGTATGGCTCACCTTCACAGTGCTTTAATAAGTCTTTTTAGGGTAGTGGATTAATTTGGCTAGGGAAAGCTATTAGAGAGAATTAAAACAAAAAATCATCTTACAGCCAAAACCAAGGCATTGCCAACGAAACACACACCCTTGGTCTCATCTCCGTATTTCCTGCCTTTCACTACAGGCAGGCTCTGGAGGTGATCTCCAGCCCCAAAGGGAAAGCTCCCCTCAGCAAGTCAGACCCTAGAGCTTAGAGGTGTTTTCTGGGCTGCATGCTCTGCTGGGACTGAGAAGCCCCTGCACACCCCCACTGCCTCTCCTGGGCAGGGGGCAGACACCAGGCACTGCTCATGTATGAACTTCATGCTTCTGAGGATCCTTCTGTGCTTCCCTACCCAGGGCAGGAATGTGCTCCACCCACCAATGCCAACCAAAGCATCACAGCCAAATCCTTTTTAGCCAGGCACCCAGCACACAAAACTGCACTGATGTGGGGGGAGGAAAACAGGGCTCCACTTGCTGTCAGAGCTGGCTCAGTTCTGCTGGCCACCCCACCACTACAGCCACACCACTGGTGATTTCCGAGGCAGAGAGGTAGGATGGCTCTTTGGAGACACCATTGTTTTCAAGCCTTTGCAGTACTCGCACCACAAAGTTTCCTGACTAAAGCTGGCAATTCCTCTGTGGAGTGTACAGTCGGGAGAAATACCTGCTGGCGTTACCTGTGTGCTGGCGAGCGATCACTCACCTGACAATCAGCAGCCACAAACCTTCCCAACATTTCACAGCAGTGACGTGCTTTAAAGCATGTGAGCACGTAGCTAAAAAAACCCAGTTAAATAAAACAAAAAAATGTAAGACCTGATACTTAAAAAAATGCAAATCTTGCAGGTACTTTCTTAACCTGGTGAAATCTAATGTTTGGTGAGAACCTTTTTTTTTTTGTGTCCATACACAGAGGGTACTGCTCACACAGGTTGAAGGATAGATCTGGTCTATGCCTGACAGCAGCACTGCAAAGTCTGCTCCATGTATAATCAGGTAGAATATCTGTGGGGAGGTAATTCCCAGGGCTACTGAAAGAAGGACATTTGTGAAGCCTGGTTTCATAGCAGCATTTGCACACAGAAGCAGTTCGCTTTCTACACACTGGGGAAAAAAAACAAAACAGGAGAGGGAGAGAGGGAAGCGCCCCAGATGAGCTGCCAGTGCTGCTGGGAGTATGCCAGAGTTGTATCTTTTCATCTTGTGGTCCCTTTTAACTGTGCTGCTAAACAAGCTGCAAGCTGCAGTAACAGCGCTGGGGAGGCCTGCATTCCACTTCCTTGTTCCTGCATTACTGATTACAGGTGTAATCTGGTTCAGGATCCCCACCACAAAGTTTCTTTCACTGCAGCCATTCTTCAGTTGCCCGTAAGCCAAACACAGTCATTTACAGCTGTCTGAGCCAGTGTCTGTGTTTCTCTCCGCTTCTGCTGAGGCTGCGTAGCTGGCTTCCACACTGTGCCATATTCCATAGGTAAAGTAGATGATAAAGCCTGTGGAAGCCAAGGGAGAGGGCACCGTTAGCTCTGTAAGGAAACAGAAACCCCTACTTACACCAGTGTAAGTCCAGCCATCCTCATGGTCAGCTTCTAGCAGACAGCCACTACCTTCCTTAGGGGAAAAAAGCAATTAACACAGGCACCAGCCTTTAAAAGTCCATCTATCCCAACCGCAAATGGGATCCTGATTTGAGCATTTCAGGCAATTCACCCTTATCTACATAAGGCTGGTGGTAGCATCTTGGGATGCAGCTCAGCTTCCTCAACTCCAGAAGCACAAGCCCCACCATCTGGAGAGCAGCTCAAGGCCAGCCAATAAGAAATGTTCTATGGTTTCTTGTTGGCAATGAGACCCATAAGATGGTTCATAGGTTCTTGTTTTGTCCACACAAAGGCTTCAAGACCCTTGAATTTGAAACAAAGCTTGTTACACGCTGCCTAAATGGCTTAAGTCACGTCACCAGGGCTCCCCAAGAATGATCGGAGTGCAGAATCCCTCCCTGGAATGCTACAATAAATTTAAGGCTAACAAAATCTAGTAAATTTGAACATAGCGTTTCTCATTCTGACTCACCTAGGAGCATCCAGATTGCAAACCGGATCCATGTGCCTGCGTCTAGCTGCATCATGAGGTAAACATTCACAAAAATACTCCCAACAGGAAGAAAGGGCAAAAAAGGTACCTGAAAAAGAACAAGAGATATGTTACATCCACAGGCACGATTAACAAGCAAGAAAGAACAGCACATCCCTTGCAAATGGGAAGTGATGGCTGTTACCAACTCTTCAGCTGCCAGCTCTGAGAAAAGGCAAGGTTAAACCCAAAAGAAGGACATCAGTCCACCACAGCAGGGGGATGTGAACGATGCTGTTCACCTGTTTTAAAAGCTTGTTTTGTGGTCCAGAAGGAGGCAAGAGGCAAATTTTAGTGGCAGTACTAAATACTTGTGCGGCAAAGGAATGAAGAGTAAAAATCAAGGACTGTATCATGGCAGGCACCTATTGAACACCAAGAGATGAAGGTAAGGGGAGTGTCAGAGGAGGGACCTGAGGATCTTCATCCAGCAGGTACCAAGGCAATGAAGCAATAGAGAGCAAATTATCCCAAGGTAAAGAAAACCAGCGAATACTGCAAGAGATGACTACAGCTGTACCAAGAATGCCTTAGTGGTCTGAGAATCAAAGAAGAATGAGACAGTAAAGCCAAAATGCAAAAGTAAGAATATAAAAAACAGCACTGGTACGCAAAGATAAAATCAAACAAGGCAAATTTTAACAACTGAAAGGTCTCTGAATACGGTGGAACTAAGTGGAAAGTGAACTTCACTCCTAAGGGAAAAGAATATTTACAAAAACAAACAGGCTGAAATGTGGGCCTTTCTTGATTTAAGTTTTGCAAAAAAAAAATTCATGCTAAATAGCTGCTCACATCATTAGAGAAAGGGAATAGGCACACAAATTAGAAAAGAGAAGAAGAATATATTTATAAATTTGGCTTTGTCAAGTCAGTAGAGACAAATTAAATTTCCCTAGGTGGGTGAGTTATGTACCCAGAGATTGCAGAAGTGATCTGTGAACTACTAAATAAGCAGTTCTGAGAGCTCTTGGTAGACTGGTACAGTCTCTAAAGACTGGAGTAGGGAGAAAAATTACCTACTAAAAAAATACAGAAAAACAACTGGGAAACAAAGAGGTCAGCCCAGGATTTCCAGAGTGATTTTGGAGAAAAATCACAGTCAGGTTGTCAATGTCTAAAGAACAGCAAAGAGATAAGAAACAAGGTTTTCAAGCATTGGAACAGGGTACCCGGGGAAGTGGTGTAGTCATCATCCCTGGAGGTGTTTAAAAGACATGGAGATGCAGCACTGAGGGACAGTGGTGGACTTGGCAGTGCTGGGCTAATGGTTGGACTTGATCCTAAAGATCTTTTCCAACCTAAATGATTCTATGATTTTATGATTACAGATTTAGCTGTGACAGGTATAATTTCTGTTTTTCTCAGACAGAGTAGTAGCTGAGTGGAAAAAAGGAGGTAAAACACCCTGAGTTAAAGGTGAACAGACCTCCTCAGAAGCAAGTTCAGAAAAGATGTTCTAGATGAGAGTTCCTAAGTTTTCTGCTCCTGGACATTTCTGTTTCCACCTTTGGGACCATAATCCCCAAATGAGCTGCAAACACTACCTTGGAAAACTCTGGTTGTATTCAGTTATTAAAATCTGTGAATTTACTGAAAAACTTTAATTGAAGAGCAATCTAAATGAAAGCTGTTTAGAGGATGGAATTATAATCCAAAATTAATTTAATAAACTGGGGAACTACCTGAAATCAATATGATTAAGCATGACTTGTAGGATTATACTGGGGGAAAAAACCATCCCAGTGTTTGTTTAATACAGAAAGGATGGTGTGCTTGGAGAGGAAAACAACAGAGTTCCTCATAATTAAGGCTGTTTAAGAGAGAATGGTCATCCGTTAGCCTCCATGGGGACTAAGGAGGACATGAAAGTGCACTTTTTTAGAGCCTTGGATCTTCACACACAAGGTTACTTCTCCTGTATCCATGATCTGATGTGGCCCTTCACAACCATCCCCTTTCCTCCAGTCTCTGTCTCTTCCCTATCCTATAACGATTTGCTTTCAAAAGCAGGGTCCTGCCCTTCCCTTCCAGCCACACCTCTGCAGAAGGTTCTGCCCTTTCAGCTTCTCCTGGACTGAAACATTCACATCACGCCTATATTCTATGCACGTCCATTTAGCCTGTGCCCTCCTTCTGAGACAGGCCAACACACACTTCCTCCTCCAACCACCTCCCAAACACCTCTTTTCTAGCTACATGTCCCAGGACATTCACCTTAAAGGAGAGTTTGGTTTTGCTTTCAGGCTGTTTCCGTATAATGAAGATGATAGTGACAACAAGGATGGCGGCAATAATCTGTACAGTATTTATCAGAATGTTTGGCTCAAGGGAAGTCAGGATACAGATACCCACAATAAGGAAACCTGTGAACAGACACCAAAGATTACTGATTTATTTTTTTCTTTTAGTTACAGGGAAAACCTAAGAACAAATCATAAGCAGGCAAAGCAGAATCTGGAAGCTCAGCAAACAAAACAGCAACCCACAAAAACCCTAACCATAACAGATAAGCCTTTCCCACTCTACAGCCCCACACACCCCATTTGTGGATTTCTTTTTAAGTCAGAAATTAAATCTGTACCTCTTCAGTTCTTTTTGCCATTACAAGAGCTTATCAAAATCACATCAAGGAGGTCGGTTTTCCCACCATGGTGAGTACAAAGCCCTACCAGCTGACTCACTGTCCCAGAGACACACTGCCCAGCGCTTACCAATGATGAAAGTTGAGACGTTCACCACCGAACCAGAGAATTTGGAAGGATCTGAATCTGTGGAACACAGTATGGCTTTGAGGGAAAACTTCTCCTCTTCCTCTGGCAGAAACCCAGCCTGTGACTCACTGGTGCTCACAGACTCGTTGTTATCTGTCTCCTCTGTAGACCTAGCCATCTGGTATGCCAAATTAGGCTGCTCTGGCTGGTACCTAGTAAAAGGAAATGACACAAAGAGCCTGTTAGTTTGTAAAGCCTGTGTGGCTTTTAAATGAGGCTACCACTCATTTAAAAGCCACACAGATAGTCATGGCTGCACGCCAGACCTCTACAGCACCAGAACAGGCCTACGTCACATCTATATCCTTTTGCTTCAAGGGGAAATTTGAGGAATGATGTCATCATGATATAAGCAAATATGGCCAGCTCTTATCACCTAGAGTTTGGCTCTAAGTAAGGCAAGTGTTTTAAAGTGGACAGTGCTCCCTTTCAAGAACCCTGTCATCCATGTCACCGAAACATGACTGGGCAACAAAAGGAAACGGCAGAGGGACAGACAGATGGTCATAACCAGGCCATTGTGTCATCTGTGGCAGTTCAGCTCCTGCATTTTGGCACGGAGGTGGCTGAGCCAACAGCTCTGCAGCTATCACACCCAGCAGCGACATTCCTGGTCCCCTACTCCTCCATCCCAGGCTCTTCTGCTAGCTTGTCTGCTGCCACATGGGGAAAGAAGAGGTGGATCAAGAACAGTTGGTGCATGTGTGGACAGCACATTCAACAGGGCTGTGACACACAACCATGTGGATCCATAAATAAAAATCTCTCTTCCAGCCCCAGCTCTCTGTTACAGAAGGTTTTGTCAGTGACTCAGCCACAAGTCTGACTAAAGGACTGGGCCACTCTGAAAGTCACCTTAAAACTGCTCCTATGGGGACATGCTCCCAATGAGGCATTTGTTAAATACTGAAGATTGTGAAATCCTTGGGTACAGCCACAGCAAGGAACTAGTGGCAGGATCTTACAGCTTTGGAAACAATTCAGCTGCTACATCATTAAGCAGTCAAGAGGCAGACAAATAAGCTGCCCAGGCCACTACAAGACAGGTTTTCGGCTCTGCCAAGCCATGATGGGGGAAATGTCATGCAATAGGCACAGCAGCTTGCAAAAACAAATTAAAAAGCCATCTCTAGCTCTGAGGAAAAGAGTAGGCTGGGAAATCAGGAGTCTTAAGATGGGCAAGGTAAATTGGCAAGAATTTTCAAGAATTCTACAGAACAGCACTGGCCCTTCACCTGCTGCAAGACTGTTCTTAGTTCAGTGCAATTGCTGTGGAAGCCTCCATCTGATTCTAAGTCATTCAACACACAAAGGTATTTTTCAGTAACATGATCTTCAGAGCATAGTTTTCATGAGTCAAGTGCTGTTGTCTGTTAGGTGCCAAGCACTGAAGACCTGAGATTTTTAGCTTAGGTTTGGGAAGCTGTGGGAGCTCAGTACTTCTAAAAGACACACCCTTAAGGCACTGATCCTGCAAATACAGGCTCAGTTCTTTTCCTGCTGCTAGACTTCATCTCGAATCCCCGTTCAAAAGGAGGACAACCTGAAATTGTATCCCCACTGGGGACAAGAGTGGTGACAAGGCAGGCATCCAGGATCACATATCTCTCCTTCCTACCCGTTGGCAGATCTCCTGGGGCATTTAGAGTTGACCACAGCAGGACTGGCACGGAACAAGGGTTAACCAAGTTCAGAGGACTTCCCTGTAGATCCAACTAACACAATCCCCCATGAGCTTAGAGAAACAAGTTCTTCACATGCCTGTAGCTGGAGATGCACCCATAGAAACTATGAGAGCATCTGACTGCTGTGCGGAATTCTCTGTGTGTGACAGAAGAGACAAAGCTTCTACATTCTTACCTCAGTACCAACACACAGGCTGCTACCAAGGAGTAAGCCAGGAGGGTCCCGATGGACATGAGGTCCACAAGATCTTTCAAGTCAAAGAGAAAGGCCATAACAGCTGTAGGAGGAGAGGAAGGTGACAGAGAAGAAAAATCAGCAACATGGCAGAACATGCACATCTCAGGAGCATTAATAATGATGCAGCACTCATGTGACTCTTGCTCAGGACTTGGCAAGGGAGCTCAAGATGTCCAAAGATAAGAGGAGGCAGGCCTTGGTGCATGAATAGCTTAAGCTCCCACAGGCTGTCCCAGCCTCACTAGCTGAAACAATAGGAAACACCACAGTAAATTCCAGCCTGTTTGTCTCACATGGGTATGTTCACCCAACGACCAACAATAAGCAGGGGTTTAAGCCACAACCCCATTGTTAGTCCCCCAGTGGAGCTGCAGCACTCCTAAAGTCACAATTATCTCCTGGAACTAGCTAGAGGGACAGAGGATGGGCAGCACTTTGCCCTGGTATCTCAGCTCAGCTGGGGTGAAACCAGGCTTGTGCATGCAATGGGACCAAGCATCAAAGAGGGCATCTTGAAGTAGCAGGTGTCATCATGGGGGTTTCCAGAAGAAGGCTGCCATCCCTTAGGGACTACCCTGCTTACACACCCTCACCAGGTAACCCCGGTTGTACAGGACTTTGAAGAGGGCTTTCAGAAGGCAAGAAAGTGGATAAAAGACACAGAGTCAGACACATAAGAGTGCAGGGACCTCAGAGCTGAGCCTAACCCAGCTTGTCCTTAATGCACAACCTGGAGCCCAACAACCAGCCCAACCTTCAAACTCAGCTGGCAAGAGCTGTCTCTGCAGCTTTGTGTGGGTTTTGGTCATAGGCATTACAGACCACTTCGATGAGACTGAAAAAGCTTTTTTTTCACTTTATATTGCTCTTTTCCCTACCCCACCATGGTCTGGACCCAAGAATACCTGAAGAGGAAGGTGCAGGAGAAGGAAGCTGTGAGGAGGCTCTGCGAGTCCCAGTGGCAGGAGCTGAGCCCTTTCACAGGAGCTCAGAGCCCAGGGCAGCAGTCCAGCACCAACTCCCCACCAAAGTTGGCACATTCTTGTACCCATGGCTCATCCTGCATTTGCAGCAGAAGGTAAAGAGGAAGCAGCAAGGCTCTCTTCTTTGCCAGGCATGGTGAGGAAGGGGGCGGTCACATGAGAAGGGTAAGCTTCTCATCCTTCCTGTCTGGGAAGTTTAATTCCCATATTTCTGGGGGGCCAGGAGAAGGAAGGGGAGAACAGGATGGCTGCCAGCTGTGACTAACTGATTAACAAATGCCAGTGCCACAGGGGACATCTGCCTGTCTCCGGCTGCTCTGGCATCTTCCGCAGAGCTGCTACCCACGGGCGGTGCAGTGTCTTCAGCCAAGCCAGGCCAACAGCCACGAAGATGCTGGGGCACCACTGGCTGCCACCTTGCAGGGAGTTAATTACTTTTAAGGCTGGCTGAGCAGATAAAGGCAGCTCCTGGCATGAGACAGGATGGCAGCAATGAGCTCTGAGAAAGAGGGACAGGCACAGAGCAAGCTACTCATGCTCACCCAGACTCTCCAGGGCATGCCCTGGAAATCCAGGACACCCTCTGGGATGTTGTGTTCTGCAATATAGCTAATTAGTAAGTGGGCTAGAGTCAGGCGGACTTATCTGCCCTGAAGATGAGCTTATGTCTCCTTTCCACAGATTTGTGCATGTCTTTGGATCCTACCTGCAGTAGCTCCTGATGTCACTGTTGCAATCAAGGGAGTTTTTCTCTTCTCATTGACTTTAGCCAAAAATTTAAAGAGAAGTCCATCTTCTGCCATAGCATAAATTATTCGAGGCATCGGAAACATGGAGCCAAGGAGACTACAGACACAGGAAGGAGAAATAATCTACTTATATCACCTCCTGCTGAGCACAGGCACACAAATGAAAGCAAATTTATGGCAGTGTAATTATAGAACAGGTGGCTTTTGTTCACTTCAGCTTCTCCTTTGAGGGCTCCCTCTGAACACCCATGTTACTGATAGCTGGTAACTGAGGTGCAGCTCTACGATTTTGGATAGCTAAACTTAGCCATGGGCCATAAAACCAGCCTGACTTTCAGGCAGTAAAAGAGCTGTAACTTCTATGAGCCTCTGCGAGTTGCTCACCTAATTGAGCATGTCTAAGTTGATTTGAAATAGGCCTTCTGAGTTCAGAAGGTGACATGTTCTGTCTCCAGCCTGCCCTGCCTCCCATCCAGATGGCTGTCCTGCAGGTAACCTGCAGACAGATGGCCCTGGATATGGCCCATGTGCTCCTGAAGATGCACCCTGCACTACCTGACCCAAGTCTGCTCTCCATCCAGTAGCCCAGGATGTCTTGCACCCAAGCCATGCCTGCATTGCTGATGCCATGATGATTTTTGTCTTTTCTTTTATACCCCTGTTATAGCTTTTTGCAACTTCTGTATTCTTGGTGCTTTTGCCTACATTCTTGGACTTGTTTGTTAAGCTAAGAGACTAAACATTTTAGAGGCTTTGTAGTTAGGGTGCCAGTGTGCCCAGGCCCCAAGGTCCTCTCCAGAACACATTTTGTAAACTAAGATAGAACCATCCAGGGGAAGGTTCCTTGGAGAGGGGGGCTCATTCGAGCCTCTCATTGGGGAATTTTGATAGATATGCTAATTAGTAAGACCTAGAATGTAAGACCAGATATAGAGGAGGAGATTGCGGTGGCCATTGCGGGGGTGCATGGAGGTGTATTCGACCTGGTCATGGTGCACCTAACGATCCTTACAATAAATACCAAGGTAATACCCTTTTCCCCTTCTAACCGTGTTCGCCTCTTGATTTTAAGACCAGGAAAAGGCATCATTGCACAGCTGCCTCCGTGACTTAGTCACTCAATCCAGGTTTATATTCCTGAGATGCACCTGCTGGGAGTTCTGCTAAGATAGGAGTTTCTGAAGTGATACTGGTCACCTGCTTCTCTGGTATCTATCACAGGGTGAAATCCTGGTCCTTTTGAAGTCAGTAGCTCTGAATTTCATCCCTGGTCTCTGCTCCATTTTTCAAAGGAGGTGGAGATACATGTTTGCCTTGAGAGATGCAAAAATGGAGAGCAGTGTCTTACCTCGTAGAAAGCGCACACAAGGAACCGACAGCCACTGCATAATTGGCTCCATCCCAACCCACATACTTAAAGGCATTGGGTAAAGGGCTATTGGTATCCAGCTGGTAGTAAGGCATCATGAGTGTCAGGGCAGCTGACACACCAAAATAAGCCACAAAGCAGATGAGCAGAGATGCCACAATGCCAATAGGAATGGCCTTCTGAGGGTTTTTTACCTCCTCGCCTAGAAGAAAGGAATTTAAATATCAGTTAAATGACGAGCAAGAACTTTATCTCAACCTAGGGCAGGAATGCTGGCTGGGGCTTTCAAAAGTTTCGTAGGCACAGAGGTGGTATTTGACCATAATGCTGCTGATGGCCTGCTCCATCCACTTGGAATACCACAGCCTGTTTGCTCCCATTTCTGCTGCTCCTGTCACTTCTTCTGACACACATTTGTGGAAGCTTTGTAAACTCAGGCACAGAAACAATCTGGATTAAAAACAGTCCTTTCCCCAAAATAGATCATCCTTCTATACTCCTTCTATCCTACTGATGGTGCACATCCAAGAAGAGTTCAATGATCACAGATGATGGAACAAGAAATTATTGTGCAGGTGTAGGGAAAATCCTTGGATGCCCATCTTAGTAGCATCTCCACCAGAACTAATACACCATGATCATGGCACCATAGGTGCCCAGTTCCAGAGAAAGGCAGAGTACCTGAAAGTCATATGGATCTTTTAAAACGCATTTTAGAAAAAGGACCCCCTCTAGTTTTTATGGAAAATTTTCAACAACCAAGTAGGGAAAAATGTGTGTAAAAAACCAAAATTCCTCAAAATGCAGGCACTGATCAAGTACAAAACATATTTGTGCCTTCCTAGTCCTACAAAACTGCTCTGAAAGCAAGAGCTCCTGAGGTACAGCATTTCAGCAGGATGAACTGATAAACAGATCCATACAACCTACAAGTCAAAAGCAGATGAATGTTTCTCCTACACAGAGAGGCTCCAGGGCTGGCTGGAGTAATTGAACACTTCTCAAACTCTTTGCTTAGATCAAGATGTAGTAATCCTTTATCTGTCTGTGATGATTTCCTTCTCCCTCTGCTCCAACTGTTCTTGCCAAATGTGAAATTAAGGATAATCCTTTCTTCAGAGAATTAGGTTTCTTCTTAGCCACAAGAAATTTGACTATGCTGATGGCTTCTCTCACAAAATGAGACCTCTTAACCTTTAGAGGTAAAAACTCCTCCTGATTCTGAGGCACAGCTTTAGGGTGCAGATTACTCCCCAGAGGCCTCCTCCTTCTCTGGATCTTTAAAATACTCCAAGTCACCAGAGCTTCTTCAGCTGAAGGCACTGAAGAACTCTGTTCCAGAATAACCTGTTGATTAAAGTATCATCTGGAGTTAGAGGCTCAAATTCATACCAGGTATCTGAACCTGGGCCTTCCTGGTTTGCCTAGCTGGTAAACCTGGACATGTATTTTGTGGAGTCTGACCTGGTTAGTGTCATATCAGACCATCCACAAGCTTGGGCCCTGCAGGCAAAGAAGAAGGGAGGAAGCTCGTGGGTTATACAGTCTATCTGTGTGCCACAGCAGCTAGAAGTCAGCCCTTGGGCACTCAGGGACTTGAACAAATTCAGCACTTCCACTATTAGAACAGCTGAGCCAGAAGCCTATTTTGAGCTGAAGTTCAGAGGGATGACAAATGTGTCGTGAATTCCCTTTCATCTGTGCTCTTCAACATTACTGAAAGTCAATCTACCAGCAGCCAAGTTCATAACCAGAATGAAGACAATCTTCCCTCTTACCTGTAGTAGCAATACAGTCGAATCCCACAAAAGCATAAAAACACGTGGCTGCCCCTGAGAGGACTCCTTTCCATCCATAGGGCATAAACCCTCCAACACCGTAGAGCTTTTCTTCCTGTGTTTGACTGAAAGGCATGGCACTGGGTTAGAAGCAATCCTGCCTAGCTGGGAGTCACAAAGATATTCACATAGCTCGTAACAAAATCCAAAGCCAAAGTTTGGAGCAGGCTGGAAGGAGCAGGCTGTTCATTTCATATGCTAGCATACAAATACCAGGCAAAATGCTAAGCCCTACCCACTGCTGAGCTTTGGACTGGCCTGCAACAGCCTGGGGAATGCACGGAATAAAAATGGTTCACGGTTTGTTCCCACCACCTGTTTTGTAGGGTGGATAAAAATGTCTTGGCTAAGACAAGGAGAAAATAGCATGAATATCAAAACCCTCTCCTAACATTACTGCATGTGTGTAGGTACACATATTCATTTATACAGAAGCTTCTGGAAAAGCTTTTTGAAAAACTGAGAAACATGTAAGCCATCCACTTTTTACTTCAGATGGACTCAGATAAAGTGTAGGTATAGACATAAGAGAGGAATGCAGGGTGCCATGACTGTTTAAAATCCACCCCGTCTTCCATTCTCAACTTCCAAATTCCTTATGCCAAACTCATATTCAAACCATGCTTGCAACCGTGAGAGAGAAGTGGAGCCTGGATCCCTGAAACACCAAATGCTTTGCTGAGCCTTATCCAAAGCTCACTGAGGTCAGCAGACAAACCCAGGCTGATCTCAGTGCACTCTGGATTGGGACCCCAGATCCACGTGCCTTGTGTTGAGTGACATACAACAAGCATACTCTTCAGTCCAAGTGACTTAGACCACTTTTTCAGTGAAAAGCCTTTGTAAAGATGAATTAAAGCAGTTAAACCAAAGTAAATCCCAAATCTGCATGTCTTCTCACATAAAAGCATCTGAACTCTCTCACTGAAGCTCTGCTGAGACTTAGATGAAAACTGGCCTATAGAAATAGCACAACCCAAATGTGGATTACTCTGGAAATAATGATAAAATAAACCCCAGACAGATTTTACAAAAATATTAAGTCCTATGGGTCAAAAAGCTGCAGCTATACTTTGAAACTCTTGCACTAATTGCTCCTTGCATGGGAATAGAAGCAGGGAAGGAGGGCACCTGTCCTATAGAAGCAATTTGTTGCAGCAGGTTGAATTTTGAAAAGAGGCTCAAAAAGTGGCTTTTACACAAGATAAATTTGACCCACACAACATTAGGAATCTCATCAGATTTTGCCCAACTGTGCTTCCTTGCAGGCCAGCATAAAGGGTTTAGGCAGCAAGCCAGGACTGAGCTGATACATGTGGAGATATTTCAAGGCCCTTATTCTGTGTTGTACAGTCTCAAGAAAAAATAATACCTTTGTCTTACTGGTAAGCCTTGTAAGCACCTTAATTTTGGTCTTGTATAGGACAACAGAATTTTGGCTAAACAGCAAAATGTCATTACACACAGATTTATGATACGCTTGCTGCAATGCATTAAAATAATCTACCACTTGCCTTCATTTTATTGAGGCATTTGGGACAAGGTGTCTAAAAGGGTGTAACAATGCCCCAAGCATACTGCCCAAGAATTCAAAGAAAGTACACAGCTGTACTTGGACATGGCTTCATACAGGCACCAGAGCCAGCCTGGTATAGCCTTGAGCAGAACACTGTTTAAAGAGCTTTCTTTCAACTTTGGTCTTAAGTCTAGAAATGGTCAGTCCTGCAGCAGGGCCTGTGATGACACAGCCAACTCCTAGCACTTTCAGCCCAGAAGTACAGCCTGCTTTCAGCAAACATGCACCAAAGACAGCTTTCCCTACAAGGTATCTGGCAAAGGAGGCAGCCATCCCATTCACCATTTTTCTAATTCAGTCCACAACCCCCCATTTAAACCTGTTGTTGAAAATGTGCCAGCTTCTGAGATGAAAAGAAAACACCCAACCTACTTGTCTTTGGAAATGCTATGGCTGGTGTTGTAAATGTCCTGTTCAGTCAGATTCCAGTTTTTAACAGATCCTTTCACGAAGCCAGAGATCACGACAAATCCAAGCACAAGGACGTTGATGCAGGTGAACACTTTGTTCACCAGGGCGGATTCTTTCACTCCAAAAGCTAAAAGCCCTGGGGAAAAAATGGCATAGGTCAGGTATTTCACCACCAGCAGCAGGTGCTGGGGACTCACAGATGTAGCTCAACTGTGTTCATGCTGTGCTCTGCCCAAATTATCACACCATGTTTCTACACAAAGCCAAGCAGCTCAGGATTAACTCACCCAGAAGTAGAATGAAGACTCCAGCTTAGATGTTACTGCTGCAGAATGTGACACACCTTCCCACCCAGCACGCCCATGTGGACTGTGTCCCTGGTAAAGTGCTTTGCTGACACACCTAAACTACTCCCACAGCCTCCAACTCCATACAGAGGTCTGGAGAAAGCACAACAGGTGGTTTTTCATGAAGGAACATTGTCTTAGAGGTCTTGGCCAAATGTAGAAGTTATGAACAACACTCAACTTTCCTTAGAAATGGGGAAATATGAGCAAGGACCAAAACCAGGAGGATTCTACTTCTAATAGCTACTTCTAGTGCTGAAGACAAAGAAGAAGGTGGCATCTTGGGAATCCTGCTCCCACCCAAATCAGCAAGAGTTTTGCAAGTGAGTTCAGTGAGAGCAGGATTTCAGATTGGTCTTAAGATCATTTATCCGAAGAAGAGCATGGCTACAGGCCTTGGCAAATAGAATTTCACTGAGGCATAGCTTGGCTTCTCAGGTCGGTAAGCTCTCAACTTCCTCTTCAGGTGCCTGAGTTTTAAGAACTGAAACCTTTAACCCAAATCTAAGGCTGAAGGAGAAGTAAAAAAACTTCATACAGGCCTGAAGGAGAAGAGAAGCACAACACAAGTGTTCTTATTACTGCTACTCCAAGGGACTTGAAGGAGAGAGAAGCATCCTGTGTACTCGCCTTTCCTTCTTCTGAAATAGGAAATAAGCTGAGACAGCCATATCAGGAGTGTTTGATAAGACTGTATACCAGCCCATGAAAGCTTGTAAGGTACCACTTAGAAATCTGAAGCTCAGGACAGTGCAAGCAGAAATAAACTCATGGTGATTATATTTGGGACTAAAGCTGCTCATTCAGCAGCTTTTTTTTAGAAAAGAATGGTTTGGCTTTTTTATTAAAATCCATGGAATTTGCTTCATGCAGGAGCATAAGGCCACCTTATTCTAAAGTAAACTTTATCATTTTATACCTCAGCAGTGCTGGAGTTCTAAATTTTGGAAATTGTATATGAGGTGAAAGACCAGATTCTGATTTTAAATGAGCGCAATTCATATTAAATACAAATGAACAAAGAGGAAAATCTTTCCCATTCAGATGCAATCCTGAAAACAGAGGGCTGCTATTGGCTTCAGCAACCCTCGATCTAATCCTAGATCCAAATGCAAACCCAAATGCCAAAAGCATCCCTTGCTTATCAGGCCTGTCCCTGTGAGCACAGCTCACACCATGAGAAGGCCATTCCGATTAGAGTGGGAAATGTCAGAATAACCTTGCTAGTGTGACACTGCAGCTTCTGCAAGCTGGAAACCACAAAGGAGTACAGAAGTGTAATTTTTTTAATTTGCCTAAATCTGGCAATGTTTTGCAAGAACCAGTTGGAGCAGAGGTAAACATTCTGAAGCATTTTGATCTACAAGTTGTCAAAACTTTTCCTATTCATGATCAAAGCCTTGGGACATTTTTAGGAAAAAAAAAAAAAGAAGAGGCACTGACTGTCCATGACACATTTATTTCCCTGGAGTCTTGTATTCACTTCTGCAAATTGAAGCCCATATATATTTTTGGAAAAAAACAAAACAGTAGTACATGAGACTGTAACCAAGGCCTCTTTTTTTTTCCCTCACTTTCCTGGCTCAAGGCATCAAAAATTGGCAGATTATCAAAGAGGGAATAAGGTTGATAGAGCAACTGCATTAAATTCTTGTGTAATACGATTTGTGGAGGGAAGGATTAAACTTCCGTACCTGATTGAGGATAACAAGCCATCTTTTCTTTTCCTTCTTATATAAAATTTGATTGAAGGTTTTAAAAGTGGCTCAAAAAATACCAGGAATGCTCTCCTCTAATTAAAAACCTTGTAAATAGGCTATGCCCTGTGCTAACTCCACAGCAACTATATAGGTCAATCCAACACTTGTAGCAAAGAAAGAGTCTTTATTATGTTGTCCAAAATAAATCAGGACTTCATGCTCATTCCAAAAGCAAACAGTGGGATTACAGAAGAAGGAGGTGCAAGACCCACAAATCCCTCCAGTGCCTCACCTGTTAGGATGACGATTATCACCACGGCAAAGATGTCTGGGTATTTTGCTAGCACTCCAGGAGCATCCATCGTCATGTATTTTTTACAAAATTTTTCAATGTGCTGCCCTATGATTTCATCAAATGTCGCACTCCAGGCTCTGGCCACACTTGAGGTTCCTGCCAGAGGATAGAAAGGACAAAGATGACCCTTTGTGGCTGGAACATGTTCCAAACCAGGGGGAACCTTGTAAGGCTTTTCAATATGGAGGGCCTCAAAGCAACCTTGCATGTGCTCCCAGGTGCTGGGACTAGCCCAGCCCACAGCCTGTGTTTGTTCATGCTTGGCATCTGCTCTGATGGTAACACACACAGGTGGTGGGCCTCAAGACTTATGCTGAGCTGACAAGATGAGAAAAATCCTTTTAGTCTGGCTTATTTGCAAACCTCAACTTTGCCTTAGATGCTGCCCTGACTGACCTTTTCCTTACACCCCCAAGAGCCCGACCTTCCCCCAAACCCAGTTATTTCAGTTACCAGAGAGTTCCAAATGTAATGCTGGCAGAAGTCCCTGGCAGCCCGTTAGGTGGCTGCAGCCCAGGCAGAGAGACCGTACAGAATCCAGCTGCCCTCCAGCAGTGCGATGGTGGTGCACCACACTACTTGCCCAGCTGTGCACTCTGGCAACACTCAGGTCTGCTCCAACCTCCAGTGCTAGAGGAGCACTGGAGTTTCCAAGCAGGAAAAAGACCCAGATACAATTCACATGTTATCTGAGCATAAGTCAACCTATTGCAGAATGCTGATGATGACCACAGCAAGTGGCACAGCTCCTGCCTGCAGGAGGTGCTCAGGCTTTGCTCTCTGGGGCGGTTTGCTGTGGTTCGAGTGCATCCAACTACATGCAGCTTGCTGGGGTGAGGACTGAACCTGGGGTCTCAGGACAAGCAAGTCAGGGACAGTGTCTGGGCCATAAAAGTTATTCTAGAGAACTGAAAACCACCAGACAGTGACAGCATTTTGTAAATGAGGTAGGTTTGGGTAAAAGCTCCCTTCCCCCTCTCCTGTGTTAAACTGGCTACTGTTACACTCCCAATGTCTTATACAGTATGTACACTATATAAAACAGCACCTAACTGCATGTTATAATTAGTGCTGTACATAATTACCTAGTTAAAAAAAGAGCTGGGCTTGGTTTTGGCTTGCAGATCAGTTCCTCAGAGGATGCCATCAGGGGCCCCTTTCCACCCAGAACAGTCTGTCCTGCCACACTCACCTGTGAGTGGGTGTTCAGGTCCCAACTCCAGCACCTGCAATCCTGTCAAACAATGTCTGTGCTCACCTACAGCCAAATCCTCTGCAGCAGTGGTGGGCAGCACCTGCAGCACAGCTGGGAACACTCACCTGCCCAATCCAGCTTTGCAACAGCATAAAAATTAAGCTGCAGAACAGACCTGTTGGGAGACTCTTCTGTTCACCAAGACAGAAAAGTGCACAGTATGAACACCTTTAAAGAGTTTGGACATCACTGCCATCAACTTAATCTTGAGAAATAGCAAAAGTTATCGTATACAACATTACAATTTTTCAGCTTAGCTTTAGCACGATTTGAGGGGAAAAAAGAGTATTTTGGTGCTCTTTTTTTGTCCTAGCACTAATATTTCACGTTTTAGGACAGGAACACCCAACTCCTGCATGTGTTACATTAGATGCCAGCTGCTTGGATGCCAGTTCCACATAACCATCAGCCATTTATCCAGAACTCTCTGTAACCAACAGGCTTGAGGGAGCAGGGGGAATCTGACAGTCCTTCAACTACACAGACACCTGGATAATATCTTGCTGTTATTAGAGAGCACAGTGCAAAGACATTCAGCTTGTACCCAGGAGGATTTACTAGCTCTGGGTCAGCACAGCCTCACCAAATTGGATTTGGCTCCTGCCTACAGCACACAGCTCCCAGGAGAACTGCAGAGCTCAGGTGCTGGGCTCGCTGCAGGAACAGACACAGGCAAGGAGGTCACCAAATGCCAGGAAACCCCAGCAGCAGCTACTTACCAGAGATGCTGTTACTCATCATACTACAAGCTCCCACCAGTTTCCAGTTCCTGAAATGCATCCCACAATCTGGCACAGTTCCCCAAACCCACATCACCCCAGAAGAAAGTTCACATGAGATCCTGGTCCTGGACACCTTCCTCCTTTTCTCTAGACCATAACTGATCAGTTGCATGCCCATTTTTTTCTCATCACTCACCTCCAAGACTCCAAACAAGCTTTCCCCCAAGTCAAGTCACTTCAATTAATTAAAAGCTAGTGGCCACCCATCCTGGGACCCCAGGATTTCTTATTCCACCCTCATAATACTTCCTGAGCAGATGTCTGAGAACCTCAGCATGAAAACACCAAGCTGGCCGAGCCCCTTAGAGATGCAAGCTCATTTTCGATGCACTGCTTGGCATTTTCTCAGCAAGATTAAGAAAAAGATTGGCTTTCTGCCCATCAAGCCCTGGCTCTGAAGTGCAGTGTGTGCCTGTCAGAGACTGGCAGAGACTGAAAGCACTGATGTCTCAAGACATTTAGGGATGCCTGTGTGTGTGACAGCGAGCAGGTCAAGCCTTGCCCTGGTGAGGCAGTGCCCTGCCCCCACACCCCCCAGCCTCTATTCCAGCCCTGCATTGGCACACCAGGGGCAGGGCTTCACTCCGCCTAACCCAACTCCTGAGTGGCCAAATGACCAGAAGTCCCACCTGGGGGGAGGGCCCACAAAGGCTCAGGGTTTTTTAAAGCGGAGCATGAGTTCAGCACATGTCTTGACTCTACCTCCCTCTTGGAGTTGCTCTCTGAACACTGCTGGAACCCAGGAGTTGGTAGCTATGTGTGCTTTTCTGTATCTTTTCTGTCTTTCACTCCTTATTCTAATCCCCTCTTCTTGGAACATTTTGAGTAACTTAACATGGAACGGGTTTAAAGTTTGCTAAGCTGGATGGGCTAAATTAATGCTCTGAGAAGTGTTTTATGTTGATTGGATGTTGTACTAAGTCTTTTGCCAAAGTTTCCTGATTTTTCGAAAGTTTGCCAGTAAACTTTTGTGTTGTTTTGACCTCTTGAGAATATCTGGTTGGTATTTCTCCCGTGTGTCTAACCCAGAGTACAGGAACCATTATAAACACTTTCAAAAGTCTCACTGAACGAGTTCATGGGGGCCTTACAGTGGCACCCAACATATCTTTCTCCTCCACGCATTCAGAAGCTGCTGGGAGTTGTCCTTGCTCACAACAGGGGCAATTAGCACTGAGAGAAATGCTGGGTGAGATAAAGAGACCTCCTATACCTCATATCCTCCCCCAGTGTTCTTCCACCTTAGCCACCCTTTCTCACAAATTATGAGAAAGACAGTTTACAAATACACATTCTTGACACAGGACTGACTGAAATAAAAGTAACAAAGTTGTATTCAAACACATTCACAGATAGTATCTACTTATTTTTTACTGTATTTTCTGCCTTGTGACAATACAGTGAGTAGTCGACTCTGAAATAAAAACTGAGGCAGTTGTTCAAAATCCATTATGAGAGGGGAAAAAAAACCTCAGAAATACCACTCTGAGCCCAGATCCTCGGAGTAGAACATTCAGTAGGCAAAACTTTTCATTGTGCATTTGCAGAATCAGGTTTTGGGACAGCAACTCATGTCACTCATTTTGGTCGTCCAGTATCATGGTAGGAAGGGCCCCAAAACCAACTAGATGAAGGGCATGAAGGAGACGATTTATCATTACTTTTCTGGAACAGAAGAAAAATTACCAAGAAGTCTGCATGTAGCCTAAGCAGAGTCCATTTTAGAAGTCCGGAGGAAATTATATCCTTACTTTATTAAAAATTATTTTTATCTACTCATCACAGTAAATGTTATTCACAAAATAGCTACAGGACTCTGATTTCTTAAGCAGCTGAGTTTAATTGAATCTGGCTTTTCATCTTCTCTTTTCTTTAATTTTTTTTTTTAAGGAGGAGGAAGAGAAGAGGAGAAAAATGTTTCAGCAGGAAATGTTTCAGAGGAAAGCCAGCATGATCTCAGAGAGGCAACTGCTTTGCCACTATGCTGTTCTTGATATGATCTTACCCTCCAAGCACCATGGAAACTAAATTCCAAGGCAATGCTTACAGATCCCATAAAATGCATTTTAAGAAAAACCAACTCCCTTTATTAATTTAGCATACAGTTGGTTTTCAGTTTAACTAGCAAGCTTTCAGTCTCAACTGGCGAGTCTGTTGCACCCTTAATTAGAGGCATGATAACAAGCAGCCTGCCCAGAATGTGCTTGAAAAGACACGAATCCTTAATTAGCAAAGTGTGGCTTAGTTTTAATGCATCAGCTGAGTTGCACAGCGCATGCTCTGAGCTTGATCCAGGGCCTCTCCTAGTGGGAGTCAAGGGCTTAGAAGGGATTTGGTTTGTATTTTCCAGAGACTCTGAACCTGCAGATCATCTTAAGATTAATTCTGCAGCAATTCACAAGACAAAACTCTTATCTCCAGATACTTTAAATAGATCCCAAAGGGACCAGAATTAATCCTTGATCAGCAGTGAATACAGATGCTCTGTATAAAAGCAGGTTTCTGTGATCAGCTCCCTTCTCAACAGAGAGGACACTCTTTTCCACCCTTTTGTGAGCAAGTGTGCAGCAGCCAGGGAATGCCAGAGGGATGAGGTGGAGATTCAAAGGAATTCCCAGCAGCAATAAGCCCACATTAGGATAAACCCTCAGCCAGCAGCACACGACTCACCTCACCAACTGGCAGGAGCCACCAAAAATGCATCCCGCAGACGAGTCCTGAAATCCTCGGTGAGTGCGTGAGTGAAGCATCTATTTTGTAATGGTAACACAGGCACCCAAACAAGGGTGACCTTACAGACCAGGCTGCCACCTTGAACTACAGCTGGGGTCTGGCAGCACACCCACCATACTTACCAATAACATAGGAGAGGATTAGATTCCACCCTGTGATGAAGGCCCACAGCTCACCCACAGTCACGTAGCTGTAGAGATAAGCTGATCCTGTCTTAGGAACTCGAGCACCAAATTCTCCGTAGCAGAGTCCAGCCAGCACTGAAGCCAAGGCAGCAATCAAAAAGGAGATAACGATGGCAGGTCCCGCGTTTTCCCGTGCCACAGCTCCAGCCAGTACATAGACACCTGCACCCAAAGTGCTGCCTACTCCCAGAGCCACCAAGTCAAACGTGTTGAGGCATCGCGAGAGCCGACTGTCTTCTCGAGTGCAGTCCACGTTTTTCCGACGAAGAAGCTGGTTTCCAAAATTGGTAATTTTCTGACACTCCATCTTGTTTGGGTCTGCAAGAAAGATGCTGCTGTCATTATCCAGACCAGGATTCCCTCCTACATCAGCAACACTGCACAGATACAATGCTACTACAGATATATAATAATACACAGATAAAATTATAATATAAATATAAATTATAATTATAATAATAATACACAGATACAATTTCAGCAAATGAAACTTCCCATTTTCTACCTTTTTACAGGGCAAAATGTCTCCTCTGGCATTTCATCAACACTTATCATGGGTAATTAAAATAAACAAAACTAAAGCATTTTCTGCTTCCAGCTCTCGATCATGCTGCAAACCTTGTGCAATCCCGGGAGAGAGGTGATACTCCAATACAGCTCCCACCCCACTCTGCAGTCACCCAGTCCACACACAAGTGGGCAAACTAAAAATGTGAATTCCTTTTTTCAGATTTCAGAAGGGTTTTCCTGTTCTGGGCAAGAGAGTACTTTAAAAGTGAATGTCCCAGTTGCCCCATTTACCACACTGGTTCACACTGCAGAGAGCTTGTGGAATGCACAAACCCTGTATTACTGGGATGAATTTAAACCTGAGGATGTTGCAGGGTTGTACGTAACACATTCCAAGCTGATGGGTACTCAGCCTAAGGAACTCCAGGACAACCTCCTCTGTAAGATGTGTCGTGCAGACATCAGATTTTCTCTGCTTTGCTCTACAAATCTACAGGCTGTGTGTGGCCACAGCCTATAAGGATGAACCTCATCTTCTATCTCAGACTGCATCCTCTAGCTCCAAGAGCCCCACCCTGATATCCAAACTGCACCATTAAGCCTGGCTTCAGCAGAAGGGCTGTAAAAATGTTTCTTCATTAATTATGGAAAAGGAAAAAGGTTCTTTTATTCAGTGCTGGACTGAGGCATACGCTTTCCAGCAGCACAAACATCAATACTATGCAGAGAATAACATGCAGACAAAAATACTCCTAAATGCAATTTACAGTATAGTTCAGTGAGACTGGTACTTCATCAGCTCCAGCTAAAACCCAGTATAAAAGGTGGGAAAATAAATGCTGAGAAACTTGATTAACGGAGTCAACTGTTAAATACATGCTTCAATTTTGTCACCACAGTATCAACTATGAAACCAAAAATCCTCTTCGCTTTTCCAAGACACCAGTCATAAGCCCTGGCTTAAATCGCTTTCTCTTGGCTTTACACTAACTCCCCTACTATGAGAAAGTAATTACAACTGCAGGAACAGAGCTGAGGATTTACAAGGCCCACTGTGTCAGGAATTGTATCCCACCAACAGCTCTCAAACATGCTCCCACCAACAATGGATTTAGACAAATAAAGAAAGGCAGGTTTTAGGCTAATCTTAAAAAAAATCTCATTTCATTAACCATTGGAGTTCCCAACACATACAGAGGGGGAAAACTATCCTCTCCCTTCTGCGGGAAGACAGACGAAAGTCTTTACCTAAGTGCATTTGTATGTCAGATTGTTCACTCAATCTCCTTCCCACTTGAACCTTACCCAAATCCATGTCAGCCAGGATTGCTTTTGGCTGGACAACTGCCTACCTCCCTAAAGCTGGGACAGGGCAGTCACAAACTTTCAACTGGGTTAAATGGACAAGAAGATTGTGGCACTGGAGTATCTATCCCCTATGAATTCTGTTGCTTTCTAGGATGACGCCAAGTCCTAGGTTTTGCTTAGCTCCCACCAGAGTAATGCAGAAGAGATCCCACTGCTGCCTTCATCCTCCTATGAAGATCCCGTCAGTGGGGACAGAGTGGGGCATCATCCACTCTGCCCAGCAGTGGTGCTGATTTACATTCAGCCTGAAGTTCCAGGAAACAGGAAGAATCCTAGTGCCATGCAGAAGAAAAAAATGCTGAAGGTACAAAAAAAGCCCTCCAAAACAAAACAAAGAAATTCCTGCCATAAACTACACCAAACTATGAGCAACATACACACAGGAGATGCATTAATGAATTTATGTTCCAAAGTTAGTGAGGAAGGCAAGACCAGTTTGACTCAGAACCAAACTCTGGATTTCAGGATAAACATGGGTCTATTCTGAGGTACAGAAACATCAAGACATACCAAAGGACTGCTGCAAAACAGTTTACTTTGTCCTAAGTCAATATTTATGGCAAAGTTTAGACATTCAATGGCCCAAACAGAGGAGTTAGAAGCAATACAGAAGATCAGAGGGAAGGCCCAGCTGAGGCTATTAATAAAGACAGAAAAAAGAAAGCAGAGATGGCCCAACTCAGGGAGAAGCTGAATGGTGAGCCAGGGAGGTCTGCAGAGATGAAGTGCAGCTGGACTTGTGTGTCCTTTGCACAGAGCCCTGGTCAGGTCTCAATGGACCCCTGAGGCTGAGCTGGATCAACCATAGGGGACCACCAGAGAAACTCAGAGATTTTCCTGAGACGTTTCACCCTCGGGAAGGCTACAGATCCAGACCTCCCCAAACCACAGTGACTTACGCACTGTGTTTTTCAGGATTTGCACCTCCAAGTTGAGGTCAACCTTGCTGAGCATACTGGGTTTCATCTTACAAGGTGCTTGTAAGAACATTTCTTATGCAGAAAAGCAAGGTGAGGGAGGAGAGTATCTTGCAGTGTTGGACCATGCAGTGTGCAGAAGGAAGAGGTTTGTGATGCACGCTTGTTCATCAACATGTGGGTTTCTACAATGCCCACACAATGCAATGGGGCGTTCACTTAATTGCTAGATAGCACTAATGATACACTTGCTTGCAGTGTGTAGTGACCTGCTGTCCCCATGCACCACACAAAGCTCCAAGGAGGATGTGCTCTGTGGTGGACAAAAGCAAAAGGCAGAGGTCAGGCTGTGCAGCCTGACAGGATCTTTGTGCAGGGACATGCTTCTAGGTGCGGGTGGACCAAGTTTCCCTGCAGGTGAGAGCCACCCTCCCTCCTCCTTCCCCCACCACTGACCCCCACGGAGCTGTGGATGCCAAGACTCTTCCAAGATTTGGCTTAAGGGCTCTGTTCCAAAAACATGCTACCTAACAATAATGGCAGACCTTTTACTTCCTACACAGCCATTTACCTTAACAAAATCTGGTATCCTGCAAAACAAACATGACTTACTGGTTTTAGTTCTGCACTGAAAATGAAGGGCTAACTGGTACCAAATTCCCTGCTTTCTCACAGACACACACGTCATGAGAAATCACTTCCTTGGGAAAAACGGGGCTGGTGAGGGGCAATGTCCCCAGGAGAGGAAAAGACCTCTGGTGCAGAGATGGAGAATCAGGGTGAGAACTTGGCAAGGTCCTAGGGAGCAGGGGACATACAATTTATTCATTAAAAAAATAACCTAGTGAATTATTTCAAGTTTATATATCACTCGAGAGTATCCCAGAAGAAACATATTTCAAAACAATTTCATTTGGAAGTTCCCTCGGGCCTATCTACAGGTGTTCACAGCTGTACTACAGCCATCAAGAATAAAGCAGAACTGCTGTTTATGGATAATTTGCTTAGAAGAGGGGCTATTTAATTATGACAGACCTGGAAATTAAGACCAACATCCTGCAATTGGCTTAATGGCAGCAGACAGTGCTCTTCTAGCTGATCTCCAGATCAAGATATCAACTCCCTCTTTCCAAAAAAGCATCTCAAAGTCTGAGCATCTCTGTTTTGAATAGAAGACTTCCTATAGCCTGCAGGTAACGAACAGGGAGCTGAGTGCAGGGCACAGTACCTGCACTGCAGCCACGTTCTGTGGCCCTCACACACAGCACTGTCCTTCATCTCACAGGCCACTGGTCACCATCCTAAGCATCTCTTACGTGTTTTCTTTGCTTTTGAAACAGCAGGTACCAAATCAACCTTTCACTTTCAATTATATTCACTGTAGCTTGACAAAGAGACCTTCAATGAAGACAAGTGAGATTTTTTTCAGGAGAACAATCTTTTGGTGTAGCAGGATGCAGTACAGTCATTATACCTCTGCCCAAAACCTTCCCTGTATCATTTGTTATCTTTGCAAGTGTATCAAAGGGTGATTTTGGCAGAGATTATAATTTTTCCCCTCCTTAGAAGTTGGATCCAGCTGTGATTTTGCTTTCTGAAACAGTCATCCTTGACTTTGAAGTGACCCTTTGTTCTGGGCTGGTTCCACTCCCAACCTCACTTGAAAAGATGAGCCTTTTTTTCAATGTACAGTCAGTATTACTGAGGTATAATGCAGTCCTAATAACATAAAACAATATAAATTATTCCAGAAATGTTACCTGATGGTACCTAACCACCTTCATGCTGAGGAAACTTGAGTCTGAATGAATATAGATTAGCTTTGTTCTGCTCACACCTAGCTCTCACTCCTGCTTTAGCTCTGGTTTCTCTGATGAGAAACACTGAGCTGCAAGTCCTGGCCACTCAGACCCTGGGTCGGAAGTGGCTTCACCCCAAGGCTTTGGGTATCTCCATGTTTTGGCTGGAGCTGAGGTCTTTGAGAGTGGTGGGAAGCAAGGACACACCTAGGCAGCCTAGCAGGGTGGACCCTGGGCCAGGGGCCACATCCTTGGGTGAATCCTGTCCCACTGAAGTTGATGGCAAAGCTCCCACCAACTTCAATAGTCCAACTGCTACTGGTACTTGTGTTTTATTTATAATTATGTTTATTACTTTTGTTCCCTGTCCAACTTTTTGTGTCTTGACTCTATTGTATTCTCAAATAAAGTAAGATATTCTTCCTCCTTTTATCTAATGGTTAACATACCTATTATATCAGGTTGATAGATTTCCTTCCCCATTCTTCAAAACAAATCCGTAAGAAAATAAGCAATCTGCCATGTGGTTGACAGCAAAAAGTAAACCATAATAAACATCTGTCCAGCCAAACATAAAACACCATGTGTAAAAATAAGCTGACAGAGCACCATTTTACATAAGCAATACTATCACTTCCTTAACAATTGCAAGTTGTTTCAACTTCTGAAACGCCACTCCGTATCTATTTCAAGGCATTGCTGTTCCTGAGAATTTTCTTCTCCAATTTGCAGAAGAGCATAAAACTAAAGCTGATTATGGAGAACAAGGAGTTTTCTGCTAAGCAAAGAAGAAAATGTAAGCCTAAGCTTGCTGCATGTCCAACAAAGTCCCCAGACATCTGCTTGGAAGACGAGTCAGCAGAAATCCTCATTCAACATTGTCCCACATATGCTTATATCCATTTTGAAATACGTGGAAACGTCTACTGCCATCAGTACCCTTCTCTCACAGCAAAGTCTTGTACTGTGGACAATCTGACATTTGTTGAAGACCAAAAGGATGCTGAGGAAAAATATCCCCCACACAGCTGTATAATCACTGCTGCAAGTCTGCAGAACAAAGCAGTTGTGGAACAAGGAGCTTGTGCTTGCACCATGCTGGTATATTTGACAATGTGCAATGGTTTTCACCCTGTATTTTTAGTTCAAACGTGGTCCCTGAACAAGCATGTACTGATGATGCCAATCAGTTGATCAACACATAGGTAACAAACCCCTTTGGGTGCCCTTTTCAAAAGGCTGATTTTGCTGCTTCCATCCCCAAGGCAGCATCATTCACACAGAAGTCCTACACAGGGTAAGAGGTGGAAAAGCTCAATTCCTACTACTGCTGTTAGCACGACAGGTATTTTTGGGGTGTCAGATTTGACTGCAGACTCCTAAATGCAAAAGGTCATAATGTAAGGGACAAAGTAGAACTCCTGAATGTTTTCTAAAGCATTATTCAGAAAACGAAGTCACCAAGGCACATCAGTCCTGGGTATGATCCATTCCAGTATAAAGCAGGAATTGTGTCAGATATGTCCTTCCAAAATTTCTTGCCTTGAAAATCTCCAATGTTTTATGTTACTCTGCAACAAGCATCAGACTAGAGACAAGAAGGCTGCAGAAGATGCTGAGCTTTCCCAACAGATATACGAGCACCTATCTCTAGACTTTCAGAAACAGAAGCACAGGATGTGGCATCAGACCCTAAGTTGCATCTGGCTGTGTCCCTGAAGTGGCTGCAAGTGTCCCTATCAGCTGTGCTGGAGAAGGCAGGCAGTTTAGAGAAGATGCACTTGGGACAAGTGCTGAGGACCAACTCGGAGATTTTGATTGTAGCCATTTGCAGATGCAGCCTCCAGCAAAGAGGCCAGCGAAAGCAAAAGCATGACCAAGCATTATGCAAAGCTGGAAGCCATCTCACTATGGCAGCAGCAATAGCAAGGAGTCCAAGCCAAAGGCCACCAAAGTAGCTGCAATTCCCTGCATTTGTTTCATTGTGTGCTAAGAGATGTTGTCTTGCTGAAGTATTTTAACCAGAAAAGGTATTGTCTATGTGCTGTTAAATTGATCCCTTCTTGATTATCATAATTTTATTTTTTCTTTTTCATATGTGTGCAAATGTATGCATATACCTCAATATACATTAATCTAGATTACATTATATATATAGACATTAATGGTATATTCTTTGCCAATTTTGTCATTAAAAATCAAGATCAGCCACTACATAGTCATTTGCTACCCAAAGGAAGGGAGCCATGCAGTTAAATATAAACAACACATTAAACAAAGATAAGGGCACACACAGGTGTGGGTGTGCAGTGTACACAAAACCCAATCTTACTCACCTGCTTAAAGGCACACTGCCTGTCTGAAGGGGATCAAATTAACTCCCTTTTGTTGGGCAGATTCTTTAACACCATGAGGGAGGTGGTGCTGGGGGACCAGCCTGCTGTCACAGATGGCTGGGACTGCTGCAGGTTTCTGTTCCTCAATCTCCTGAGTATTAGGAACATTTTCAAAGCAGCATTGCCCACTCCTCTCCAGGTGTCTCACAGACGTGGAGGATTTATACCATTGGAAAAGGAGCAGTAAGGTGCTCTTTATAATCCCTACACCACCCACTTACCAGCAATCAGTTACTGAAAGGTGACCACCAAGTCCCACTGGAAATGAAGAAGGTGCTCAATTACTGCCATGGGAGAACATCAGGGTGCTGCAGCTCACCCACCTGCTTTCCAAATTGTCATGGCTACTGGCTGTGCCAGGGTCAGAAAATCCTCTCATCCCAGGACAACCTCCAAGATGGCAAAGACCATCCTTTTCCACGAGTTCAGAAAGGAATTCTCAACTTCCCCAAAATTTCAAAGCAGGCAAACTTCAGTGTTATGTGTCAATACCTGCAGAAAAGTCGATTTGGGTTATTTGTGATGATACACAAAAACCATTTTGAAATGAGCAGTCATTTTTGACCAAAATAAAGGGAGGTTCCTGCTGTGGAAGTCATGAGAAGAGTACTTCAAACACTCAGAATTCAAGCTTCAAAGTCTCCAAAATGGAAGCTGTGATACCCATTCTTCTGCACAAAGCTCCAGCCGTGATTATCATCAAACATGGCACACGGCCATTCAACAGGGGAAAGGCTGGACAGACATTAATTCCCCTACTTATCTACTGCAGAAACACACACCATACCACGCTTAATTTGCAATGGGGAATTTGATGTTACAATCACTTTCCAACTGTGGGCACAATGAAAGGTTGGGACAGGATACAATATGAGATCACCACCACCCAAGTTTTGCAAAAACAGGTTAGAGAAATACCCTTTAGACATGCACTGGATATAGTGCACCCTGCTTCAAAGCAGGGAAAACTCAGGTGCAGCCAGACATGCTTGTTTTGGCAGGGTTAAATCGTGAAACCAGATCTTCCTCTCCCCAGACTACTGCCTATAATCCCACAGCTGTACCAGAATAACCACCTGGGCAATCATGCTGAAAACACCACCTCTGAAACAAACTCAACACTGTGAATACAGGGCAGAGGAGAGGGATGTGACACTTTCCAGGATGGATTCCCATCCCAGAAGCACCATCCAGTGAAGGGTGCCTTCAATGCCCTCAGCTCTTTTAGCCCACACCTTAAATTTCAGCTGGTGAGGATCCTGTCAGCTCAAAACAGCACACAGATGTTTTGAGGAGGACAGTAGTGCATTTGCCATCCACAGCTCCTCAGAGATAAAAAAGTTAAGGAAATGTCTTCCTGCCTAGCCAATAAAGGGCATCACACCTCTCTAATTACATGAATCCCTATTTTCTGATGAAAAAGCATCTAATTGAAAAGTCTCCCACCAGCTCTAGTACAGTCTCCTCAAATAGTTCCTCAGCATGACTTCAAATTACACCTTGGAAGAAAATTGCTTGATTTAACTCCCTCAATTTGTCATAACACCAAAGGGGATCTCCACTGATAATTAAACTTCCCAAATGAAAGCCTGAGACAGACTAGCAGGGATTCACTTGAAACAACCCATAGCCCATAGTCTGCCAGGGACTCAGCCTTGGTACTGAGCAGAAAAAAATTAATGTTCTGAGAAACAGTATTAAATAAGTGAGCTTCTGCCTCCTTAAACCCAGATGAAATGAAAACAGATCTTTGCTTAGCCAGAAGCCCTGGCCGTGTCATTCAGCATACACCAGTTGTGGTCCTTGGACAACAGTGCTTGGAAGAAGGTGGGAAATGTCCCTTAAGGGATAAGGAAGTAAGTTAGACAGCAAAAGAAGTTGGTTTGTTATTAAAACAATAGTGGAGAAACAAGCAAAACATTTAAGAGCCCCAGCCTTCATGCAGAACAAAAAGTATCCTGCACAGACGTGGAATACATCCAATCATCCTGACAGAAGAAAGGAAGAAGGCTTTCCCAAACACCGTTATTTCACCAGGACGAGGGGCACAGCTGAGTTGAGATTTTCAGGTGCGGACAACGGGCAATCAAAGTTGGCATAAATAATTGGATTTTGCTACGTCCCTGAGCAGTGGGGAGCGGGTGGAGGCCAGCAGGTAGGTCATGGTGAGCAGTGGCAGCTCCAGCTGGACACAGGGCCATGAGGCAGCAGCAGATCCTGGTCACCCTTGCCAAGCAACCCATGAGCATCCTGCCTGAGTGACGGGCTGGATCATGGATGTGTGGCCAACCCAGTGGATCAGCATGTCTGCAGGTCAGATGTTTCTTGAACAGGCACACTCCCAGCACTGCTGCACCACTTAAAAAACTGTCCCAATTAACAAAATGCTGTCCCAATTAAAAACTCCCTCCATTACCAAAAAGGGTACTGAATTGAAGCAAAAGATCCCTTTCCTTTGCTGGGAAAGCAGGAGTGTTGTTTCTGTGAATGAAGTGGAAGTGTTTGAAGAGCTTTTTCAGAGGAAATGCTCCATAACAAACCTCAGAGGAACTGCTCACACAAAGCAGAATTCAGCCTGTGCTGGACCCACACTCGTTCACAGAGGAAGGGGAACAGAAATTGTACATGGTCAAGTCATGGGGCTCCCTGTGCCTTATGCCAAGGTGATTGCAGGCTTCGGAGAAACGTTTTGCTCTCCCTGGGTAACTGTGTATGCAAATTAAGCATTCAGAGTCAGGATGGATGGAGCTTTGAGTAACCCCATGGCAGGTGGATTGGACTGCATGGAACTTTAAAGGTTCCTTCCAATCCAAACCATTCTAGGCTTCTATGAAAATTCAAATTATGCTACATCACTTCTTTAGGCTTCTAAAATCAAAACAAAGCAATTGGAATTCATTTTTGTTAATTTAGGAGTTTTTCCACTGATTTGGGGAAGGGGCCCCAAATGAACTCACATTCAAGGGCTTGCCCCATGCGGAATTTCAAGTTAGACCTATCAGCCCTGCACCCTGGGGTTTGAGGGTGTGACTGCTGGAGAGTGACTCATCACAGTGGAAGAATTAAGAAAAACTTCCGTTTTCTGAAGAAACCAAAGTTAATTTCTCATTGAACACACCAGCTGAATTAAAAATATATTACAACCTTCTGAGGGCACTTGCATGACTACAGACCTAATACTAAAACGTTTTGCGACTATGATTTACACCATACAAGAGAGACACTGACTGTGAAAGGAGCTAAAATGTTTGCTTTTAGATTCAGTATTCCCAAATTCCAGCCACGATTCAAGGGCTGGGGAGGGATCAGCTCCTTCCAAGCATCACATGCTCATCATTGCAGGCACAGACAAGCACTTCACTCCCCTTGGCGGGTGTGTGCAGACATATCCTCTCCTGCAGCAGAGAGGCTGCTGCATGTCTGCAGTTTCAGGGATGGCTCTTCCAAGTAATTCCCACAGTAAAGTTCTTCAGAAAGGCCTTCCCCTGAGAGACAGTGCCCTGATGCACACTGGAATGAAAACAATGACTGAATCCTACCATCTGATCCAACTAGTACTGCCCATTGACCAAACATACCCCACTGACTAGGGTTGCTCAGTGCTGAAGGAAACAACAGTGCATGACTTGGATGGGCCACCGATGCCTCAGCTGCCTTGGAACAGCATGAGAAGCTCCCACATGAGGAAGCCCTAAATGAGGCAGTCTGGGTAGCCCAATCCAAGGCAGAGGGGCATGCTGAGCACCAGTTGTGTGGCCACAATCCCAGCGTAACTGGGATATGGCAATGATCCAACTTGTTGGGCAGTAAATGACTCCCTTTCCCTGCCAGTCCATGACACAAGCCTCACCAGGGACCGTCGTTTCGGGAATTGGTTGTGCAGGTCAGTCACAGAGCCTGGCTGCCAGGACTACAACATATGCCTACATCAGTGCAGCCTAGACATACACCCACAGAAAAATGGGAGCGGAAGATGGCGCAAGGAAGTAGAGCAGAGGAGATAAAGCATGGGGCTATGTGGAAAAAAAATTCAGTCTCCGCAGTGATGGCTCGTGGGATAATTTGCAAAGACTTCACAGCTCCTAAACTAATGGATTTACAACAAAATGCCTCAGAAAACTGCATCTGTTTTAGGCATTTAAGTCTAAAATAATTACACAGCATGGCAAATCATACAAGCATGATGTTTGATTAGTATGTCAGTGGAGTAACCAACCATTCCTGTTTTCACACACATATAGGAGCCCAGTTTTGATATATTCTACTTAAATAAATCTCATCAGAAAAGAGCTAAAACACTGATGTGGAATCAAATTTCACTGCGAGGTAGGTGTGGAGGATTTTTTACTTGGGTAAATACTCTTTTCTTAGGCACAAGTTCACCATTCAGCTCTCTCCAGCTCCAGGACAGGAGAGCTCTTGTTTAAGAAGAGTTTTGCCTCCACCTAACCCAAACATTCAAGGCTGAAAGGCTGCTGATGGGAAAGGACTGGGAAAAAGAGGCATCCAAACATAGCTCATTTCATATTTAACTTAGAATATCTATCAAAAACATAACAAAAGGCTTCCCACTCTTGTGAAGGATCAAAGCAAGACTTGCTTAAGTTTGTGGGATTTTAAGGGGTTTTTTCCCTCAAAAAGCAAAGATGACACTGAGCAGCCAAACTGTGAGCCAGACCACAAGCCACGCATTTTAGATCTCACTGCTGACAATGCCATGCAGAGGGATCCTGCACCACCTCAACACAGGACCCCACACTGGCCAGCCCCAAGAGGGATTTGGGCAGAAAGCTGCTGCATGTGATAGCTGAAGGAGCAGTGACAGCTGGGACAATGCAGAAATACCAGGAGGTAAGACAAGCAAAAAGTTGACAGACTTGGCCTGAACCTAGCCATGAGGCCCCTGCAAAACACACTGCAGATTCAGCCCCCCAGTTTGCACAAGGAGAAGCATTACCTTGTAGCCACCCTCACAGTTTATTTTGCCATCTGTGCGGCAGAAAGCCAGGTCTTGCAATCCACATCTCTCCATTAAGAGAGCTTGTCCTGGCTTCCTTGGAAGCACAAGTCAACTTACAGAAGTAGTTCACTCCTGTGAGCAAAAAACCAGATTTATCATCTACTCTTTATTCAGCCCCATCAGTGTAGTAGTTATCCAGTCTGTAGGCTAAAATCTTACTCCCATTTCTGAGTTTATTGGAATTGCCACCTGCACCTCCCTGCTCTTCATGCAGAAGCCTGGTTTGCTCTAAAAACTCCTCCTGCAATCCAGTGACAGAGGTAAGTGAAGCCATGCAGCACACAGTCCTGTCAAGGGAAGTTATACTGCTATCCTTAAAAATAATTGTGTCCCTATCAGCAAAATACAGTGTTTGGAGTAAGTATGCTCTTTTTATTGGGAGAAGAATTACTAATATCAACCAGTCTAACTTTTTAAAACATTATTATATTTTTCCACATCATCATTCTGGCATCAAAGGAAATCATTCCTAATTATGTTTATGGGACTGGGGGAGTACACAGAGAGACCTAGATATGACGGTCTAGGAGAAGTATGGTGAAATGTATAATGCAACACCTCTCAGAACATGTACAGTGCCGTCTGTCCCCATGTCACTTACCTACAACAAGAAACTTTGAAGTATAATAAGTTCTGCTGCTGCAAGATGCTTTAAGTGACAGCAAGAAGGAAACAAACAACTGGCTGTACATATTCTGCTTAGCTCCACTGTGCTGGGACTTGCAAAAGAAAATAGGTGGGTTTAAAGCAAAGTAAGTGAAACAATGATAATTACCATTTTCCCCCCAAGGGTCTGAACAGGAGCATGAAAAGCAAAGTGCTGCTGTTGTGTTTTTGATGGTGCCCTACACCATGCTGTTCTGCTCTCCAGGTACTTCCTTCGAAGGAAAAAACAGGTTCAAAGGTGCTCTAACATCTGTGACGGTTTATCTGGAGCAGCCAAAGCACAACAGTGTGGCTTCATCACTTATACAAGTTTCTTTGGGGGTCATCCTTGTGTTTCGTCACATGCCAACCAGGTTATGAGGGGCAGGATTCCTCTTGACTAGCTTCAGCCCAGTCCAAAGCAGACACAGGGACTTTGGGTATCATCTCTCCCCCCTCTGTAACCAGCAGGCTAAGAGAGGCACCTCCAGGCATAAACTTATCCCTTGGAGGAGAGATGGGAGCTATGACCCTCCAGAGTTACCTGCTTTCCCTAGCTACTGCAGGACTCTAGCTAACATCTACAATAACTCCATCAGACCAACGCTCAAGACAGAAAACAGGACTGCACCTAGACCCAGCTGAAAGAAAAACACCTCAGTGAATTTTGACTGGTCTTTCTGTGGACAGTTAATAAAAGGATGTGAAAGTCTCTGAGTAGTCTTAGGAGTTTTAACAGCTCAGACATGTACTTTTCTTACAAGAGCAACAACTCCTCCTTACGCTTGCTTCCCTCAAAAATATTAGAGTTTTCTAGAGAAACACTTGGATTGCAGTGTCCAAGCACTGATCCTAGCACTTCCAGAGCAAAGCATAAACATTTTGCTTCTGCTCTTCTCCAGTTACTTAGCTGTTACACTTTTCACTATATTGCTTGTGTTGGTACCTTTCCTGAACTATAAAGCTGCTAGAAGCCAAATTTCTGTTCCCATCTCACAGAAGTTCTCACTTCCAAAATCCCAACAAACACCTATTGTTTTTCTCCTCCAAGATGTAGCACCTCCACCCTAATCTATCATCCAGCACCTTGGTTTTGCTTGCTGTGCCAGAACGTTTTGCTCCTTTCTTCCAGCCAACTGCACAGCCAGAACAGTCGTGCCTAATGCACCTGTAGTCAGCACGGACAGACATACAACAGTACAGCACTTCTGCACTTCAGACCTAGATCAGCCAAGTGCTGTATTCTTCTCAATGGCCTCCTCTCAGCTTTTGGAAGCTATAAGCACATAAACTATCCTTTCCCTGCAATGTGAGACAAAGAGTAAGAGTCTTCACATCACACGTGCTACAGGTCAACTTTTTGGAGGGAGAAAATAAAAGTGGCATGCAGCAGCATCCTTTGCTTGGGAAGTATCTCACATGGATCATCAACCAACTGTCAGGCAGTGTGCAACACCAAGTAAAATTTCATCAGCAACCTAATGATAAAAGACTGTATTCTGGTTACCTGAGGTAACTAATCCCCTCTGGAATATTTTCTAAAGATACAACACATTATTTACTTTGTTAGCGGAAACTGCTTAATGAAAGAGTCAATTCAACAAAACAACCTAGTTCTACAAACTCAACAACGCGTTTTTCCAACTAGTTTACTTTAAGAATTTGTGACCTGACAACAGCAAGCTATTCTTCAGCTTAAGCAAACAGTTCATTTATCAAATCGCAGTAATTTCTTGTACAGTGCATTTACTCCTGCTGCATACATATCCAAATAAACTTCCTACATTAGCATTCCCAAATGAAACTACGACTAGCATTAACAGTGGACCGATTTTGCTGTGGTGTAAAGCTTGCACTTTTTTTCCCTTCCTTTTTTTCCATGATTGTTTTGTCTTACAGACTCCAGATATCACTGTAAGCAGTTTGGGACAGCACATTCTTTGGAAGTGTGTTCTCCCAAGCCCTGATGTCAGAATGCTTTACCCATAAAATTAAAAGGTGATTTTGCATGGCATCTCTTTTATAGCAACAGAAAGTGGCACTACACCACAACCCACAAACATCCCCAAAACTCAAGGCAAACTCTCCTTTGGTTTAATCAAACCACTGAACCAACGTGGTCCACTGCCAACACATAGAGCAGCACAGTTACCAGTGCAGACTTGTTTCCTTACAGCTCCAAGTGCATCAGCTGCAGCCGTAAAAGTCCCCACATGCTTGATACCATCACTGCCAGTTACCTCCCACACATCATCATCCTCACTGCTCTGTACACTGAGCTATCTGTGCAGCATCTCAGATCACTCAAACACTGCTTACCAGAGTTACAAATATTTTCTAGAGAAACACCACATTATTTGCTTTGCCAGCTGAAACTTCAATGACACAACCTAGCTACTAACTCACGTTAGCAAAGACCTACCAGTGAAGCAGCCTGTGCTTCCTAGCCTCACTTGAGGTTACAATTCTGAGGAGAGCTCTCTTAAATCTATCAGGCAGAAAACTGAAGCAGCAATTGCCTCTGCAGCTGGGATGCCAGTGAGCAGCTGCCAGCAGCAAACTCTTCAGCAGGCACAACTGCAGCCACAGATGATGTGCATGCACACTACAACTCAGTTCTTCTCATTCACATTAAAATACCTGGTAATGTCTTGCAGTCAGGTCCACACACATCCATGTGAATCATGGCACACACTTTCTCTTTTGACAGAATGTGTTCCAGGAATAAGTAAATTATCTGGTATGGGGCATTTTAAACCGTCTACCTGAATCAGAACTGGGGATAAACCCTAGTTAAACAAAAAGCTCATTGATAATTACACTTTTTTAAACTCCAGATTGGCTTGTAATAAACTTTCTGGAGTGGATGACTCAAATAGGCACTAAATTTCAATAAAAGCATAGCTTGCTCAGTAAATAAGGGTAGTAATTAAAAGCAAGTGCTCAAAAGCAAGATATTAAGTGAAATCCTCATCATTGTAATTTAAAAATTAAATGGGCCACTAAGATCTACAAGGAAAGATGCAAATGAATTACAAGGATGCAGAAAATAAGGCAAAAGTGAGTTGTGAAATTTGTATAGATCAGGAAAGCCTGCTGAGATATTTCACTGCTAATCTTGTGAAAAGGAACACAAGAGTTACTCCTCATCTCAGAAAGAGGCAGGAGAAAGAGGAATAAGAAAATATGATGCTAAATACTATCATTAAGTAGACTAATAAATTTAGTGTTTCAGTCAATATAGCAATCACATAGATTTCTCAAAAAAGGGGTCAAGACATGGCATGGAAGGCACTGAGGAACAGATAAGATTTACAGGAAAATTCAATGAGGGATCCTGCATTGCTGTGAAATAAAGTTTTCTGAAGTGTTTTTCACTTGAGTAAGAAAAACAAAAACAAGACCAAAAACAAAAACAAACAGAAATTGAAAAAATATACCTGGACCCAAACATCTCACAATATTCTATTTTGGAAACTCTGAAATCAGGCACTTCTGATACCATTCATATGATGTATGACCCACCACCTCAGTAATCTCCGGCAGCATCAGGGACCCTGGAAAGGGCAGCAGCTGCTGACTCACTATCAGGGGAAGGCAGCTCCACACAGTGCTGCCAGGGTGAGAGCCACAGCTCCTGATCCCTGACACCCCCAAACTGCCCAGGAACTACAGGCAATAGTCAAGAATCCTGCAACTAGTGGGCCCATCATATGGCAAGTGATAGCCCCCATATTTTGTTTGACCATCAGACTGTTATGCCTTTTTCTTCCCCTTTTTTTCTTTTTTTTTAAAGTTGGTTTTAGTAGCCAGAAACATTTCAACAACTGCACTAAGGAGGGAGTGCCCAAGTACCAAAACAAACCCACCCTTACGGCAGTTTGCCGTAACTCTTCCCAAAGGCCTCGAGGTTTCCAAGAACCTCACAAGTTTCTTGAGATAAACACTTAGACCATTCATGCCTTCTTTTATACTCAGTGGGAAGCAGATGAGCACATGAGCACGTCAGGTCACAACTCATTTTCTTAAGTGTACTGGGCTGAGGTGAATCACAGACCCCGAAAGGTCCATCCCTCCCCTGGCTGACCACCTTGGACATGGATGAGCACATATGGCCAGATGAATGCCACCTTCAACACCATTCGGGACATGACAGATTTTCAAGGGTTTTAACCCTGGGATAATGAAGGATGGGGATATAACAGGTAATGAAGAAAAAAAAACTAGGGTACTGCCAAACAGACTGATGTACACAGAACACCCACCCTGGGTTACTAACTCTGGGTCAGTATTGACTGCAGCTGAGCCCAACCAACTCTGCCCAAGCACTGAAGTAGCTCTCCACACCATGCAGCCTCGTGGTGCTGATGGTCAGTAGCACTAGCTTCCCCACACAGAGTCAAGTCAGTAGGACTTCTTAGCTCATCCTTCAGGAGAGGCAAAAGGGCTGTGTCGCATCCCCATCTGCCTATGTCACCAGGATGGCACAGCCAATAAATCTCACCAGGATCAAGCCAGCATCTACCCAGCACATCTGCAGACAAAGTAACTCGCTCTCTTTTCCTCCTGCCCCACTCTATACTGCTGCTTTTAGCATCACAGGTATGGGTCAAGAGAAAATAATTAAACATACCACTTTGTTTTCTACTCACTTAAAGCTGAGATACAATTGGAAGTAACACTTCTGAAAGGCTACCACATTCTCATTAACCTGTCCTCAAGGCTGAGGAACTTGATTGAGCAAGAGTGAACTAAAGGTAGCGGAGGCAGTAATTGCAATAAGACCCTTGCCCTTTTTCATTCAAACCATATTTCTCCCTCTCTTCTTTCCCACATGCTTTTTCTTCTTTTCCCAACACTCCTTTTTTCCCTCCCTCTTGCACACATCAGGCCATCAACTGTGCTCAACACCAGCTATATTGGCACTCGCTCTTGTCATCTCAGAATCATGCTATTGGTAAGGTTGGAAAACGACTCGAAGATCACAAAATCCAACCATTTACCATGTCACACTACTTAAAGCAGAGACACAGAGCTCAGGCACACCACCATGAGAATGAACACTACCTGCCATCTGGCAATAGATTACACAGGAAAAAGGAGGGGAAAAAAATAGGGGAAAAAAAAAAAAAAAGAGGCAGTGACAAATCTTTCAACAATACACCCTGGAACTGGTTTGTCCAGTAACTGGTTAAAGAGTTACTAGCTTCCTCTTCTCTGAGCCAACTCCTTCCGTTTAGAAAAAATATGGCAAGAATATACTCCACGAGGAGTCAAGAGCATATAGCGTCTCACCCACGCTCACAACTGAGCTGCTTGAATTAGAAGCCTAGTAGGCCTCAGGTTTCTGTTACAGCCCACTCAAACCAAGAAGTGCCTTCTGAACACACCTCCTCACTGTTAAGGATAGCCCTACAAGCAGCAAGGCTCAAAACTTTACAAATACCACCAAAGTGGCGTAAGTCAGGGACTTAACACCCATTAGTTCCACTGGTCAAGAAAAGGCTTTATTTCAAAGCCAATATGACCATCTAAAGCATGCATGTGACAGAGCACAGTCAAGGTCTGTCCCTGTCACATCGCTCAAAATGCAAGATACTCAAAGTACATGAATGCAAAATAACTTTCAAGACTTGTGGAAATGCATAAGTCTTGCCCTGCTTTGTGCAAAGGTCAGCACTTGCAGCTATGGAACCTGTGCCACTACACAGTCCCTCCTCTTTTGCATTAGATGGAAAGCTTGTCCAACAAACATGTCAGTTGGCTGCTGAAGGCAACAGAAGTCCACAGAGTACCTGACCAGAAAGGTAAATTTGCACCTGTTCTTTCCAAGTTTTCACTGTATTTGCCTCTAACTTGGAGATAGCAGACAGTCAAGCACCAGCAAGTGAATAGCTTCAAGAGGCATTGCTGTCCCATTGCAGAGGGTCCCACATGACACCTGCACTGCCATGTGTGACCACATCTTCACCACTTGCCCCCACGGCTTAGCAGAGTCCACAGACGTGGGCAAAGGAAGGCAGGGTAGGGTACCCGCTAGTTCAGCTGATGTTGGACTTCACCATTAAGGTGTTGCTCAAGCACAAAGTAACAATTGCAAATGACCACAGGCAAGTGGCAAAACCACTGCACTAAGAGCGAGCTAACTCATGAACCTTTAGCACCATTATCACCTTCTGCCCAGAGCTGCAGCCTCTGTAGAGCTGCAACTGCCTTTCTGTCATGAGTCTATATAGCACCTACAAAAACACTACCTTGCTCCAAAACTGAGGTTTCTAGAAGCTAACACCAGAACTAAGTAGCAATTCCGTATGTAGTCCCAATCCTCCTCTCCAGCCATAGCTACATACTAATTTCCTCTTAAAAGATTTTTAGTGGGTTCCCCTTGCTCCACCCCATCTGCCACACGCATTCACACATACATACGCAAAAAAACATGAGACCCATCTGTTAGCCAGGACAGCTGCCTGCAAAACGCTGACAAACCAAATGCAGACAAGTCCCTATCCTGATCACAGGAGCAGGTTCGGGAGCAGCAGACTGCAGGAACTCGCGGGGTATGGGGCTGGCTCGAGCGCTATGGGCCCTATAAGCGATACCGCCATTCTCGGTAAATTCTCAATCTCTTCTGCAGTTTGACGAAGGATGCAAAATGCAGCATGGCAGTCCCTCGGGAGCTACTGAGAACATGGAAAGGCCATCAGGGACGCGGGGGCCTCCAGCACGGCATGTTCCCTACGCCGGTGCTCGCCCCGCAGAGAAGATACGCAAAAAAAAGGGGATTAGCTCGGGAGCAGGCACACACGGCTGTGCGGCCGAAGGCAGTTCCGGGGGGAACACGCTCCGGCAGCGCCAGGAGAGGCCCTTCCCGCCGGCATTGCGGGGGCGGCAGAGGGGCCGCGACACGGCCCCGGCAGCCCGGGGTGGGGGTCAGGCGAGGGGAGGAGAGCGTTCCGCGAGGGATGTGCCGCGGGGGCCGCAGGGGCGGCAGCGGGCCGGGAGCGCGCTGCGCTGCGCCGCGCCGCCTACATCGCGCAAAATGGACGCACCGCGTGGGGCCCCCGTCCGCTCCGTCCTAGACTCACCCAGCCGGGGGGCTCGGGCAAGCGGCGAGGCAGTGCAGCGGCGACCCCCCCAGATCCCCGCGGCCGCTTTAGATCTGCTGCGCCGGTCCGCCCAGCCCTACCTCCCAATGAATGGGAGGCGCTGTTCCACGTGGGAAGAGCCCCACGTGGTGCAGAGGTGGGGGTAGCCGTGAGGAGGGGAGAAGAGGGGAGGGGGAGGAAGAGGGAGAGGGGAGGGGGCCACCGGGCGCGGGAAAGCCGGCAGTGCCTGGGGCATCGTGCATCACTGGGCGCAGGAGAGCTGGGAGCGCAGCTGCGGGGCACGGCCGCGCGTGGAGGAGGTCACCTCCATGGGGCAGGAAGGGGCTTCGCAGGCCGGCTACCTGCAAACGGCTCATGCCACTCGTTTGGCATGGACTGAACAGCTACTCTAATCTTCTTTTTCTCCTCATGCTCCCTGGGAGTGAGAACTGAGAGGCTGGGTTGGACTGAGTCACCCATTCAGCTGTAGCGCACACCATGCTCTGACAGCTGATGGATTCTGCAGAACATGGATGAACAAGAGATGCCGGTGTGAAATGGATGCAGTGGATAATCACAAAATCATAGAATGTTAAGGGTTTGGAATGCACCTTAAAGATCATCCAGTCCTAAACTCTCTTACTGTGGGCGGGGGGGACACATCCCACTCAACCAGGTTGCTCAAGGTATTGTCCAATCTGTCCTTGAACACTGCCAGGGTTCGGGCATCCACAGCCTCCATGGGCAACCTCTTCCAGTGTCTCACCACCGTCACAGTAAAAAACTTCTTCCTAATATCCAACCTAAATTCCCCGCTTTTCAATTTTTACCCACTGCTTCTTGTCATATCACTACAGTTCCTGATGAAGAGTCCCCTTCCAGCTTCCCTGCAGGCCCCCCTAAGATACTGGAAGGCTGCTGTGAGGGCTCCACACAACCTTTGCTCCAGGCTGAACAGCCCCTGATAAGGACAGTAGAACAGTGTTTCACTCACTTGATAAGGATAAGGAACAATATTTTGCTTCTTACTAAGGACAGTAGAACAGAGCAACTGTAATGTAGCCAAACAGAAGTCACGCAAAATGCAAGCAGGGTGCCAGCTCAGCGCTGCAAGGCTGAAAAAGTAGAAGTTATGCAAAACAATGATACTGTACTTAATCAAAAATGGGGGTCGAAAAACAGCCCCCTGAAAAGGACACTGGACATTGAAGACAAATCCCAAAGAAGCATACAAGGACTTTGATAAGAGGTGCTACTATGTAAAATAAAGCCAAGGAAGTGGGGATAGCTAATGAATATGCAATCATTGTTTATGATAAAAACTGCACACCTGACGCTCGGGGCGTTGATTAGAGGAAATATCCTCCAAGTGACTAGCATGCTGTAGTAAAGAATGCCTGGTATCTAGTACTCAGAACTGTGCTAGAAAGTTTCTGTCTGGCTGGTTTCCGTATCACCCCAACTCTCTCCATCTGTCTTCACAGGAGAGGTGTCCCAGTCCTCTTACCAACTTTGTGGCCATCCTTTGGACTTGCTCCAACAGTTCCCTGTCCTTTTTATGTTGGGGACACCAGAACCANGGATAGCTAATGAATATGCAATCATTGTTTATGATAAAAACTGCACACCTGACGCTCGGGGCGTTGATTAGAGGAAATATCCTCCAAGTGACTAGCATGCTGTAGTAAAGAATGCCTGGTATCTAGTACTCAGAACTGTGCTAGAAAGTTTCTGTCTGGCTGGTTTCCGTATCACCCCAACTCTCTCCATCTGTCTTCACAGGAGAGGTGTCCCAGTCCTCTTACCAACTTTGTGGCCATCCTTTGGACTTGCTCCAACAGTTCCCTGTCCTTTTTATGTTGGGGACACCAGAACCATATGCAGCACTCCAGGTGGGGTCTGACAAGAGCAGAATAGAGGGGGAGGATCACCCTCAGCCTGCTGGTAATGCTGCTTTTGGTGCAGCCCAGTATCAGGAAAATTAATCCACAAACACCAGAGGTTTATGTCCAAAAAGGAGACAGAGAAGTCCTGTAACTTTATGTGAATAAAGGGAGAGGTCATNCTTTTCTTTTTCCTTGTGTCTCTGTTCTTTTTCTCTAAATCCAGGGATTGGCACAGCCTTGGGTGAGTAACAGTTTGTGTCAATTAGTGGAATTCCTATGGAATTTATGGTTCTTCCCATTGCTTCTTTCACCTCTCAGTATCTGGCTTTATCTACCAGCAGACCCACAGTTTGTTTGTAAAGACACCTCCTTCTCATTCCTTTCACCAGGATTCAACAATGGTGGACACAGGTGGACTTGGATTAGGCTTTTGACATTACCTCCCATGAAGCACAATGCCCCCAGTCAGGAAAATATACTGTTGATGAAACTTCCATGGCTGACCCCAAAACTGGGGCAAACAGCCCAAAAGAGCTGTAGATGTTGGAAGGAGAACAGCAGGGGTCTGTGCCAGGCTTGGCAAGATCCCATTTCCATTACCATTCATAAGAGACCACTATGGGGAAACTGTCCAGTGGATTGCAGGATGAGACAGCATCTGAATCTTGAAGAAACTGTCCAAAATAAGGTGGAACTCTAGAAAGGAGGAGAGTGATATTTAAGGAAAGAAAACCAAATAAGCAGGGAAGAACATTTGGCTGAGCAACAAATTCAAATTGCATTGGAGGAGGTTTAGATTGGATATTAAGAAAAACTTCACAAAAGGGTTGTGAAGCATTGGAACAGGCAGCCCAGGGAACTGGTGGAGTCACCATCCCTGAAGGTATTTAAAAGATGTGTAGGGACACTGAGGGACATGGCTTAGTGGTAGACTTGGCAGTGCTGGGTAATGGTTGGGCTTGATGATCTTAGAGGTCTTTTGCAACCTAAATAACTCTGATTAGAAAGAGACTGGGAGATTACAGTGGATCCCAAAAGCCATGTAAAACTGCTGCATGGGACTAATGGTACTAATGAAATAAAAAATACTACCCAAAAGAACTGTATCTTTCTAGTAGAGCACCTTACTTGAAACATATGTAGGATGTAGAAAGTAATCATGAATCAGTAGTGCTGAAACTGGAGTACTGTGCTTATTTTGACACTTAACCATAAAGAAATCCATCTACTTGGTGCAGTCCTGAAAAAAATGGTGGTAGGAACCCCATGCATTAAAGAAAAGAGTGAGGAATTGTTGTCCTTTTCCAAAAGGAAAGAGCAAAGGTAGAGCAGTAGAACAATCCTTCAGTGATTAAGAGGCAAAAGCACAAACACTAAAGAAAGAAATAAATTGTTGTGTGTCAATTACAGCTGCATCATGCTCATTAACAATTACCCACTGGAGAGGCTGGAGGACATTTTGGGGGTAAGCATTCACAAAAACCCCTAAAACAATGTTTTACTGCTGTGTTTCTTCATCAGCTGCCCCATGTGAGATCAACAGCTATACCTGTCATGTTGCCATCTGCTTCTGCCTGTCATTGCCATAGAACCCTGGTTCATCTCCTCTGTTATTAACAGATGTGGTTGCATAAATAAGGGGAGTGGTGGTCTGAGATAATGGCTCCTAAAATTGTTCTGGAAAAAAAAACTTCCTTTATGCCAAGCTGAAGTACCCAAGAACACCAAGTACCAATTAATAGGAAAAAAACCCCAACCAAACGTTTCTGAAATTTCTCTCTTCTTTTTTGCTAGAATTAAACTCTGTATTCAAAAATCATTTGTTGCACCTTAATCCTTCATTGCTCTTTAATTAAGCAGCTGGTCAGCCTGTCCTAGTTAATTTTAACCTGTGGAACCCAGGAGAGGCATTACTCTCTTCTATCTTGGGCCTCATTTTGTTTCTTTTGACCCTGCTATTTGTTAGCTTTCTTCTTCTTGTACTGGAGAAGACAGTGAACAATTCACACCTACTTCCATGTCTGTGTTTTTCAGGCTTTTATATGTCTTTATGAAATATATATTTAACAAGATTTTTGTTTCTAGTCTGGGAGAATCCAGTCAACTTAGTCATCCTTTTCATGGAAGTCATTTTATGCTTTTGGTCATCCTCAGTGCCCTCACTGGACCTTTTGCCATCTCATTCTAAGTAAGATACCTGAAGTGAACTAGCTGAATCATAATCTAGAAAGACCTGACCACATCCCAGCCGTTTACTGGTAATGGTTCCTGGGGCATACCATCATCCCAAGCGTGCCTATGTGTTGTTCCAAGAGAGTGTTAGTTGTTACAGGCAAAAACTGTGCTGGGGTGGCACAAACATTGTGGTGACTCCTTCTATACTTGTAATTTAAACAAGGCTAAGAAACGCACATGGAACTTAATCACACTTTTGCTAAATTTGTTAAAGGCCTATGGCACAGTTTTCATCCATACCAACTAACAGTATCCCAAATAATCCTTAGACATAAGAGCTGTTAGCACAAGCCTGTGGCAATTCCCTGTTTACATACAAGCACCTGTTTTATAGGGTAAGAGGATTTAATAGTGTGGGCATTAACCATTCTGTTCCATAAGCATTTTCTGTCTTCAGCAAGCTTAGTAGACCAATAAAAAAGCAGTCAATACAGCTGTTTGTGGAACAGTGCTTAGGGAAACGCCTTATGTTTAACCATCAAGCACAGATGTGGGCTGCATGTGTGAAACTAAGTGTGAGATGAATACTGCCTTGTCTACCACAAGACCATGATAGATAAGGAGTGCCCAGTGAGGAGGGCAGAGCTGCTTTGACTAAGCAGTTCGACATTTCCTGCAAAATTTATCAAGCTGAATGTGAAGATGTAACAAAATGTGTAAATGGGGAAATGCAGTAGTTTTCTACCAGTTTAACCAAAAACAGTTAACCAATGACCTCTAACAGTACATGACTGAAGTCATCCAAGATGTCCCAACAGCATCTGAGTCATTTGTATCACCCCAGTCTCAGAGGCTAGACTTGTGTTACTGAAGAAGATGGGCCTGTTCTCTGTCTTTGAGGGCAGGCTGCACAGCACAGCTTACATCCATACAGCAAAACCTTCTTCTCTTCCAAAACAACTCCATAGCAGGGTGACCACCTCCAAACTGCTCACTGGGAAGAACAATCTGATGCTGTCCCATGAACTGTGTGCAGGCCTTTCCTGGGAGAGGGCTGTGTTGCCTAGACCATACCTGTAGCAGAAACTGTTTAACACCATGGGCAGTTGAGGACTGGTACACCATCCTAGGCCCTCACCATCCTCTGTTTGCTGATACAGGGGCAGCCAGGGAGGCTGGAGCTTTGTTGTAAACCTAGAACCAGCCAAGACGGTTTTGGACAAGTGGCTTTGGCATTTCCTCATTAGCATCTCAGACACCACACCACTTGAAGATTTTAGCCTCCAGACTTTCTCTCATTTACTAGGCAAAAGAATAAGACATCTTCCTCAGCATTGTACATTTTGTTCCCAGAGCTAAATTAACTTCCGGGCATTACAAGCCTGTGTACCCCCCTAGGTCTGGCCCTTGATGATCCAAAGTATGATCCAAATGTTTGATCTCAGCCTCCTAATCTGTACACAGCAGCCCCACTTCCTCCTTTTTAAATTTTGTTTCTATTTATACAGTTAAAAAACCTTTCCGCATTCATCTTCACAGATCTTTGCAAGGTCTAACTCAGCTTGACTTTTGGCATTTGGTGCTGTATTCCTACAGTTTTTGACCTTCAAAACATAGCTACATAGACTGACTGACCTCTTTATCTGTTCCCATAGACTGTTTACACCTAGCATCCTTCCTTGGACAGTCATTCATCCAGGTAACTCAGGAGAATGTCCTTGTTCGTTCTCGCTTTGATTGGCATGCAAATTCCAGAAAGATTTTCTACCTCTGATGTAAAATCTCATACAACCTCATATGCAACCCCATGGCTTTTCAAATTGATTAACTCCAGTCACTACTTTTCTTAAATTTCTTAATGTTTTCCCTCTGGAAAAACAAACAGACAAAAGCCAGAAAGATATTTTTTAGCCTTTTCCCCATTCTACTGAAATGCTATCAACACTCTGATCCAATTTTTTTTTCAGTAACTAGTTCTTCTATAATATGTTCACTACCAAAACTACATCCCAAATACATCTCCCTTTGCTTGTGGAGATACACAAGGGTAATACCACATCCCTTTATTTTTGAGTTTGCAACTCGGACTCACACTGAGCTGCTGCCCACCATGAACCCCAGATCCCTCTCTTCAGGGCTGCTCTCCATCCATTCCTCTCCCAGTTTATACCTGTGCCTGGCACTACTTCGTCCTGGGTGCAAATTCCAGCATTTGGACTTGTTAAATGTCATGCTGTGAATCATAGCCCAATGGTCCAATCTATGTAGATCCCTCTGCAAAGCCCCCATCCCTCAAGAAAGCCAAAAGCACCTCCCAGTTTGGTATCACCAGCAAACTCAGTAGCGGTGCACTGCACTCCTACATCCAGATCGTTGGTAACTACAGGAACAGGAGTGGCCCTAGAACTGATTCCTGAGGAGCACCCCTGGGCACTGGTCACCAGCTGGATGTAGCCCCATTCACTACAACTCTTTGAGCTCTGCCCTTCAGCCAGTCCTTCACCCAGTTCACCATGATGATTTTTTGTGCCATGTTCTTCCATACTCAAATCTTGTTTCTGTGGTCCTCTTACATTGCTCACATACGCACCCTCTACACAAAATGGGTCCGGTTGGAAGGGACCACAATGGGTCATTTGGTCCAACCTCCCTTCTCAAGCAGGGTCATCCTAGAGCACACAGCACAGGATTGTGCCCAGATGGTGCTTGAATATTCTCCAGTGAGAGTATCTTTCCTGCTGCTTCTTTTTTTCCCAGCTCAGTCCTTTCAGTAATAGAGAGGTTTTGTTATGCCTGCCTTCCTACCTGAATTAGAAACAGTCTCTTCTTCAGCAGGACCAAACTGTGATGGTAGGGCTACATGTGCATCCTCTGTACAGCAGGAGCTAGTGGCCTTGCATCATTTCCAGTCTCACTTGATAACCCAGGCAACCTGTGATAGCCAAATTCTTAACTCTCGCTCTGCCACTGGTCTAGGTGATGGTTTCTGGACATATGAGCAAGGTCCGGGGAAGAAAACCAGCAAGCCACGCCGCAAGCGAGCAGGCTGTGCCTGTGACCACCGCTGCTAAGTACAGTGTAAATTATTAGACTGGACCATGTCAGTCTAAGTCATGTCAGACTCGTTCACACTTTGAATCCCTAGGAACTGGTGAGGCAGGAGCAGCTTCCCGGCCGGGGATTCGCTCAGGGCCCATCCCGGGCCTATCCCGGGCCCACCCCGGGCCCGCGGCAGGGCCGCCGGCGGCGCCGCCCCCGGGCCCAGGCGCCGTCC
>VZRQ01001910.1:208090-299396 GCA_013397975.1 Machaerirhynchus nigripectus | reverse complement strand
CGCCGTCCTGCGGCGCCCCCGTGCGGGCGGCCGGGGCGTTGCCGTCCGCGTCCCGCGCCGCCTCCGCTGCCGCTGCCGTCCCCTTCCCGCAGCGGGATCGGTGGGAGCCGGCTCCAGCCCCCGCCCACACCCCGGGAACGGCGGCTGCTCCGCGGGGCTCAAGCCCCAGCTAACTGTGGATGTTGCTGGGGCTTCACCCTGTCACCCGCCGGGCCAGACCCCAGGTGTGCGCACCCCTGAGGTCCCCAGGGTTTATGGGGGGCTCCTGTCACAGCAGTTACTGCCGGCTTTAAGGACAGACCCACGCTTCCCTGGCTTGACCTCCCACCACCGAACCTTCCTCTCTCCAAGGACAAACCAACCCACAAAGACATTTGGGCACCTAAATCCCCCGATTTCAGTGGGATGTTGGTACCTAAACATTTGTGTAGGTCTTAATTTCTTTCACATTCACCAGGCAACATGGAATTTCCCACTGGGCTAATGGAAAAACTCCCCAAGAAACCCTCTACAAACTCTTCTTTACTGACATAAAAATAAGGTAAAGCAAAAACCCCGACCGTGTAGCTGTGGAGTACCTGTGTTCCTTAGAGGTGATGGTTGTGTTTCTGCACCAGAAATTATTTCGCACCCATGACACAAAGCAATAAACATCTATGGGGAAAGCCATTCTCACCCAAAGACTGTACGCTGGTGAGGCTGGGTGGTTTGGCTGGCTTAAGATGGATGTAGTTTGCAAAGTGCTGGTGGGGCTAATGCAGTCTCCCAAGTCTTGGCCAGGTTAGACCCTGAGCAGGGTGACTGCTGAGCCCTCCTGACACCTGCACTGAGGACAACACAGTGGGGCACTGTCCTAGGTTACAATATAAGATGTAACCAAAAGTATGTATTCTATTATCATCCTCACAAGCTGTTGAAACAGGGGCTGTGCTCATTATCCCCTACCATGACTCATCCTTGATAACTCCCTCGGGAGCTATCTCTGTTTAATGGGCAAGCAAGGACCCCCCGCATGATTCACAGAATTATATCAGCCCATTGTGAGATGCTCTGCCCAGGGAGGAGGAACCAAGCAGGCCCACCTGGATATAATCTGGGGTTTGGAACAGCACAAGCAGCCTTTACCTACTGGATTCTCAGAGGACAAGAGCTACACAACCACCACTGGACCTTCCAAGGAGGACCAGACCTTTCTACAGGATCACTGCTTCAACAGAACCACTTCAAGGAGAGCTGCAGCCACCATCTAATCGGACTGCTACCAGCACCCTGCCCGGCAGGGTGTCAGNTATATATATATGTATTAGTAAAGAGCTGTTATTCTTTTTTCTCATATAATTGCCTGAGAGCCCTTTAATTTCAAAATGATAATATTTTGGAGGGAAGAGGCTTATGTTCTCCATTCCAAGGGTGGCTCCTGCTTTCTTTGGCAGACACTTGTTTTTCAAACCAAGACAGGCACTGGCTCAAATCAAATTATCCTGAAGCTGGCTCTTACTGCCACGAGAGTAGCCTTTCTGGATGTGGCCTGGAAGAAATGCTCCTGAGGGAAAAGCATCCTCCTCCTTATTTAAAGGTTTGCAAACATGCCATATTTCCTGCAAAAGAAGCCATTACTGTAGCTTTTTCTTGAATCTGTTTAACTATACCAGAAAATACCTGGACTTTGACCCTCCTCCATTTGATGTATGTCCATCATCTCCCCCACAAATTGCACACCCTGTAGGAATATCCTTTTGGTCTCCCCATTGCTCCATGAAGAGTGGGGTCATTGCCCTCCACAGCTCCTGTTCTTGCTGACACATAAGTGTCCTGTTTCCATCCAAGACAGAGTTAATTTTTGCAGTACCTGTGAGGAGGGGAAGCCTGTAGTGGTATGGACGTAGCTAGGAAGTTATTCTATACCACTTCATGTCAGTTGCTGAGGGTAGGGGTAAGGGACTCTCTGACTTCCACGGAGAAGGGCAGTCTTTTCCAGTCAGGACAAAGCATGTGGTGTGGTGGGGACGAGCTGGCTGGTATTTGTCACAGGCTTTCCAAGTAAATAATTTCTTTGTCTTTCAACTTTATTACTAATACTGTTGCTGTTACTGTTTGGTTTTTTTTTCTCTCATTGCGCTTTCCAGTAAATTGTACTTATCTCAACCCATGTTCTTTGCTTTTTCTGCTTCTAACTGGAGGGGGAGGGATGGTGGGTTATTTTTTTTTTAGCGGGACTACTAAATTGAAGAATGCCTAAACCACAACAAGCCATATGTTACTTGGGTTTACCAATTTGCCATCTGTTCTTGGCTCCCAAATCTTTGTTCGTCTGAGCTAATGCCTCTTCTTTTTTCCCTTTTGCCACAATTCCCCTATCTAGACCTGGTGTCCATCAGAAAACTGTTTCAGTTTCCTGAGAAAGTAGAACCTTCCAGGTCTACAGCCTGGCCTAGCTCTAACAAAAAACTTCAGATCCTCTCCTTCAGGTGGCTAGTTTAGCCTTTTCCATCCCTTCAAACCCAGCATTTCTTCTTCTGTATTCAGTAACCCTGCCACGATGAGACAGTTCAGGTCTGTATCTTGTCTGCTTTGGAGTCTCACAGCCCCTCTGGTGCAGGGTAGACTGGTATAGCCTGGGTGCATCCTGAAACCAGCGTCTCCCAAGCTAGCATCTTAGAGATTGCTTCCTTCTATTCTGTTCCTTCCCTCGAGCAGCATCATACTAAGGCATTGAGAAGCAGATATGGACATCTTTCCCAGACAGGAATGTGTTTCCAGTATCTCTCCTCACTGCCCCTCCAGCAAAATCTGTGCCTTGTGCTTGCTCATGCGTTTTTCCCAGCCCCTGTCCTTTGTCTCCCTCTTCTGCTCTGAGATGGTTGCCTACAACCAGGAATTCGTGAAGGAACATTTAATGCAGTCTTCAAGGAGAAAGGGCTACCCTTGCAGGAAACTTGAAGATGACAATGAAAATGCAGCCTGGAATTATGTGCATGTGGTGATTCGTGTTTAAGCTCGCCTAATGTGGCCTTTTCCTCTTTGGACATTCTTAGTCACTTACTACCCTCTCCTAGGGGTAGTAATATGGCTTTATTTTAATGCACGTATATTGCGTGCAATTCTCTGAGACCTCATGGGTTTTGGCTGCTGTTTATGCATTTTTTTCCAGAGGAGTAATTATGTTCCACCCCAGCTGTGGTGCCATCTAGAAATTCCCCAGCCTTTCCCTCCCACTGGTAGCCTTTAACACTTTTCTCCAGAGCAACATATCATCCTCCAGTCTTTCAGTAAAAAAACATGTGTTTGAGGCAAAACATCTGAGGCAGCTCTGATCTTTGCCCTGTCCTCTCAGACCATTGCTGTCTCTGAAATGTAGCAGCTTGGTGTTCGCCGTCTCCAACTTCCCCTACTGTGTTTCCTTTCTCAGGTTCTGGCAGAGTTAAATTCAGACAGAAAATACCTAATCACCTTATGCAATGTTTTCACCCCAAACAAGCCTGGTTCTCCTGGTGTTTGGAAGCCACAGAAGTGTTATGTGAAAACTTGTCTCCATCACTGGGAAAACCCATGCCCGCCACTTGGCCCAGGGCCTTGACCTTGTGCAGGGTTCACTGAGCCTGACAAGACCATTTCTGTCTCTCTCGGCAAGTTCTGGCTCTGTGGCACTCCCTCACCGTGGAGCCTCTGCATTCCTGCCCAGTGACACAATGACTGCGGATGTCCTGGGACTGCTGGAGCTCCTGACAGAGCTCAGATCACTGCCCATCAGTGACCATGCGTAGCACAGACAGGAGGAGCACCAGGCTCCCACCCTTCCCTGCAGTGAGGGGCGGTAGAGAATTGCTCGTAGAAATCAAGAGTGGTTCCCACTGCCTGGGGAGGAGAGGGGTGTTCACTGTGACCCCTTTCCTCAGAGGTAATGAATGGATTCCTGATAAGTTTAGTGTTATCAGAAATTGTAGCAATTCTCCTCAAAAACAAAAAGAATGGTCTGACTGTTTGTCCCTGCGGAATGAGATACATGACATACTGCCCTGGAAGAAGTTGCACAGTGGGAAAGCAAGTCTGGGAGAGCCAGCTGAGAGTGCTCTGGGTCTGGAGTGCCACATCATGAGAATCAAAACAAGTCTGCAGCATTATAGGGGCATTAATAGTCACAGAGATCTGCCTTTTGCCCTTCAAGGGAGAGAGCCAGGCCAGGAGCACTGAAGCTATTAACTGAGCCACAGAGCAGTCACTGGTACATTTAAATGGTAGAAAGCTAAAGTTGCTCTGCAATCAGTCCTAGCAAAGGACACTGACAGGGACGGGCTGCTTTCAAAGCCTGACGTCCAGCCACTCTGGGCTGCCTGGCACAGCTCTGCAAGCACAGCTCTTTCTGCCTGGATCTTACCAGGCTCCCTTAAAGAGGGCAGTTTCTCACTCCTTTTTCTTCCCCAAGCCAAAGGTAATAGCAAGTAAGAATTGAGATGGCCGTAACACATAGCTTCCAGCATAAATAAACAACCTCACTGATTTAAAATGTCCTATTGATTTTTGAGGTGTATGTGTTGGCACTTGTGCTGAAATATCTGCACCTTGGACAAATCTGTCCTCTGCTCTACCCACAGCTACCTCAACCAACCAAGTGTTGCTCTTACAGCAAAACTTCAACCATTCCTTCCGTTTTTCCCCCGAATGACATTTGCTTCCCATTTTTCCAGTCTCTGCATTATGCAGCTTACAGATGTTGCTTGAGGAAGATGAGACACGTTTTTCTGTAAACCTTTCTCTCTGGCAGGACAAGCATATTGCAGCTGTCTTCCATTGTCACTCTGCTTTAGCCCAAGTGCTCCAGCTGGTGTCAGACCAGCTAGGTGTGCTGGCACAATCTCTGCTACTGTGTTTTCCCAGGTCTTAGTATATGAGATGCAGAATTAAGGGGCCTTGTCTCCAGTTCTTAGCCCAAATGCAGCATCATCTTTACCAGCACTGTGCTGGATAGCTGTTTGTTTGGGATGCTCTTTAAAATACCTGTGAGGGCAGTCTCCATCCCTCCCCGCAGAAAGAAACGATGGTTGGTTGGCCTGTTGAAACATCTGAGCTGCTGAATGCAAATGAAGCAGTGGTTGGAGACAAGAATCTCTCTCAAACAGAATGCAAAAAGACATGTGCTGTCTTTTTACAGCCTTACTGGAGACCTGCTGATGATGAAGTGTAGAAAAATGTCTGGCATCAAGTATACCCTAAAGAAAACATTCCCTTTGCATGTAGTGAAGTCACTCCCTTCCAACACATTTAGAAGAATCCTTTAAAATCTCTCCATCAGAGAGTTCTGACCTCTCCCTTCTTTCAGTCTCCTCTTTCTTTGGTGCCCATCCCTTCTGTTGAAATTCAGCATGTAGGATTTCCCAAATAACAAAGAGACTCTGTTTCCTACACATACACATTCCTGAATGTAACAAATTTACACTCATTTTGGTACTTATCTGAGCTTGCATTTCACACCCTTCCTTTTAAAGATCAGTTTGTGTAGTCTTTAGGGTTTACTGCATGTCTTGTCTTACCTATGGTGTTACTTCCTGTGTTAATAAAACTGTTTTTAGCAGCACACCAGTTTGGACATCTGTATCCAATTTTAAATAAATATAAAGTTTGGTCTGGGGCTGATCATCCACGTGTGCTCTGGACCTACTGGCAACCTCTGTCAATGCTGCAAAATGATGGAGCCGCTTCAGGTTTTGCATCCCCTTCCAAATGACAAACATCATCTCTGTTTGTGGTGTCTGCCACAGAGCCCACAGGTTCTTGTGCTGTGTCTTTTCCCTGAATGGCTTCCCTTTTTCACTGGGGGTATTTTCCATTTTATTTCACACGTGGTACCATGTACTGTGCGGTAACCACTCAGGACTAAGGCAACTGACAGAGGCTGCTCCCTTCAGCATCACTGGCTTTTGAGCACTGGGTAGCAAAAACCTCACTCCAGCTCCACAGCAGTTCCTAAGTAGCTTTGGCAAAAGCCTCTAAAACACTGTTATTGCTGAGGAATGCCCAATCACAAGTCTTCTCTGGCTATTATTCTCTGTGTGGTCCTGGGATTCCTTCCCCCTTTGCAGTAATACCATCTTTGCTCCCTCCTGCCAGAGGGTACTGGAGTGTGGGCTTTGATTTATTGGCTAGTAGAGAAGGGGGTTTGCTGGGATTTTTCCCAGAAAGCACGGCACTCTTCAGGCTAGTTTGCTGAAAGCTGAGTAGAAGCACGCTGTGGAGACCAGAGCAGATGGTAGGGCAGCTTNGGGGGGGGGGGGGGGGGGGGACTTGGGAAGAGAATGGGAGAGTTCTCTGAATGTTCTCTGCAGGAATCCAGCTCTAACAATGGTCCTGAGGTCTGGGCCCTCGCACTGCCAGATACTGGCTCAAAACAATTTATTTCAAGGCTGGGGATGATTAGACCAAATGGAAAATAAGATTCAAGCAGTCTAGCCAAGGATCAGGCTGACAAACTCCCAGAACAACTCTGCTCTGCATTTGGTCGGCCAAGAGCTGAAAATATGTTTTCCTTCAAGCTGACGACTTTGAAAATGCAAAAGCCTAGAATGCTGAAGCTGACAAGTTGAATTAATATTTCATAAGAGACGGGATTTTTTTTTTTCTCAGTACAAGATTGATTCTATTGGCAAGGCTTTCACAGCCCTGCACATCCCAGCACAACACAGAGAATTCACCCGCAGGTTTCATGATTAAATATTATAGGAATTATTTTAATTTTTTGTGAGAGAGATCACTGGGTGTCAGAGAGGCTGTAGCTTGACACTGATTTGATGCCAGGGAAAGCAATTATAGCAGATACACAAACCAAGAACTCCAAGAAGGAGCAGGTGACATTGCAGGGTCCAGTAATCCCCTAGGAAACATCAACCATGTTGTTACTTGATGCCAACAGTTAAAGAAATATCAGCAATAACCTGCATCTGCAACAGCTTTTCCAAACAAGCTAAAAGCAGTCTGTACCAAATAAGGCAAAACCAAACAGCTTTTGTATGCATCTGGTGCAGCAGTAGCTGCTTATTCCAATGGCTGAGGTAATGAAGGACACAAGGGCCATTAGACACACATCTGACTCTTGGGAGAAGAGGGAGTAAGTCACTGGAATAGAGAGATTTCACACTGAGAGAGTACAGTCTGTTCCAGGACTTTGATAGGAACAGATATTCCTGGGAAGATGTGCAAATCTCTTCTGGCTCAGCACATACCCTGCCCTGTTGGCAGGTGGTTATTTGTACCAGAGGTCCAAGCAGCCAGAATCAGTATCCAGGACCCTAGCATGGTTTGAGATAGACACCTGTTGAGTTAAAACCTTTTAAATAGTGCTGCTAACCTGTAATTTAAGTGAAGAACTAGCTATACAGAGGCTTAATGGGAATCCCCACTCAAGCTGCAAGCTAAAGGCAAGCCATGGCTGGCCAGCAGGCCTCATACAGCTCCAGTTCCTGCAGAAGAGCTGCCTTACAGCACACAGCCCCATTCAGAGCTGAAATGCGGTGTTTTGTTGTCACAAGACTTAAATCACTGACACCAAATGCAAACAGACATGCCCAGCAGTTTCAGTGGCACTCAGATTCTCCTCTCTGCTCCTGCCTCCACTTTTCACACAGAGGACTCGGTCAAAATTAGGAAAGTTAACCTTTCTTTGTAGGTTATTTCCTATGGAAGCCTACCTGATATTCCTCAAAATTAACCCTGCAAAATAAAGCTCAGGAAATGTGATGGGCCGTGGCATGGTCCCAGCTGGTGAATTGGTTGTGTGCCTCCTGGCTGGTGGGTGCATTCATGCTGGTTGCAGAGTCATCTGGGTACGTCTGACAACTTAGAGATCAGGAAAAGCTGGAAGACAACGTTTAGCCAAGCTAGCAGCCGGGCATGCACTTGGCCAGGTAAACTTGGTGCCAAGAACGTGCTAAAAATGAGTGGTATTTTGTGGCCGTCACTCCCTCACGTCTGAGCTGCTCTCTAAACACCCACTAGCTGCATTTGAAGGTGCAAGCTCAGATATTTATTCTTTTTTCCCTTGCATCTAAGACATTTGGAAAGACAATTAGCCACCCACTGTAATATTCAGAAGCATGACCTTCACCACATTGTAGTGCATGGCTTTATTGTCTGGATGCTTTGTGATCATTTGACCAAAATGCCGTGACTGTTTCAAAAAGCCAGACTCATATGAATGCAAGCAGATGTGGATTCACAAGAGAAAGCACTCACTTCTGTGTCCAGTACTCCCCTGGCAAGAGCCAGCTGAGGACATCCACAGAGCATCATCATGGAGCTGAACTCTTATCTGGGTGTGACCAACTTACTGGAAAAAAAAAAGGTATCCCAGAATGATTGGTTCAGTCTTTAAACTGTGGTACTTTGACTGAAGTGCAGAAAAGGAGGTGAGGGTGGGCATAGGAGGAATTATGTTACAAGACAATCATTAGCTCTATTTAGAGCTCACCTGTTTTCTGCCAGCAAGATGTGCCAATGCCATGACACTGAAAGAGGAGATCTTCTACTGAGAAAGGATATGGTGAGACTGGGCTGATGGGATATGCCTCAGGAATGCTGTCCCACGAAGAGAAAAAACATCACTACAGGCTTCTGTGTAGCTCTCACAGATGACCACAAGCAGTTCTTCCTGTCAGGTTGTCCCAACTTGCTCACACAGGGAGTGCAGTGAATCCAGATGCGAGTGACAAGGCAATTAGCTTGTGGTCCTGACAGCCCAGGGGAAGACTCTTGCCATGGCAGGTGCCCTCTCAAGAAGCCCATTGCCTGAAGCCAGAGGCTGACTGATTGCAGAACTGACTGCTGGCTAATTAGGTGTGTGTTACCAGCCACAGATCAAAAGTTGGCTGAAACCTGCTCAGCAAAGCAGGCTGATGAAACACGATCAAAGGAGCTCTGCCCTTCAGGACACGGAATGAGTCTCAGCTAGGAATGCAGACAAAAGTTCACCCATCCTCCTGGAGAGCTGACAAAGACATACTTTCTGCTCATCCAAGAACTGTGCAGGCTGAAACATTCCCATGTCCTTGTCAGGGAAGAGGAGCTGACTTGTTTTACCTGACCAGTGAATAATACTGTTTCATCTCTCACCAGTATCACACAGTTCTGGGCCAGCCACACTTTGTGGGGTTTATCCTAATACTGGTTTTAATCCCTGAAAGTCCATCTTTGGACTGCCAGAAGAGAGCTGACTTTTCACAAAGGGTGCAGCTTTAGCCTCCTCACTTGGAGACCTTCCTGTTCACAGAGCACATTGAAACAGTGATGAAGACTATAAGGGTGTGTCTAGCAGGACCCGGTAGCACATACAGGGTATTATTGACTTCCTGTGTCGTACTGTGACTGTGTCTTTTCTTACCAGCACATTTATTCCAGTTTATCACAAATTTGTGCTATATATCTATATCTATATCTATATCTATATCTATATCTATATCTATATCTATATCTATCTTCATCAGGAATATGAGAGTAGACAGAATAGGAAAAGATTATCGATATTTTGGACACCACCAGGCCTGCTGAATACCAAATAGGAGAATGTATTCTTTGGTGATGGTATGTACATTCAGGAGTCAAAGAAAATGTCAAGATTCCGTATGGTTTATTTTCTATCTGAAAATTGAACCTTTCTCCTTACCACAACTTGCCTTGCCTTGCCTTGCCTTGCCTTGCCTTGCCTTGCCTCCTTCCAGCCACCCTCTTGGTGTCATAAGAAACAGGACCAGACCAAATCCTGACCTATCTCCCCTCCTACCTCAAGAGCATAAGGAGGAAACACAGTGGTGTGCAGCACCTCCCCTTTCCCAACGTGCTCATCACAGCCGGCACATCTACCTTCGTCACCATTCAGAATAGGGAAAATCCTTGGGTAATCCCCTCCTCATAACTGCAGTAAGTGGGAAAACATCCAACACAGATGTATCCACCTCCACACCAGTCTTCAGCGTGAGAAGCACAGGCACCAGTAACCCCAGAGCCTTCCCTTGCAGTGGTGGTCCTTGAAAAGCAGATATTCTCCTTCCTTGGGTATCTGCTTGCCACAGTTTGCTTGGCAGGGACAGTACCCTATCCTGAATCTCTCTCCTGACAGACTTGGTGTGAACAGCTTTCATGGCTATGCCTTTCTTTCTCATTCACTGACGACCAAATTAGAAGCCCCTGTGCCCAGACAGTTGCTTTCCATGGTTCTCTAAAGAATGATGGATGTTTAGAACTCTTGTTTTTGTCCCGCATGCAAAAAGGGGCCAGGGCAAGGCTGACAAACAAACAAACAAAAAACAACTGGAGTCTGTTGTATTTTTTCTTCATCTGGTCAGTGACTCATTTGGCACTGCTGTCTCAGAGCTCAAAACTAAAACTTAGATATGATGCAGTTTGCAACCCATAGAAGGAGGCATTTCCCTCTCTCTGTGCCAGGACTCTTCCAGTAGGCCACAAAGGGTTCAGCAGATAGATTTTTTTTCTGTGCTGTGTATAATGAAATTATATTCACCACAGTTTCTATGGGGAGTTTTTGAGCTCCAGGTTTATTTCTTAAATGGCCGCCAAAGATTTTATTGCCAGAACAAATAATTAAAGAGAGAATGGAGAACCTTGTCTAATGGATATAAGTATCTCAAAGGAGATAAAATGACAGGTTTTAGTCAGATCATTTTCTAGGGATTGTATCACAGAGATTATATGATCAATTATAGGGCAAATTTATATGAAGCAAAGGTTTTTAAAAGTTACACCTGCTTGCCCATATCAGAAATACCTTAAATTGCTCAAAACTAGAATAATCACCTATTAAAATAATTATCACTTAGAAATGAAGCATTAAAGGAAGGTGATAGAATGTGAGCTGTCAGCCTGTGTGATATATGTGTGATTGAACTCTCTGGATGGATCCATTTTCCAGTTACAATGAAGCCTGTGCTAGGAGCTACCATTCTTAGACAGCCACGGATTTTAAAAGAACATCCAGATATAGCTCTATTATTCCATGTCTTTTTCTAAAAAAATGTCTCCGCTAATTCACTAGTCTCCAGGGCAGCGATTCTACACAGGCTTCAGACTACTTGTACTTCAGAGAGTCCTGCCTGGTATTTTTGGTACATCAAAGCTTGAATTCTAAATTTGAGAGCAACTTGACAACATTAGGAAAGTAAATTAAGCACACTGAGATGGGGAATGGCTCCGTAGCAAGAACAAATATAACTGCAGTCAGGAAGTCTTTCCCCTTAAGGAATTACATTCATAACCAGAACGTGAAATAAATCAGCTCATGCAAAAGTAGAGCAATCAGCTCGTTCCCCAGCGTAGAGATAAATCCAGTCCCATGAGCTATAGCTGTGTCACCAGCTACATTCTCCCTCTTCTAAGCACCTCTGCACAAGGAAGGACAACCACTCACAAGAGCCTAGACCTCTCACAAGGTACCACTGATGTCAGAAGGCAATAAACTCTGGATGGTGCTAATTGCACTGATAAAGCCATTACTTTCAGGGAACATTTTTCCATAGTAAAAAGCCCAAAGTCCCATTCTAGGAACTGAGATATTAAATAAGGTTCATGTCTTCACTTCGCCAGTGATTCATGTAAGGAGGCTTTTTAGGGCTCAGAACCATTTGCTTAGCCTCTGTTTAATATTTTAAACTCAGAGAAAAGCTCATTTTTATCTTCACTTTTTTTTTCTCCTTAATGCTTAGGTAAACATAATACACAGCAATATTCATGTACCAGAACCAGCTTGGCTTATCTCCTCTCCTCAAAGCAGGTGTCTGTCAGAGACTTCGGCACAGGACCCTGTGTTCAATTACAGCTTCTGCCTTTCAGTTGTATTAATCAAGACATGACAGAGATAGTGGCTCAATGCTTCTTCCCATCCTTCACTTCCTTTCTCATCAGCCACTCTCATCGCAGGAATAGCTGCAAAATTGGTCAGAGTTGTCCAGGTTGTTCTCCTCCCTCTAAGTTTACTGGAAAATACTTGTTGCTTCAGGCAGTTTCACATAGGTGATTTAATGCATTTCATCTACAGCAGTGCCAGGATCTGTTTGTACGAAGCCTTTTGTGTGGGGAGCTGCCATTGAAACGGGTCAGCTGCAGGAAATTTAAATACTCAGAACTTCATGAGCTCTGTACAGAAATAGAGGTGAATCTCCAAGAAAAGAAGAAAAAGTTCATTTTGGACAATTCCAAAAGAAACATTCCAGTATCTTGACTCAGTTGGAAAGTAATTAAGATAATCTGGAAATCAGATTCAAAATCTAGCAGGAAAGAAAGACTCCCACTGCTAAGAGAAACAGCCTTGCAGGAGATGCTGATATATAACACACATTCTGGTGTAACAGAGAACTAGATTGTCTGTTTTAATGAATAAACCCTATATTTTCACTCATTTACAGCTCTGCCTGCTTTCTTTTCTTCTTTCCTTGCTTATCATTGTCCCCTCATACACATTCCAGGCAGGTCTGCTGTAAATCCTTTTTCACCACACTGTCACACTTACTGACATTTCAAGGGCATTTCATTTGAAATGTTAGGAAAAACATCACAGCCTTCCAGGAAGAAGCATCAATGACTGTCAGCATTTGAACTAAAGTTGTCCCATCTCCAGCAGGACCCAAATCCTGAGAAGCAACATCTGGAAACAGAAATATCAGAAAAACTTCTAAAGGCCCACACACAGTTTGGGTTTGCCTGTGACACCACTTCATGGCAACAATTCACTCATGGCTTGGTGCTGTAATTTAGCACAAGCTACCTCATTATTTTTTGCCTGGCTTGTCTGTAGTTTTACCCTTCCACCTGCAATTTTGCTCATTCTTGGCATCCCTTTTTTCCTTCCTCGGCATGCAGCTCTCCCCGGTTCCTCTTCTTCCATTATTGTTCATATCACAAACTCACTTAGAAGATTGCATTCAAAAATTATTGCTTTTGTAAATTATCAGCACCGGAACCTCACCTGATGTCATTCATAGTAGTCCTTGACAATTAACAGCTCAAGGCCATTTAAGGTGCTGGAGGATATGGATCGCTGTTGTCAAGCTCACAGTGTAAGTTCTTCGAGATAGGGACTACTCTGCCAATAGGTAAAAATAAGTATCAGTAGATAAAAAGGTGCTGATAGTGTCAATATGGAGTCTAAACAGCAAGGAGGAAAAAGGAAACTGGCCCTTGAACTATGAGACATATGGCAAAGAGAATAATCAAAGCTCACCTCTGGTAATGGAGTGTGTGATGTGGGACTTTAAAAGGTTTGGAGAAGTTGGCAGAAACCAGATGGTGGAGCAGACCCTAAATCCTCGTGGTCACGTGGACAGAGAAGGCGGGTGCAGCTGCGCACAAGTGGAAACCCGTGGGGAACAGCAGTGCTCCTCTGCACCTGCTCAGTGCTGGGGCTTTGCTGCTGAACCCCTGCTGTGGCAGTGGGTGGTCCTACGTGACCTAATGGGTTTAACATATGATGTTTTCTCTATTCAAGGCACACCATTGGCAAAACAGAAACATGAGATGGCACAGAGTAAAAGCCCTTATTCCATTTTGATCTGCTGGAACAGCAGTATTTGGCAACTGCAAAGAAGAAAAGATCAAAAAAATGCCACTGTAGACTGACTAGATACCTGTGTCTCTAGTTATTATTTCTCTGCTTTAAAAAAGCCCAAAACCAACCCAAGTATGGGATCCAGATTTTTTTGATCTGCTCAAAAGTCATTTCCCTGATGATGGATTTTGCTTTCTCATCATATCCTCTTCTGTGTGAACCCTGTCCTTGTAATATACCAGCACCAGCTGTCATGGATATCAGAAAGGAGTGAATCAAGGACTGTCATTGTTCCCTTGCTCTCCATCACTCTTCCCTCACTTGCTTTGTTTCTTTTTTTGGTTTGAAAAAGAAAAATCACACAATCGATGATATGCCAACGTGAGATTCGCTTTACTGCCCACCCTCTGGAATTGCAATGAAATTGTGAAATCACAGTCTTCAACAATATGTCATTGATGGCCTTTGAAAGTAGTACAAAAAAGTCAATAAAGTCTCATTTCTTCAGAATGACTTCTCTGTTGTTTTTTCATATTTGCCCTGTGGGACATTTGGCAATTTGTCACACAAGCACACATAACCAAGTTGACTTATCACACACAGTTCTTTAAAATAACACTGGAGGAATTCAAGGATTTTACTTAACACAATATTGTGAAGAAACACATCAGGGTTCTGTTTGCATTAGCTATAATTCCCTAATGTCCCAGTGGGTCTGTTCAGCTGGAGCTTGCAATTAAGCTGAAGTTGCTTATGCAATAATTAAGTTTTTAATCATGGATATTTTTTAGATTTTTTTTCTATTTGGGGAAAACCATTATTTAAGAACCTATGTCCAGATCAGTGGTCATCTTGGGTGAGACAAACATCTCAAAAAGTGACTAAGATGATACTGAGGGCATTTTCTATGATACCAACAATTGTCACTGGTGCCTCCTGTGGGGTGTACGTTTGAGAGAGTAATGAGCAATTCAAAGCCCAATTTTTCAGCATGCCCAGACCCTGCCTGCTTACGTGGTCAGTAAAGAGAAGCCATCAAAACACCCTAGGGAGGTGCCAGTAGATTATGGTTTGAACACAGGCCCCGCTCCTCAGACAGACTAAACAGAGCCAACACTGGGAAGACAGAGGTCTAAACCACTCTTTTGGGTATCAGTGTCATAGGAAGCATCGGAGCAGGACACTTAAGGGTTCAACCACCTGTAATGTTAACGCTTAGCCCTTAGTAGCGCTGTGGCTGGACAAGTATGTTCATAAAGAACCATCCAGGTTGGTTTTATTGCAGATTGTTTCATTTTTACTGCCTATGTAGAGCAGAATTCCAGCACCACAACCCTCTCCACAGTGAAAACCCTCTCTGTTGGCCTCCAAAGTATCTCTGCATTGGCATGAGGCTGTGAGTCCTTAGCATCCTACACCTGGTGCAGCTCAGTCCACGTGGTTTGCACTTCCTAGTGCAGTGGTGCCGGACACAATATTTCCACAGCCATCAAAGCAGCGATTCATGGGCCCCAGCAATCTCTGAGCCCAAAAGCACCCTCCAGGCTTTTCATTTGGGAGGGAGCTGTGTTCCTGGGGACACCTGTCCATGGCATTGGCTCTACCTGTGCAAGAACATCTCTGGGCCAAATAATCAGCTCTTGCTCACTATCTCTTCTGGGCTTGTTTACCTTTTTATATATAGAGCAAGAGACAGACAACAAGGTAGAGCAGAAACAGTGTCTGCCCTCCCTTTGAACAATGCATGAAATCATAGCGACCTCGCCCTCACTGAAGGCTTTCTGGTGTTACCTTAGTAAAAATAATTATCCTAATTGCTCACTTTAAGTATTCCAGGTTGACAATAGTTGTGTCTTATAAATGAAAACATGAAATTAAAAAAACAGATGAAGCAACTTCTTTTATAAAGAAAAACTTAATCTAAACATTAAATCCACATCACAGCAGTTAAGACAACACGAAGAATGTGGCTGTAGCATCAACATCAAACACCACAAGTCAGAAGTATTTCTTTAGTACTAAAAGTTTCATCATTTTCCCAAGCCTTTGGGTCTTGTTTGTGCCCTGATCTCCCCTGAGAAAGCCCATGTCTCAAAATTAGGGCTTTCAGGGTCCATGTGCCACCTTCGTAGCATCTGAAGCTGGTTACAGTACCAGGGGCAATCCGCATCCAGTAGAGAATACCCGTTCCTGTGAGTGAGACACTAACAACTTGCAAAATACAAGCTTGGTGATACAGCTCTTTCAAATGGTTATTTTCTGCCAAAATCCTGATCATGGTCTGGGATTGTTCAGCCTGGAGAAGCTGAGGCTCGGGGGGGACCTTATTGCTCTCTACAACTACCTGAAAGGAGGTTGTAGCCAGGTGGGGTCTCTCTTCCCAGGTAACAAGGAACAGGACAAGAGGAAACGGCCTCAAGTTGTTCCAGAGGAGATTTAGGTTGGATAATAGAAAAACTTCTTCATGGAAAGGGTTGTTAAGCACCGGAATAGACTGCTCAGGGAACTGGTAGAGTCACCATCCCTGGAAATATTTAGAAGATGTGTAGATGTGGCACTGAGGGACATGGTTGAGTGGTGGACTTGCCCGTGCTAGGTGAATGGCTGGACTTGATGATCTTAAAGGTCTTTTCCAACCTAAATAATTCTGTGGTTCTATTTCACCTTGAGGACCACAGCAGAAGAAACAGCTTGCAGTGCAGCAGTGGGGTGTGCCCTGGCAGGGCGATAGAGATGTCTGCAGTAGCCTGTGGTGACACAGGGAGAAGCTGGCAGAGGAGTGACCTCCATGTGTCTCTGCTGTGGTGCTGGCCTGGGGCAGGCCTGCATGCCCTACACTGACATGGTGGGTGGAAGGCCTGCTCTGCTCAGCCATGCCCAAAGCAAACACAACTTCCTGCAATCAGCGAACACTGATGGAGTGGGCATTTCAAGCCTCGTGAGAAGGCCTGAGAGAGGCTGTGAGCACGCTCCTCAAGGGCAAGCACGGGAAGGCTGAAGAGGCTTTCTGCACTGTAAACCAGTGCTGGCACAGAGCAAGCTGACAGCAGCTTGCCAAGGGTGTGCTTCAGCTGGGCGCTCACCGAGGGTCCCGCAGGCTCAGAGCAGCCCCTGACCCGGCGTGCAGGGCCCCACTCCGCCCGGGCCTGAAGGATGGCAGCTTTATAAGCAGCGCTAGGTGATGAGGCACAGGAGGCAAAAGCAGGTTTGTTTTGATGAGCCAGGAGTCCCATCAGTCCCACAGCCCTCAATCTCCCTGGGAATTTCCATTAGGAAGCAGAAGTAGGGCTTATTAGCCCTGCCTTATTTATACACATCTGAGTCCTGACTAGTTGCCTTGCTGCCACTGACCAAGAACATTGAGCGCATCTTGCAGGGGAGCCCCTCTCTGGGGAAAACTTCATGAGTTCCTAATTTTAAAGCACAGACTTCTGAAACTTCATCCTGTTCTTGCTTCTTTCCGCAGTATGTCACTGCCAGGATGATCCAGACATGTAACAATAGAGGCCCCTATCTAAATTTCATCCATTATGAAAATTTCAGGCCACGACATACCTTCAAGAACATACCCCTTAATATAAGTGGTGATGGTCTGATGTGAGTCAGTCTGTGAATCACAGGAGATACACCTAGAAACCCAACTAGACATGTTCCATTCTGTATCGTTAAAGAACTATTTTTCTGTCGTATCAAAAATGACTCTGTTCTTCCAGTTTGCTACTTTTGCCCGTCCCTCTCCCAATTACTTGCTTTTTTTCTTCATAAGAGTTGCTTATTTGTCCCTGACTGGAGGCACATCCCGCCACAGGTCAATGTGCCGGTGCATTCCCCTGGTCACTGGACTCAAGGGTGCATGTGGGACCAGTGGGAATGCTCTCAGAGGCTGGGATACTCTTGGTTCTCATGAATGCTGCAGCAATGCCCAGAAATGTTTGCCAGGAGTATGTAAAAATTGCATACAAGTGTGATACAAGTATGCTTTTATGAACTGCAGTGTGGAATCCCAGCTGGGGCTCTTGTGCAGCCTCTTTCTCATCCTAAAGGGAAGCGTCATGCTGGAATATCTTGCTGCAAAGGGCCTAAAACGTGCCAAGGAGTAAAGTATGAGTGCACCATCACACTGAGGCGCACAAAGGACCGCCTGTGCTGGGGATCTGTGGGCCATGAAGGACATGTCTCCTTGTGGCTGCATGCCTGGGTGCAGACAGGGAGAGCCCACACAAATACATGTCTGGGATAGCAAACTCCTGGCCTGGGCAAGCAGCTCTGTTGCTCATGAGAGCAGAAAGCTGATTTTCCTGGTGGTAAGTATAGTTTTTCCATGGAAAGCAATTCTGTGTGATGCTGAAGTGTGGAAACCAGATAGAGAAAAAAACTACTAGGGATGGGAAAAACGTTCTCATTTTTTTTTTATCCAGTGCTAAATCAATTTACATTCAACCCTCTTCTGGCCAAGTTTTCAAGATGAACTGGCAAAATCACGCTGGGGAGAGAGAAAAACAGTTTTCCCACAAGTGCTTCAACATCCATCTTTCCATCCCTCAACAATTAACCTACCTGCAGAGTGGAGGTCAGCTGCAGGAGGAAATATCCTATTCATTTGGTAGATATAGATGTCCAAGTAAAGAAGAAGAGTCCACTCCTGCTTAGGCAGAGGAGCCACCTGGGCACTCTCCTGCCAGGGACAAGCCCAGGAGGGACCAGGCTTATCTCATGCTGCAGCTCCAGCAGGACTTTGCTTTTCCATTTTTGCAAATGCTTTTCCATTTTTGTTGTCTCTTGTGTTTGCATCACGGTGTCCCAGGAGGCAGAGGGAAAACAGGGAGTGTTCAAGCCAGAAACCAAAGCTAGTGAGAGTAACCAGCACTGTGCAGGAGCTGGAATTTCCATTTTCGTGGGGAATTCCCCAGTTTTGCAATAGGCTATTATTCTTTGCTGGATCAAAACCAGAAAGCTTTGGAATTTCTTATAAAACTAAACTTGGGAAAGACAAGTAGATCCTTTGAAATCTGTCAAAGTGTTTGTTGTCATTTCAACAACTGACAGGGTTTTTTTTGTATTAAATGAACTACAGAATGTGTTGCCTCACAAAAGAGTAAGCCAAGTGTTTCACCATGCAAGAGTTGAAGCAAAGTAATTTTATTACTTTAGTGCAGTGCTTCCTTCCTTGCTTCCAAGATTTTATTCAGTCTTTTTCTCTAGATGTTCCCTTAAAAATTTCCCTTAAATGATACTTTCTCCTGGAAAAAGGACTGATATTTTCTTCTGTTTTACTGCTGCTAACAAAGCTAAGCAATTGCAGCCGTAAGTGTGTCTCTGGCACTTCCCAAATATTGAAGAACAGCCCTATGGAAATAAAACAGACTCTTTTTCCTTTCTCCTAGGTTTTCTTGAGTGCCACCTGTCCTGGGAGGGGCTGGAGGTATGCCCTGGTGTCACCTCAGGAGGGAACCAGCACCTGCCCAAGCTTCCCTCCAATCCCAGGGTCCTCGCCTAAGAGAAAGAGGGATGCACAGACAGTCTGTTGAAGGACTACAACAATTATTCAAGCTGGGACTGACTTAAAATTTGATGACTGTGGGAGCAGAAACAAAATTCAGGCTCTGAGCAGATGCCTTTGACAGGCTGACAGCTTAATCTTGGAGAAAAGCAAGCCTTGATGGATCTATCAGCCAGGCCAGCTCTGCGTATGTATTTAGGTTACATATTTTCAGTAAGAAAAATATACAAACACTTTATCCATAAAACTTTTAGTTTTCCATAAATCACGATCCTCCTGCAGCAAGGAGGTCATGCAAACCCAGGTGCTCACACCATGGAGTGCACCTCACTAGTGGTGGGAAGGAAGGAGGTTCATGGGTTTGGGGTGTGTCCCCCAAGGCAATTGGTGGAGTGAGATGCACAGCCTGCATCAGCTTGTGAGATGCTGCTTTCATTTAATGAATTTTAAACAACCACATTCTCACTTGATGCACTGATTCCCATCCCAGTTTTCCCTGGTAGCTGTGCCCAAAGGCATGGTCCCCCTCTGGTTTTGGTGGGCACGAGAACCATTGCAGTGTGAGCCATCCGGTTGGAGAAGGAGCACTCCTTCAACAGTGTAAATCAAAGTTCTTGCTTTCTTTTTTGGCCATATTTGTTACTTCAGCTAACTCATTCCCATCTGAATTCCTGAAAGCCAAATATCCTGACCTACACAAGGCACTTTTTTAATCTTTATGAGGGAAGCAATGGGATCACTTCTTTGTATAGGTGCCTTTGTGTTTGTACTAACTGCTTTTCTTCATTTTAATTATTCATTTAATATCCACTGCCACCTGAAGTACACTTCAAAGCTCCAAAACATGAGCTAGGTGCATATAAATTTCAAAATAAATCAAAGCAAAGATTAATCTCAGAAAGCCATAAAAGAACTGCATGGAAAATCTTCCTTAACTATCCCCACTCACAGCAGGCAGGTGTGATGCCCCATGGTTCCTCCCTGGTAGCAAAAAAACTTTGGAAGAATGGTGCTCCTCCAGTACCAGCCCCTACTACAAGGATTACAATGGGATGTAGGTGCCTAGACAGTCTGAAGACTGTTATTTCACAGATTTCAATGAAATATTCAAGCCTGTCCATGAACAGTGTCCACCAAACACACAAGGGACCATGAGTGCACTCTGGTGTCTTGGCTGTGAGTAGAGCTGGAGAAGACTGCTGGATCCTATTCCTCTCCCCAGGATGTTACAGCTCCTTCCAGTCCCTTACCAGCCCTCCCAGGGACCAGCAGCACCTCCAACACCTGGGGCGAGAGGAGCTCTTTGGATGGGTCGAGTTTTAAACCCTTCTATGAATTAGTTGAACCAAGAAAATGATGATGGTTTTCTATTTTCCTAGTCCAACAGCTCAGCAGAGGTTTCCTTCTACCCTGCTGGTCTTGGAGAAGCCTCCCTTGTCTTCAAACCATTTATCTGAGTTATCTCGTCACTGCTTGCCCTGTGCTCAGCATTCTGCTATTCCTAGCACTCCCATGTGCATTGCCATGTAAGGTATCTTTTAGGCGACATTCCTGGCATGCATTCAAGTCATCTCAGCTGTCTTTTCCAACACTTCAGTAACAGGGCAGCTTCTATTAGCTGTTTCCCTCATCACATCATCTTTTATTTTCTGCAGCTCTAGCCCAGCTGGCATCTCTCTGTGGTCCCCATTCCTGAGTTGCTGCTGTTCTCATGCTCCACATCCTGACCCGTTCAGCGAAGCTGTCTTAAACACACCCATTCCTGACTTTGGCAAAATGCTGGAAGTGAACTGCAGCCCTTGCAGTTTCTAGAATTGTTCCTCTCCTGGTGCCAGTTTCACAGCTCTAATCACTCCAATAGTTCTCCACCAGGTTTTTCAGCTTGTCTTCCCCTTCCACCTCCCAATTCAATCTTTGCCTCTTGCTGTTGGTGTCCATTTGACACGATTTTCACCTGCATGCTGAGCCTCTGTCCAAGCTTTCTGATCTTTTGGTCCCATCTTTTCAGTTATTCCCTGCAGACCTTTTTTCATCAGTGGTACCAGGTCATCAAGACAGCTGAGCTGGGAAAGTGGCAATGAATAATTTATCTGACGGGTGTAGCTCCATTGTGTGCCATGGCACAGCCATGAGCAGCTTGTGTTTCCCTGGACTGCTTCCAAATCCTAGCCCATTTAAAAAGCCTGTTAATCACCAACAGTTTTATTACTCACTCACAGGCTCATCAGCCTGGAGGAAGCCAAGTCCTGGCTCTCACGAGTCCCACCAGCAGCTGGGTCCAACACTGGTGGCCAAGCAATTTTCCCTGTACAGGTGCCTTGCTGCTGATGCCTTCCACTGGAAGAGGCAGCTGAGAGTTTCCCCTGGGGGTAGAAAATCTTTCTCCCACACACCTGTGGAGGCAGCATGGCCATTCCTCATCACTGAACATAAACAGCAGCATGGCTGGCCTGGGCGAGCGTGTGTGGAAACTGGCTTCCAGAGGGATTTTGAGAGAACGTGGAGCCAAGGGGCTGTTCGTGGCACACAGCTTGGAGCATCACCCAGCTCCCATCATGGGACAAAATCCTGATAGAGACTTTTCCATAAGGAGCTGCATGGGCTACCAGGTAATTTTAAAATCTGATTTCATCACCAGCTAAGTCAGAAGAAAAGGTCATCAGGAAGCTGAATAGCATGGGGAGATGACTGACTCTCAGAAATGTCAAGGATTATTCAGGGAAACCTCTGTGCTGGCCACTTCTTTCTGAGTAATCCTTGCAATGAAAAATGGATATATAAACTGAGCCCAGCCATTCCTCCCCTAGTAACCCCAGTGACAACAGACTGACAGACAGACAGACAGAACATATGCAAGTGAGAGAGCATCGCATTCGTAGCTAATGGGTTGTCTTCATTCCCTGCAGGGATGGGAGTTTATTCCCTCTTAGCTTCAAGTGCTGCCTTTGCACAGTGGACTGCAGCGGTGATTAATAGGAGGAAGAAGCCCATTGACCCAAACAAAAGCCCATTACAGTAAATGGATGCTGTCCATTGATTTTTCTGCATCCTTCCTCCTGTGGTCCAGTGAGAGACGATTTCCCTAGAGCTGGTGTGCAATGACGCTGCTGCCGCTTGGAAACTACTTGGGTTGGGAAGGTGGGAAGTGGAGGATGGTTCAGATCCCCCCCCTTTGCAACCCCACTGCCCCATGCTTTGGCTCCAGCATACCATGACTTTGTTTCCTTTGAAACTGTGGGTACGTACAGTCACTCCACATTACCTTCTGAAATCATCGTAGTGATGAACACCCACGGAAGAGGCTGCGCAGGCCCTGGGAGGGGGATACAGCTGGGGATATGAACCCCCGGGATGTGGTAGGGTTTACCCCACGGGTCTGCTTCACAGCTCACTGGTTTGGAAAGGCTCAGGAGGGGAAAAAGGCTCCTGAAAGAGCAAGCCCTGGCAAAGGAAGGCTGCTCCTCTGAGGGGTCTGAAGGAAGCACAGGCACATCACGCAAACAGATGTATGCACAGCTGACTCCATCAGCTGGGGTCAAAAGGACTTTCAGGGTTTCAAACCTGTGTTTTCTGGCATATCCTCATCTGGTTCACAGGAGGTCACCAGTCAAAACCTGGTCATCTCTTTGCTCTTGAAAAGCTTCACTGTCATGTGGAAAAGCTTCACTGTCACATGGGATCCTGGAGTTCCCATCAGTGTCAGCTGGCACGAAAGCTACCACTCCAGACAAATATAAGATGTGTGCAGCTTCTACATCATTGCAGACAACAAACTGTTTGCCTGGATATTCACAAACTGGAACAGGCATAGCTCTAAAAAGGGAAGTAAAAAGACCAATGGGAACAAACACAAATGCTAAGCAACAGCAGAAAAAAAATACTTGAAATACGCTGAATACCGTCCTGGGGCTGTTTTCTCTCCAGATGAAAATAGCTTTCAAGTCTCTAAATATTGGCTAGATGTTAGGATACAGCAAAATGGCATCTGTAAGTCAGAGTAGGTTACTTTTCACCTGGGATGTGTTGAAAATGTTATTATAACAGTCTAGAGAAAGTTAAGGTTATTAAGCCACCGGCTCTTGGAGCTCAGCCTGCAACAGAGCTTTATGCCCATAAAATCAGTGATGTGGCAAAGCAAGCCCTGGTAATATCTAAATGTGCTTCCCCCTGCAGTCTCACCGTGAGGCTTATGATGCTTGGCAGCTGAATACATAGGGTGTTTGAATTTATGAGATTTGGAGTTATTTCAGGGTAAAATCTTACAATGATTTTTTTTTTAAAAGAAGCCTACATATTTAAAGGGTCAGAAAAACAGAAAAGAGGATTAATGAGGCAGGAGTTACTCTCAGTTATTCAAAATATTGAATTCAAAATGGAAAAACCCTTCCTCGTTGCACTCCATCCTCCTGCAGCATGGAGTCCATGAACCCAGGGTGCTCTGAGTTCAGAGAGCACATCCAGAGGGGAAAAAAAGGAGCATTTGTCTCCCTGTTCTGTGCCAAGTGGTGCCCTGGCCTCTGTCTGCCACGCTTTGCACTCGCTGGCAATATAAATCAGGATTTCCCAAGCCGTGGTCGTAGCCTACGCAATAGGAATTGAAATGCTGAGCATGTGGCTGCCTAAAGGCAGGCAGAGCCCCGAGGCAGGAGCAGGCAGGGAGGGAGGGGAAGGGCTGGGCCCCTCTGACCTCACACACGGTGCAAATGCATTGCCCTGATTTGACCAGAGGGAAATAGGGGGAAACACTGGTGCCCCCCAGGCCAGCCCCAGGCAGCTTCTCCCCCACTTCTGCCTTTCCCGGGTGTCCAGCTCAAGCTCCACTTTGCAGTCAACAATTTTCCTGCACATGGCAGAGGAAGAAAAGAGGCATTTCCTCCAGAACTGGGTCCAAAATCTTATCACAGCAGAGCTCATCTCCTATTTCCCACCTCTGTCCCCGGCTGGCACCGATCTACCCAGCAACTCCAGTGGGAGACGGGCCATCTCCACATGCTGGTGTCATGCCCCCAGCTCCTTGTGTGGCCATCAGTGGATCACGCTGGCAATGATTAACTCAGTTCACACTCCTGCCCTCCCCCTCTGGGTCTCCAGACCTCTCACCCAGCCAGCCACCCATTACTCCTCACTTCACCTGTATCTTCTCACTGCTGGGACCGACACCTGCCTGCCAGATTGAACAACGACATCATCAGAAGCTGCAAGCAGAGAGCAAGCAGACCCAGCTGGGGTGCCTGGCTGGTGAGACAGATGCCTTGTGTGATTTTATGGACCTCATTTCCTCAGAAATCCAAGCTAAAATTAAGTGTTTGTGCCATGACAGCAGTGGTTTGTATGATGATGTGAAAAGGTTGCCGTGGGCTCACTGAACCTCTTGGGCAACTGAGAGCAAAAGGTCAAATAATACATACATCCAGCAATAAAAATCTCCTGTTAATACAGACTTTCTTATTTCTATGGCTGACAAAGGAATCCATCCCTGAGCACAGAAGCAGAGTCACAGGAAATAAGGATGGAAAAGCCTTTAAATAGGAATTCAGCCTCATTCTCCTCAGCTGGCACCCACTGCCCCCAACCCAGCCCCAGAGTGGGGGTGTCTGACAGCTGCCCAGTGACTATGCATCCACCCTCCTTCTACATTTCTGGTGGCTTGGGGAGCCTTCCAGAGACATCCTCATGGCCAGCAGGCCCTTCACTCATTACAGCACTGAGTCCCAGATCACCTACTGCTCATGCTTGCTCAGCTTGCTTGGAAAGACTCAGTTAAGCCTCATTTAGCTGGTCCTCCCTTGCAGAAAATGCTGTGCACCATTTGAGTCCAGGACAAAACCTGTTCTGCCATTTTTATCCATCTTAGTTGGGAGAGGAGGCAAAGAGGCCTGGAGCAGTAAGGCTGGGGTGCAGGACTCGTCCATCCCTTTCTAAAGGACAGCACAGCTGCCTGCCAGGCTCGTGTCAGGCATTATCTGTGGACTATTTCTGACTTCAGAAGAAGAGCAGAGCGATCATTCTTTTGCCGTATTTCCTTCTGCTTCATCTGGCAGTGGTCACAGCAAAACAACTCAAACAACATGCGGGTGGTCCGCAGCCCAGAGCCCCCCTAAGCTGTAACTTTCTGCTTTCCTCCCCTCACCCCCCTTGCCAGAACAGACAGGGACACCCAAGGTGCTCCCCGAGGAGCACACCTACAGCACCACACAGCAAAGATGAGCAGGGGCCCAGCCCATCCCCTCTACCCCAAAGATAAATCATGCCAAACCTCCCTTTTCTCCTTGGAGGAAGGCACAGGAGGCTTTGTCCTACAGAGTGATGACAGACTTTTAGATCTATGGCACTAAAAGAGATCGAAAAGCAAATTAAAAAATACCATTAAGAGACATGAACAAGACCAGCATCTTCTGTGTCCAGCCACAAGGTCAATAGGCCAATGCAGGAAGAGGGATGCTGGGGCCATGCCAGCAGCAGCAGGCAGGGAAGGGGCCAGAAGCCCCTTTGAAACTTGCTTGGGGCAACTTCACTTCAGTGAAGCCTGTTCAGGAGCCCAAATGCCTTCTTTTCTTCAGAGCTCATCTGTGGCTCTGTGCCACTGCACAGAGATCAGTCTCCACAAAATGTATTTTAAAAATATCTGGGCAAAACCCAGGGGCGGTTCCTCAGGCAGGGAAGGGGCCACTGTTCATCTCTCCTTCGCTTTACTGCAGCCGGCGTGCTCAGCGCTGCCGGGGGTGTGTGCAGCCACCCCCTCGTGTCTCTCTGCAGCCTGCTGGTGCCGAGGAGGCAGCAGCACCACGCAGGGAAACAAGGAACAATTACCTGCAGCCACCGCAGCCAGCCGTGCCCTTCTCTGCAGGCAGAGCGTCAGCAGCCCAGCTGCCTTTCTGATCTGGAGCAGTCTCTGCCATCATGAAATAGCCAACAAAATAAAGTTTTGCATACAAGCAAAATACACCCCGGTGTTGGGGAAGATGAAACAGGAAAGCCTTATAAATATAACTGCTTAGACTTTGAGAATATGAAAACTATAAGTGAAATAGAATTAAGAGTAAAGTTTGATGTTTAAAATGCCAAGCCTCAGTTACTGAACAACTGAGAAACAATAGTATGGCCAGCTAAAGGTAATCCCCCTTAAGTTAAAAAGTGCCCCTCTCCTTATCAAAGGTCCTAGGGTCACATAGTATGGTAATGTAATGATCCTTATAGGCTGTATGTAAATGCTATAGGATTTGTGTCTTGTACTAGATTGGTTAGTGTAAATTAGAATATTCAGTAGAAAAAGAGATAAATTATCGGGAACTTCGCGTGCTCGCGCTCTTGCTCTTCCGCACTTGCCCTTTTCCTCTCCTGCTCTTCTTCTCTTTCTTCTCTCTCTCGGGCCTGCTCAGAGCTGCAGCTGGCAGCTCTCAGCAGGCCCCCTATACCCACGCCCTAAGCAATAAACCGCATGCCTCAAGACCAGCCTTGACTCCATAGATCTCTCATCTCGGTCCATTTCACCACCGTCCCGACCATCCACACCCCATTCCTACACCCCGGGATGAATTTCCTCCCATTTTATCCCTCTTCTTCGTGGTTTACAGGAGGTGAAGCACATGCTGCACCCTGACACTCAGGTGTTGCCTTCAGGATGCTCTCCCATGGCAGGAGTATGCCCATCTATCACAGGGCCAGACAAGGGCACACTAACAGGCTTTCTGTGTTCCTGAAACCACAAAAGAACACATGCCCTCTGCCAGGAGTCCCTGAGGCTTCTGTTGAAAACCAGGGACACCAGAAAATGGAAGTGGCTCAGTTAAGTGGCAGGGACAACGGGAAATTTCCTGGTGTTCAAGCAGAAGCCTCAGCTGAGGGATTTTGCTTTTCAGCCAGAATTTCACCTGACTGCTGCCATCCTCCTGGCTCCCCCTTTGACATGAATCTCAGTCAACATCTCACTCCTGTAATTGGATAATTATGTCAATTATGAAGGTGAGGGAAAATTTTTAAGCTTGTAGGTGCCAGTACAGCCTCCTGGAGCCAACCTCTCACCACACAGCCAATGCCTGTGGCTCGAGGAGCCTTCTGCATCAAGGATGAAATTCACCCCCAGGAGAGACATGCCAGAACAAACCTATGTGCACACACATGGTCCGTGGTTGGGGAGGGGCCAGGGCTGAGCTATCACCCACTCATCCCCTGCGGCCTGGTTTGGAGGTGCCTCTGGCTCTGTCTGAGCCCACTGAAGCTCAGGGCCGCAGCGGTGGGAAGCTGCTGTCTCTCTCCCGGGAACCCCACCGTGTGTGGCTCTGCTGCATAAACTGCTTTGAAATAGATCCATTTCTTTTTTGCTCTTTCCTTACAAGCAGACAAGCAAACCATTTGACCCTGTGAAAGCTGTGGTGTGTGCCACATGCCCCAGTCCGTGTCCCTGCTGTGGAGCCTGGGAGCAGCACTGCAGGGACTGGCAAGGGCAGAGAGCTGAGGGGGAGGCAGCAGCCCCTGGCACGGGGCACACACCCAGGGGGAACTGAATGGAGCTCAGGAGGGTTTTCCCCAGGCATTCCATGAACATTATATCAAGGTATAATCTAAAGTCATCTGACTCCAAAATCCAAAATCTCAAAATCCAGCTAAGCAGTAGCCAAAACATGTTAAAGGGAGTAAAAGTGTCTTCAGCCACCTCTGCTGCCCGCTGCAGGATGGCGCAGGAGTAACTGTGACTACAGCACACCCAGGGACAGGAGGGGGATCCAGCACTGCCCCCGCCTGTAGCTTCCAAAAGAAACACTGTATTTCCACTGCATGGGCTTGTAGTGAAGGCTAGGAGCACTTTGGGTCAATTGTAAAGGTCTTTTTCCATCAGGAACTGCATTCTTGTTATGCCACCAATGGCAAGTGGTGATATGGCAGGGGCTGGAGTGGCAGCATGCACTGCACTTCCAGGGACTGGGCTTTGCTGTGACAAAGGAGGAAAATGCCTTTCAACCAGCAAACTGAGCTGAGGCATGGGAATTCAAAGGTTTCTTTCAGTGCATCCAGCTCAACTGGCAAAGCAACGAGCTCAGCAGTCTGCAGCAAGAGCAGTGAAGTCACTGCAGATAAGTGATCTCAGAAGGACAGGAAGGAACGTATTGATTTAGGGGCTTGGAGACCACTTTCATGCAGAGGATGCACAGGAAAGCCAGGGCTGTTTAGCAGAAGCTGTACAGGTTTGGGTTGTTTTTTTTTTTTGAAACTATGAGATATCTGCCAGAGGAAAAAATGGCCCGGACAGGAAACGAACTGCCTCCTACTTCTGTGTCATTACCCATGTATTTTTTTGGCAGAATCACCTGAATTGGAGACACTGTTAAATGTAAGAGGGAAATTAAATTACCCTTTTCAGACTGACCTTTCTTAGATTTACCTTAATGCGGATTGCCTGCCTCACTCCAATCTAGAAGGCAAAAGCTTTTAAGTATGCAGGGGACCTCACCACCTGCCACACAGAGCCGCCATCATTCGAGGCAGGACAAGAGAGAGGCTTTCTCCTTGTCTTGCCCACTGCAGGCACATCACTGTTTTCCTCCTCTGTCCCAGCAGAGCCTCCTCAGAGGATGCTGCAGCTATTCCTGCTCCTCCCATCCTCCCTAGGGCCACTTAAAAGAGCAGGACTGCCTTTTCCGTAGTGACAACCCGTTTTGTACTTCACCCTGGTTTTAAGCAAGGAGGTTTCTGGAAAAAATGATGAGTAAATAGCTTTTGGACCTAGCAGTCAGCCACATCATTTGGTAACACTGCTCACACTGGGGCCATTTTTAATTGAAGTATCTCTGGGTTTGTTTGTAATTATCAGGAAACCGTTTGGAAATAGATACACACCAAACGAGTCCGGGGCTGCCGCATGTGTGAGAGGGTAAGTAATGCACCAGGCTATAGTTTGTGGCTCCAGAAATGGTTCAGCATTTTGTTAATCTTAGGAACCTTGGATACTTCTGGCAGGGGCCTCAGGAGGTCTTTAGTCCAATCTGCTGCCCAGAGCAAGGTCAGCTTTGAGATCTGGCCTGGACACTTGGGGTCCCGATGCGTCTTGTAAGCTTCTGGGGACAAAGAAAGAGGGCACCCTCCCCAGATAAGCCACTCCAAGGCCTGGCCACCCTCCCACTGAACATTCAGTTCTGTGGCAAATGGGTATTTTCAGCCTGACTGCCCCCAGCCAGTCCAGACTGCCCCAGACTGTCCCCTGGTCTGTGTCACTGCAAAGGGACAATGTTTTGCATTTGTCCGTATTGAATTTCCTGAGGTTCCTGCTGACCCATTTCTCCAGGCTGCCTAGATCTCTCTGAATGGCAGCATAATCATAGAATCATAGAACCATTAAGGTTGGAAAAGACGTCCAAGATCATCATGCCCAGCCTGGGAGCAAACACCACCATGTGAACTAAACCATAACACTAAGTGTCATGGCCAGCCATTTCTTGAACGGCTCCAGGGATGGTGACTCTACCACTTCTCTGGGCAGTCTGTTCCAATGCTTGACAATCCTTTCAGTGAAAAAATTCTTCCTTATGTCCAAATTGAACTTCCCCTGGTGCAGCTTGAGGCCATTGCTTCTCATCCTGTTGCTGGTTCCCTGGGAGAAGAGACCGACCCCCACCAGGCTACACCCTCCTTTCAGGGAGCTGTAGAGAGTGATAAGGTCTCCCCCAAGTCTCCTTTTCTCCAGGCTAAACACCCCCAGCTCCCTCAGCCCCTCCTCACATGACTCACTCTCTAGAACATTTCGCACCTCCATTGCCCTTCTCTGGACTTGCTCCAGCCCCTCAATGTCCTTCGTGTAGGGAGGGGCCCAAAACTGGGCACAGGATTTGAGGTGTGGCCTCACCAGTGCCGAGTACAGGTGGACAGTGGACAATCCCTGCCCTGGTCCTGCTGCCCACACTATAATGACAGATCACTTCAGTGATGCCTGCGGGCTGGACAAGTGCCCTCTGTTGTCTCCTCCAGGTAATTGGCGGCCAATGTTTAACAGGACAGGTCCCACGATGGCCCCTGGTACCCCACCTAACAGGCTGTGGGTAGAGCACAGCCCATTAACCTCTGATCATCCAGACAGGTTTTTGCTTTTACTCCAACACAGCAGAGAGTTGGAAGAGGATGGTAAATTTGAAAAGCTGGTCTCTGCTGGCACTACTAATTTCTCCTCCCTTCACAAATTTTGTCCTCTTCTCAGGAATTATTTAGAAGCGTGCTAATGATAGTCTTTGTGAGATCAGTAGCTTGCTTCTGAAGAGAGTGGACATGACAAAGATTTAGGAGGAATAAAACAGAACCTGTGAAGTGGTACTATAATCATCTGGACAGATAAAAGTGTCCTCAGATCCCATCCATGGCTGCATCTGCACCATGGGCAGAAGAAAACGACAAGCCACCAAGAGAAAGACTGGTGTCTCCTTCTAGCCCCTTGCAGGAAGTCCTCAAAGGAAAACTGTGGGAGGAGAAGACTGATCCTGCCTGCTGACTTACTCAGATATCCAGGGGGATCTTCCTCCCAGAGGGACTTGACTCTGGTCTTGAAAAGAACAGAGATATTCTGCATTCAGAAAAGGGACAAAGTCTTTCACTGGGAAACTTCCATCAGAGCTCTCACCATGTTTGGTACACGGGCCAAATGCAAAGAAAGGAATGACTGGAGTCAACAGAAAGCTTTCCGTGAGCTACTGTGGGAACAAGACAAGGCCACATTTCTCAGTACCTTTTTCTTTCTGCTACTCCTCTCTATTGGCAGTCCTTGGAGACCAGCCAAGTCTGCTTCCTGTGCTCATTTTTCAGCATACACCTAAAAACCAATAGCCTTGCACTGGCTGCTTCTGTTACTGCATCATCATTTCCTGCAACAAGGATAGCTTGACAAAATGAAGTCTCAGCTAATTAAAGATTGTAAAACAGTTGTGTTGACAGCTGGGTCTCCAGCACTCTGTAAGCCATTTCGAACAATTTCTTCTGGAGGAGACTCCAAGAGATCTTGGCTCCTTCATGAGTCCTTCTGCAGTTGCTACTCCTGTGTGGTGCTCAGGTAGGACTCTGTCCCACATCCATTAGGAACCGCTTTGTTTTTAAGGATGCAAGTGTCATCCAGGTTCAATGGGCTGTGAGCCCTTTGCATCACTGCTGACACAAAGGCAAGGAAGGCTCCATCCACATGCAAATTTCCCATCTGTTAATGCTGCAACCTCCCTCATGGCACATGCAGTCCTTCATGTAAATGAGAATCAGCCTTTCTGATTTCCAAAATGTTTTCAGCAGAACGGGTGCCTGCTGAGAGAACAACACACAGTTGCCAAACAGCTCCCAACGGTTGACCAAGGCAGCCCAGTTGCAACTTGGAGCCTTTGAAGGGAAGGAAAGGAAACTATGCAGCAGTTTTCAGTTTGCTGATAAATCCCAGGGTAGTCTGGGCAGAGGAACACTGACCAAAATCTATCTGGCAGCCGTAGCTCTCAAACAGGCCAACAGGCCAATTAGGCTTGACAGATTTAACAGACCAGTTTGCACAGCAGCATCAGGTAACACACGAGCTGCAAGTATTCATGTAAAGTGGATCCTCAGGTTTTCAGACAGATGCAAAAAAGCATGGAGGGACCAACACAGGAGCGAAGCTGAATAGGGCAAAGTCAGTACAAGCTCCTTTCCCGTCTGCCTTTTCCCTAACAGGGATATTATGTCAGCTAGAGTTTTATTCACGTGCTCACAGAAAAATCTCTCTTCCCTCCTTCTCAACACACGGTGAATGCAATCCTGCAGCTTGGCATAAGCCAAATGTAAAAAGCCCAAAAGAGAGGATGCACTGGAAGAGGAATCTAAGAGCCTGGCTGTGAAACAGCCGCTGGTGAGAGCAGGCAGCCCTCTGGTTTGGTCCCCAGTGTTCCAGTAGGGTAATTTACACCAGCCCAAGCTCAGTCATCACGTGATGCACCTGCACACCAGCCGCCTTCCCTTCTATAGTCTAAAGCCTTTGGTGTATGGTCTCGGAGTACAGCTCCAGCCTTATTTCCTCCTTCCTTGTGTGATGCAGCTCTCAGCTGTTTTTGCTGAACCTTCCCAGCAATTGCTTAGTAATGCCTGCACTAGCAGAGCAGCTATTGCTGTGTGCACAACTGCATCATAAAGATGCCTTCCTCGTAGGAGGAAAGCAGATTGATTCCTGCTGCTGCAGCTTGGCCAAACAAATCCTGTAGTTGCCACTTACAAAAAAAACAAACGAAGGGTATATAACTATACAGAGCACTGGTACAGGATCTATGCAGAGACACAAAATGGGTAATTATTATAGAGTTTTCCTAAAGAAATTCAAAGACCTGCCCATTCACAGTTTCTTGTTACCACTTGAAAACCTGGCAGCCTCATCCAGCGTGTGATTGAGAGCCAGAGGTGGTGACCTCTGCCTCTGTCCATGCTTGGGCCAGCAGTCCCAAAAGGGAGCAGTGATGGAGTAGCCATAAGAAGGAAATACTTCTCACCACAGCAGGACTGATGATCCAGTGTTGCCACGATGTCACGCCACACAGAAAGGTGATTTTTCATGTTGATAAGTGAATTCAGTGCTCAAAAGAGGTGTAAAGAAGGGACATCACACAGGAAAAGAAGAAATTTTTGTTGAATCAGATTTCAACATTGTGGCTGGATTTTCAGTCCAGAAATGAGTAATAGCATCTATTACAAGCTTCTGCATCTTTAGTGTATCATACACAATCTTTTTTTCCAGTTTTCAGTAGAAAAATATTGTTTTCATTACAAAACTAGGACCAAAAGTCAAGCTACTTTTACAGTACTCTAAAGGTGACTAAAAGGGCCTGCTCTGGTAATTATCATTTGGTGAGACCTTATTTTCACCCTTAGGAAAATATCACTAAGCACAAATACCCTGATGCAGGAATGGCAGCAGGTACAGGAGGGAAAGTCCTGATCTGCAGGCACTGTGAGTCCCTTGTCAGGACCTGACACAAACGTCAGATGAAAAGCCACGGCCTCAGCTTGCCTCACCAGTCACTTCTGTGCTTCCTTATAAAACCAGCTCATCTCCCTTGGAGCATTTCTTAACACAAAGCTCTTTTCACCGGTAGAAACTGTACTTCTGTAAAGAAACAAGCTTGAGAACTGCAGCTGTAATGGGCTATCAGATGTCGAAATTCAGCACCTGTATCCAGGGATCGATATAGCCTCAATATGACAGTCTGCAAAATCCCAGAGTGCTGGAAGCAGCATTATTTACAAGCAGCCTTTCACTGCTGATGCTGAGACACTGCGGTAGCCTGATTGCTTTCCCAGCTGAATGGCACTCAGCCTTTTTCCTCCTCTTCCATTACCGTGCTGCCTTTCACCTTGGAAACTGGCATCTGTGACAGCAATGATGCTTCAGGGGAGTTGAACGTATGATCTCTTCCTCGTTCCACAAATACTTCGTTTCAGCTTTGGCTCACAACCCTTTTGGCTTATTTGGCCTGACGGTGCAATTAGGGATGCCCACATTCCTAATTTAACCTTCCTTATGCGGGTGAGCAGGGCTGAGGCAGATCCACCACGCAGCTGCTGAGCCCCTACTCCCTCCTCCCACACCGGTGCCAGTGGGGCTGGGGTTGCCCGAGACTCTCTGGCCCCACACAGGGCCAGGAGCTCTGGAGGGTTATCAAGTTCCATTGTCTTCTCACTCAGCAGATAATAAGCTTCAGTCTGGGATTTTGCAAATCCCATTGGCTATCTTCAAAGAAACATCTGGTGAGTGAGGGAGTATTCATCCCAGGGGCTAGGGACTGAACCACTCACATTTAAATACCTCTCAGTGTCTGAAAAGGTGAGTTGTTGAATGCCGATTATGTCATGCTCTCAGAAGGTTCATTATCTCCAGGCTTTCGTACTGGCCCTAACCCGCCAACAAGAAAATGTCTTTTGTCTCCATTTTTCATTTTTTCTCCCGAGAAAGGAGAGGATCTCTCCAGGTTTTGGAATCAGCCTGCAGGAACCAGAGGAACCAGTCAGGTTTTCCCTGGCAGCAGTGATATTTCGGTCTAAGGAGGATGCTAGGAATCCCCGTGTTTGCTTTCTGTGGCCAGCTCTTCCCGCTTGGAGCACAGGGGAATACCTACACCTCCCCTCCAGGCAGCTATTTCCAACAGTCAGCTCTGTTACCAGAGCTGACTAACTTCTGCCCACTGGTTCCACTTTCCAGGAAACAGGACCAAAGTTCTTTACTAAATCAAAGGGAAGCTGAGTTAAAGATTTAGATACCACAACACCAACCCAACATCTTTCAGACCAGGCTCCCTCGAGCAGCCCATGAACTTGTGCATGCAAGCCTTGCCACAGACGGATCCTCCCACCCATGCACAGCCCTGCACCACTGATAACCCAGCCCTCCTCAAAGGCAGGGTGGGCGTTTGGCACTCACACGGGCAACAAGCCACCACACCTTCAAGCTGCCTTAATTTCCAGAGGTAACAAGACGCTTCTCAGTGCCTGGCTGCAGTCTCCAGGGGTTAACCATTAACTTTCAGGTGAAAAAGAGCAGCCAGGCACACATACAGTTTTTAACACGAACAAAAGCCTCCTCAGCCTTTTAACCACCAGGCAGAAGAAACTGTGTCTCTGAAGATGAAACCCCCACACCCCTGAAGCCCAGGGGGAGGCAGCAGCTGCCCAGCCAGTGAGGCAAAGGAGACCAACAGGCCTAGGCCTGGTACCCTGCAAGACCTTCCAGAAGCTCAAGTCCACCCATGGGAGCATTTGGTTCCTGAGGAGTTACTGGCTCAGGCGTGGGTGCTGGGTTTGGGAATAAGAGGGGGCAGCGAGGCAGCTCCCTGGTAGTCAGGGTGAGCCATGCAGCACCGTGGTAATCAAGGTCACTTCTTGAAGGGGGCTGGAAGCCCAGATGAGCAGTTGTGCAGCCACGGGGAGCTGGCAGAAGTGATCTGCACTGACTGCACCTCCCCAGCGGCTCTCCAGGGACAGGGCTGCCTCAGGCTGTCCCAGCCCTGCAGTCACATCCCAGCCTCCCAACCGCGAGCTCAGGATTATTCTAATCATCGCAAACCTTGAGATGGTAAAATGCACTGGCAGCTGAGCAGCCCCCAGGCGAGTTCCTCCCAGGGCAGCTCGGGGGATGCTGAAGCCAGGGCCTGCGATCCCAGCTCTGGTCCACTGTGAGAAGGAGTTCCAGAAGTAGAGAAGAGGAACAGGGCCAGGTCCCAAACCATCCCCCCCAAGCCCTCTTCCCCTGCCTGTGCCCCATGGTCCCCAGGGTAGCCAGCACAGCACTCACCTCTGCAGCAGGGACAGAGCTTAGGTGGCTCTTGACCCACATCTGCTCTCATGATTAGACCTGGAAAATCACCCCAGGGATTACAGCCTCCCTGCTGCAGGAGGGCCAGTAGCTCTCACTAGTTTGATCACCACAGAGGTTCTGCTGCAACACAGTCTTACCCAAAGGAAAGAGGCAGATGCAGCTGGAGCTGGGGGTGGCCAGTGTCATGAACGGTGCGTCTGCGCTTTGCTTGGAAGCTCAAAGCATGCTCCTCTCCTCTCAGCAGTTTAGACTACCCATCAACAACCAGAGCCATGGAGGAGCCCTGTCTGCAGGCCAGAGGAGATGGCTGCAGCGGGATGCTGCATCCACATGGGCAATGGTTTTTTCCAGTCCTTACTGTGGACTCGGCTCAGTGGAGCGGGTGTCCGGCGGTGATCCCTGTCCTCTGCAGCCAGAAGCACCACGCCGGGAGAAAATCAGAATGATGTGATGCCCAAAGACCTTGTTGGTGAAGCCAGAGAGAGTCACTGCTCAGGGCACAAGAAAAATAGAGCCTGAGGCAGCCTTCATATCTGTTTGTTGAGAGAAGACCCTTCCTTGGGATGCTGTCAGTCAGGGTGACAGGAACCAAAAGATTTGGCTGGCATTGCTTAATTAATGCAAGAGTGCAAAGAAGACTCTTGCCTATTTGCTTTCCAGAGTACCCATCAAATTCACTGAAACACAACTCAGCTGGTACAGTCCCAGGGACTCGGTGGAGTTCCCCAGTCTGGACACCTGCTGACTTGCCACGCTGACATTCCATCCCACTCAAGACCTTTGTGCCCTCCCTCTCACACGGTGGGGTGGGCACAGTTGTGGTGATGACTTTTCACCTGGTGAGGCTGCAGAGTGCCCCTGAGCTCCCTGCCAGCTCCAGCAGAGCCGTAACCTTGGCAGCACCAGGGATTAACGAGCCTTATTAAGGGGCATGTGAGCTGCACAAAGTAAAGAACTGAAATCCAATCTTTCTTTAATTTAGCCAGCACAGGTAACAGACAGGTCACGGTAAGACATACACCAGTATGTATTTCCCTCATTCTGGAAGTCCAGTATCATCCATCCAGTATAGAGTTGGCTTCCAGTATCATGGATTTTTCAAAACATTGACTTTCCAATCTCACCTCTACAGGCAGCTCCACTCTGTTATTCTGCTCCCCAATGATTGGTGCAAGATTCTATTCCCCTTTTTTGCCAGGCAACAGCTGAAACTCCTATGAGGTGACAACTTGTCACCCCCTTCTGCCTCTCATTCACAACCTGAGCTACTTCACCCTGGCAGTCACTTGCTGACTGTGGGCAGTGGTCACCTCTTTCCCACAGTTGTTCTTTCTTGCACGGATAGCTGCTGGTCAGTTTATTTTGACCAGACATTTAATGGTTGATCCTATGTTAGGCACCTAAAACTTTTCCCATTGTTTCTTCCTGATTTTTAGTTCAAAGAATAGATGAAAGAAAAAAGGAAAATTGTTGTTTCATCCCACTACCTTGCTTCTATCCAAACAAAATAGTAGTTGAAGAGTATTTTCTGTTAGAAGAGTCAAAACATTTACTACCTATAAATTCAGCATCCTTGGAATTGATAAAATCAGGGTGCTTGCATCTGGCACCACTCAGTAGGCATCAACTTCTGCCCCAAGGAACTGTAGTTCACATTCTCCAACAGCTAAAACACAGTAAATTATTCCCTCAAGCCTGCTCCAGGAAAGCACAAACATCACCTTGACTCTGACCAAAATTTCTTCTCAGGAAGCAGGAGGTTTGTAGAGATAAATGCCTGCTGGAGTACATGATATGCTGGCCCTGGGGCTCACATAATGCACTTGCTTGTACATAATGGAGGTGGTAATGTGCCAGAAGTATTTTTCCCCTAAAAGCTGGGCTCTTCACTGAAAGGTAACATAATGTCTGAAGGACAAAAATACCACCTTGTTGGGGAAGAGTTTGGCATCACTAATGTTGCTAATTCTGGAAATTCTATCAATTTTCATTGATACAATAATCCATTTTACTTTTATATCTAGTTCAGCTGTTCTCCTCAAATTACTTCTGGTGGCAGTGAGTGCCATTCATCTAATGAAAAAATGTTTCTATCAAATCTGAATTTGTCACCTCTGCTTTACAGACAAACGTAAAAACTGGGCCTATAAAGCTAAAAGACAAAAATAGAAGTTCTCCATCCATTTTCTCTGTGTTAATCATGACTGTAGCTATTTTAACCTCTCATTCTCTTCAATCTCTGTGTAATAGTTCTGCTGTCTCACTATTAGCATTTTCAAAATCCTAAGGAGCTTGCAATACAAAGTATCTGCCCATGATGCCCAGAACTCAGACCTGGACTGAGGCAGGTAATTTCAAAAGTAAGAGTTGTAAGTATATTTTGCTTTCTCTACCTATGCTGTCCTTCACATTCCGAACTGCAACTTCATTGTCACTGTGATCCACTCCATAAAGTGGAGCTTGATAAGGTATCATTACAGTCTGATTTTTTTTGTGAGCTTGACTTTCCTAACCTTCATTATTTTCTATTTCACTGGTCATTCCTTTTCCAGATTAATTAAAAAACCCAAACCCAATCCCTTCTCAATTAAAAAAAAAAAAAATAGCCCAGCAGAAGTCAACAATAAACTACTGGAAAAATCCAGAGCATAACAAGGGTTTTGTAATTATACAGTCTAGTGTAGTAAATTGGCTCTCACATTTTGAATCTCTTCACAGGTATGTACACGTGGCACAGAAGGACAAATATGCCTTTATTATCCTACTTTATGAGGATTGTTAACAGCTTATTATCATGAACCATATATTACCATCAGCCTCCTGAGTAACAACAAACCTTTTATTGTGCTCTGAAAATAAGCCTGAAACTCAGAAGCTACGGCCAAGATAGGGTATCTAGGAAGAACCTCAGTACTTCAGCAGAAATAAAGGGGGTAGGAACTCTGCTTTAAGACTCTTAAAAGATCTTGGCATTTCCTCTGATTTAGGCACAGAATTCCCCCTGGTTTCAATACTGTAACTGCTGTTAATTGTCTGAATGCCAATTTACACAGGACATGCAACTCAAAATCTGCTTAAGCTTACCCACTTAATCAACATAAAATTAGCAAGAGTGTTTTAGATGGAGAAGTATATCCATCCCTCTACCTGCTTCTTGAAGCAAGTTTTGTGTAAGAAATCTTATCAGAGCACACACAGAACTACAAAATACACAAGCTTTACTTCCCTGGAAAGCAGCAGCAGCCACTCCTGATTTCTGGCTAGCCCAGAAACACCTGCCTGCCTTCTTACCTGTGAGAGAAGAAGGAAGTTTTTACAAAGTGCAGTATGTTTCTCTTCTAAATTAAATGGTTCCTTCTGTTGCAAATGCAGTGTACTAAGGAATGGTATCCAGAAACTGTGGAGATCAGCACTGAATTAATCTGGATGCAGCACCTTAGCAAAGCCTCTAACATTACAGTGGCCACACTTTCTTCCTCCAGCAGCTGAGCGAATCCCCATGACTGTTTCCACAGTCATCATGTTGCTACCCTTTAAGAGAACAGAAGTTGTAGAGTACTCTCATTGCTACCAGATATTACAGAATCACAGAATGGGTCAGGTTGGAAGGCACCACAGGGGGTGGTCATCTGGTCCAACCTCCCTGCTCAAGCAGGGCCATTCCAGAGCACATGGCACAGGGCACAGGATGGAGTCCAGATAGTTCTTGAATGTCTCCAGTGAGGGAGGCTCCACAACCTCTCTGGGCAGCCTGTTCCAGTGCGCAGTCACTGCACAGTAAAAAAGTTCTTATATTCAGCTGGAACTTCCTGTGGATCGGTTTCTGCCTGTTGCTTCTTGTCCTATTGCTCGGCACTGCTGAGCAGAGCCTGGCTCCATCCTCTGACACCTCCCTTTGGGTACTTACACTGATGAGGGCCCCTCTCAGTCATTCCTTGTCGAGGCTGAACAGGCCCAGCTCCCTCAGCCTTTCTTCGCTAAGAGAGATTCTCCAGTCCCGCAGTCATCCTTGTTCTTCTCCACTGGAACCACTCCCGGAGCTCCACGTCTCTCTTGTCCTGAGGAGCCGAGAACTGGACACAGCACTCCAGATGTGGCCTCACTAGGACTGAGTAGAGGGGCAGGATCACCTCCCTCGACCTGCTGGCACTGCTCTTCCATCCTAATCCACCTCTAAACACCAATGGCCTTCTCGGCCACAAGGGCTCAGGGACAGCTTGTTGTCCACCAGGACCTCCACAGAACTCCTTTCCCTCAGCCTGTGCTGGTGCAAGGGAAAGAACCCTGCAAGTGCCTTTGCTGAATTTCAGACAGTTCCTCTCTGCCCATCTCTCCAACCCATCAAGCTCCTTCTGAAGGGCTGCACAGCACTCTGGGGTATCGGCCACAATATTACTCCTCACATGTGTGATTGTTTATGATTGGTAACACACACACAATGGTACAGGAGACAGATGTGATCCCTTCATGGTATTTCAGAATAAGAAGGGCTCCAGATCATCCTCTCCTTCCCTTCCTTCATGACATCTGTTAATTCATCCATAGGGAAAGGAGCATTTCCATCTTGCAGTGCAAATCAAATGTCAAACTCTTCAGTGTATTATCAGACCATCCAACAACCTGACCCTGCTAAGACTTAGCTTTAATCTTTTTGGGCTGCTAGTACCCACTTGACTCCAATCAAAGTAGAAGAGAAGCATATGCGTGAGCTTTAGCAAGGCTGGAAATGTGGGATTAAGAGCTACTGCTTTTGTTTTGGCAAATACACAAACCACAATACAAAGCATACAAGGGAAAAAGCACACATCTTTTAGCAATCCCCCCGCCCCAGTTTTCCACTCACCTCACACAACAGAAATGCTCTTCTAAGGGCAGAACTCTGAAAATTGGTGGGAAAATTCAGGTAAACTGTTCTATCCACTTTCTGCAGGAGTCATTTTGGCATGCTTTAAATGCCAAGCAGTATTTAAGGATTTGCTTGGGCATGTGCATATATGCATCTTATCCATCTTAACAAAAGGGAACTCCACATACTTCGCTACAGAACCTCACCAAATACTTTAACTAGAAGCTACTGGGTTTCCACGTATTTATTCCGTATTAAGTACCTGGCTATTTTTTCAAACCAGGATTACATCTCATACATTTGTTTTTCAGAATGAATGCATTTGAAAGGCTTGTTTAACTAACCGAGCATGTCCTGTCTCAGACCATTTCTTTTTCTTGCGCTGTCATAGCCATTTCCCATCTGTGTTACTTGGGTGGTCAGCATTTTGGAAAAGGGAAGACTACCACACTTTTTTCTTTTTAAAGAAGAAGGTTTGTGGCCCTACAGTTTCTTATTTAGCAACCACACTGCAGAGTAGAAGGAAATGCCCCCCCCACCAAGATTCATTTTGGTAACGAGCACGTAATGGTGGCATCTCAGTTCCCAGCACCTCAAGGGGTTCGTGCGTGCTCTCTGCTATCAGTAAATGAAGGTTGAAAAACTCACAGTACGAGCACTCCGCTCCTGTGAGGCACACAAGGGTGTGACACAGCTGCACAGTTGCAACTGCTCATGCTCACATTCCTCTTCAACAGAAAAAAGACTTCCAGGCCACTTACGAAGTGAAAGGAAAACAAAAATTGAAGTGATAAATCCCCTCAGCATTTTTCAGCAGGTTTCGTGCCCCTCCTTTTTTTTTTAAAATAAATAAAATGGAGTCCTTACTTAGTTTCCAGATTAAGAAGCACTATTAAAAGCAGTTACCCAATTACAACCCGTGAAACACCACTAAAATGCACTACAATATTCTTTTATTTAGTTTACAGAAGAGTCTATCAGTACAGGTTGCAGAAAGAAAATGTTTAGTGCTATTTACAATTTGTTTTAAAACTCTGCTCTATACAAATTTAATTCTGATCAGTATGAACAATATTTTTGTAAATCTACTGCATATAAAGCATTTCATCAAAGCAGTAACAATGAATAAAATAACCTGTTTACATTTGAATGATGCCAATCATTCGGAAAAACAGTTACACAGAACATCTGTAAGAGTTGTGGACACTTAAGTACAGAACACAATGTCAACCTGTGACTCAGTTTTTTAAAGGCTAAAGCTATTTATATGGAATATTGTTCTATTATACTACACGCCAATCTATATTTAACCTCTATAGTTATGTATTTTATAAGATTTTTATTAAATATATTCTACACATATTTGTAATTTCACCCAGGAAGAATTCCTCCCCAGTGAAAAAATATAAAATCTTTTATATTTTTAAATTTTTATTTATTTTTATTTTTTACAGGTTTAGATGAAACTAGCTCATGCTTTAGTGCTGTGCAAATTTCTTTAGCATATCAACATTTAAATTATTGATATGAAATAAAAGAATGGCATCCTTTTCAATTACGTACGCCTTCAAAAATCAGCTTCTGATTTTAATACCATTGCAAGCACTAATACCAAATGCAGATTACGTAAAGAAACAAAACTAGTACTATGGCAGAAGTTTTTCTTTTTGCTTTTTAAATTTTAATAATTCTTTTGAAATCTCTAATGAGTAAGCATGACACTGGAGTCTAAGGTACAGATGAGAAAAATGACTGAAAAACACCAATTGCCAATATTCAAATACATAAAATTGATTAGTAAATGATGTTTTCTAACATTTATGCACAATAATAAAAGCCTATGAACTACAGGAAACTACCCCTCCCATATTAAGGCTAGGAAATGCACTCTCTGCACTTGTTTGTGCTGTCTGAATAAGCACTCAACTAACACACGAGATTGGAGTGCACACAGTAACAAAAAAATCAGTTTCATCAGCCCTCTACAGAGTGCTTTTAAATTACAGGCACATAGTATTTTTTCTTTGTTGCAGTGAAAATATATATAGTTAGACTTGGTTTAGTTAGTATTCTGTGCCAGTTTGGCCACCGAGGTTGACTTAGGTAGAATTGACTTAACAGTTTTTCCTTTGATTTGGCCATTAAGTGAGATTTGTTTTAATCATTAATATACTATTTTCCAGTGTTGCATTATACATTGTGGGTTATTACTAGATGTCTCAAATATTGTTAGAGATTGTTGATGAGAAATATACTGTCAACCATATTTAGTGCAAATTGCATCTAGAAAGCTTGACTGGTTAGATCCAGTTAATGCAGATTTTTGTGGTAGCAAAAGGATTCCTGCTATGGAAAAGAAAACAAACCTTTTTGGAGATTGAATTCCTTCAAAAAGTGATGTACTGTAAGATTATTCAACAAACAAAAAGGAGGAATTGAAAAAAATAAACAATTAAAGTGTTCATAGATCTTTCACTTTTTTTTTAAAAAAAAGACTAATGAGACAGTGTTCGTGTATTATTTCAGTTCCATGGATTTACAGACAGGCTCTTCCTACAGGTGTTTGAAGCAAGGTAGGGCCTCTTCTATTCCAGCAGCATGAAAGACAAAGACTATATTACATCACACTTAGCAGGTAAAGCTAACAGGGTTTACAGGATTACACAGCAATTGCTTTCTCCAGTTTTTTCACGGTTCCTTTGACCTGCAAAGAAGAAGGAAGTTTTACTTACGTGCCATTTCTAAAGCAATGAGGCTGTTCTGCATGAGAGTAGGCTGAATACAAGTCTGCTCGTTATTATTTTCAGTAAAAAAATTATTTCTTGCTATACACATGCATACATAACTGAAAAATAAATCAGGACTAGTTTTTCACAATAAAAACAAGTGCTTCTAAGGTCTGAGTAAGTTTCTGCACTATATAAAAATGCTAAACCAGAAAGTTAGTTTTCTAACTAGTATAGTTAAAACTAGTTTTTTAGTATAGTTTTCTATAAACATGTACAAAATCATTCCACTATTTTCTTCACAAAAGAGCACAAGGACTTGACTTTTCTCTATTATGAAATACTCAAAAAGCCTGTAAGAGACCTGACCACTTTGCCATGTACTCAACTAAGAAATTCCTCTGGTGCCCCAGCCTACCTTGAGAATTTGGTTCTGGCAGTGTCTCTCTAGCCACCAAATGCATCACTGTTGTTTTGCCAAAAGGAAGTTTTAATGCTGCAAAAGGAGAAAGGGAGAATTATTAACACATTACATCAGTCTTTCTTTGTCCAAAATACCCACTTGAAACTAACTATAATTGGATTAACACCTGTTCAAAAGTTCATACTCTTAGGTTTGAACTGCTTACTGGTTGAAGTTCAGTAAATCAGGGACTCGGGGCATGAAAACAATCACTTAAAACACTGCATTCTTATAGACATGATATTCCTGTTAGGAAACTTAGCCTTCCTCTTTTGAGTAAAAAGTGAGGTAGGCATTCATGCCAAGACTCTGGTGTTAAGAACCCTTTGACAATAAGGATGCAAGAAAGTTGCTAATTCAGCCACCAAATTGTTACTCCTGAGATATCAAAACACTGAGCCTCTACTGCGAAACAGATTTTCCTAAAACATATTTTGATCCATGACACAGATTTTTTGAAACACAAAGTGTCTGCATCTTGCCTTTTAATACTGATCTCTAACATCAGCTGCATATGAAAAATATCAGATTTAAAGCTTTTTAAATTAGATACAGTAGTTCTCACAATGCTGCCTTTGTGAGGTTTAACAACAAAAATTTTTAAAAATGGTGCCTTCCACAATTCCTTCTGCTTGTGTCTGAGACTAAAATGATAATTTTTACATTCCAATTTAAGTATACAAATACATTGTATACTTAGGGTATCTTCCTTGATTGTTTTTCTGAGAACTACAAGGCAAGGATTCTCTAAGTTTTGTCCTTCCCACCTTATAGCGGAAAAAAATGTCAGTGATAAATTTAACAAGAATTTAATCCTTAATACAAAAATAATTCTGATTTGAGTAGAATTTGTTCTATCAAACTCAAGTTACAGCTTTTGTTTTCACATACAGTGAAATGGCATTTTAAGTGAATAAATGTATAATGAATGGCCAATAAACCTGAAGGCAACTGAAACGAAAAATGCCTGTTTTACACTATAGCATAGACCAAAGATTCACTAATAAAAAATTAAACCCAGTATTTAGTAATTAGGTGCATTCAAGACAAGCCTCACTACAACACTGCTATTAAATCATGTTCGTTGCCTACATATTTATTTGAAGAAATGCAAATTATGATTAAAACACAGGTGTAAGCACACCAAGTGATACAGAACTCCACCAGATTCTTTGAAGCAGCTGTACTTTGGGAAAAGCCATCTCTATGGAAAGGCAAATCTGAAAGTTTCTTAGTTTACTTGAAGCATTGCCTGTGCCTGCAACTAGAAGCTATTGATAGCTGGAAGTCTTACAAAGATGATGTATTTTGGGTACTTGATACCATGACACAACTGAAAACTCTAACAGACTGGTAATATGCTCTTTGCAAACTCCATGGAAAAGGATTGTCTTCATAACATAAACTCTTGAATTACAAAATAATCACATTAGGAACATCTTTCATAATATCAACACATTTCAGGAGACTTTATTAGTGAGTTGTGGAGACTAACTATTTACAGTAATCAACTAGAACTGTGCTAATATTTATATGAACTAATTTCAGCTAGTAGTTTGCACAGTTTACACAAGTTCTTGCTAGAAATTTCCAGCTTCTTGTTTGGAGCACCATGACAGCATCTGAGCAGCCTAACCAATGCTCAGTAACCCTTTCTTGCGCTTCTCTTTGTGCTTTCACCCCTTTCTCTCACTTAAATCAAAATTGTATTTCATTCCCTTCCCAACTATTCAATTCCATTGTTGTTCTGTATTTTCTATTGTCGGAACTTACTTTTCACCCGCTTTTGGAATATGGATGGCACATGGTGGGTTAACTTCCCTTCCCCAACAAATAAGGAAGCAAATGCTGCTGATTACCATTATCTACTAAGAAATGGAGAACTTTTGATTATGTATAACTTCCCTAATTAATATTATTTGAAATGCAAACTGCAGAACAAATATTTAGCTAAAGGATTAAATCTCCTGTTGGAAGCTGAACAACAGACTCTGCCTTGCTAGCCAACTCCCCAGTACTTTGCACAGGCGGGACACAACAAAACAGTGTGGCTCAAGCACTACAGGGAAGAGCAGCACAGCTTTACAGAGGGATCTGTTCTACACTGCTTCCAGTGCCATCAGCTCTGCTGTTCTTGAAGTGACAGTCCATTCAGAGAAGGTATCAAAAGGGATGCTTTCTTGAAAATAAAACTTTTCACTCAAAACCACTCTTTCATATAAATTTCTCATTTTTGAGGCACCTTAGTTTACAGGAGTCTCAAATTCAGAAGCCACTACACAAACATGTAAGGTAAAAGTGAACAAAAATGGACTCCAGTTAAAAAAGAAAACACCAAACTGTTTCCTTGGAAACTTTTGTTTCACTGGATGATAAAGTGATTTTCAGTAGGTCAAAATTCCAGTCAATATTTCCTAATCAGCTAAAGCAAATATAACACTAAGTGCTACAACTCAGTCAAAGAGAACTACAGCTAGAAAACCTTAATGAAAGTGTATTTTAATAGTATAAGAAACTAAACATTGTGTTTAGCTAGAAATTTCCTCCCCCCTCCACCTCCCTTTTAAAGGTAACTACTAGTTCACTTAGGGTTACCTCTAATGAACACCACAAACTGAATGAGGTGTTTTTTTAAGAGTCTTTTCAGGCTGTTTCATGAATTCCTGTTCCCCTTTCAGCTGTGTAATCTTACTCCTGATAACTTCATTAGTACTGAAGTTAAGCCAATGTTTTAGGGATTCTTTTTCTTAAAAGAATACAGCAACCAAAATATTTTTGAAAAACACTAGTATACATGTAAGATCCTTAGGGTAAAAGCACGATGATTAAATCGCAACGCATGAATGATTAAGAATGAACTAAAATGCCCTGAACCCAAGTAAGTGTTCAAAACTCATAGACCTAAGTTAATGCAAGAGTCAGCAGCATGCAGCTATTATTTTTCAGCTTAACTCATTAAATAATATATTAAATATATTAAACAAATATTCAACATTTTTTTAGGTTTAGACAAATGTACTAAAGGGAAAAAATGCTGGTGGTGAAGAGCAACACTCAGATGAATGGCGAAGTAAATCCCATTTAACTATCCTTGCCTGGAAATGTAGGGTAAGACTAGCATCTTTAATTGCAGAGATGATCCAAGACTTAACATTTGTCTTTCAACTCTACTCCAACTGCTACTAGCTGCACTCACTGTCACCTGGTAAAAATACAAATTAAAGAGTGAATAAAAATTTCAGAGTTCTTCCAGCTGAGCTGACAGTGATCTTGTTTGTATATATAGAAGCATTAAAAATTTATATTTGTGGAGAGTAAATCTATTCTATAAGTACATCACTAGGCAACACTGGGAATGGTAGAAAGTGAATCAATAGCTGTATCATCCCAGTCAATTCTTCATGCAACATCACCATAAGCAGTCCAGAAATACTATTTTCAGATTCCTCTTAACTTCAAAAGCATTTCATTGGTGATTTTGTATTGTATTATATTATATTGTCCTTTCTGTACTGCATTCAGGTACCAAACCGTGAAAAATTTGAACATACAAAGTAGGAGCATTAATTTGTTTTTAAACTGGCACAGAATGGAGAGGCTCCTATTGTTTAGTAATTGATACATTTGATATTCCCATTGGCAAATGCTACCTACAAAAGGAAAGATGACTTAACGAATGTGTGTCACACCTCTATCAAGGGTTCCCACCAAAATGCGTAATTGGGGGAAACAGTTGCCACGAGGGGGCACAGTTGAATTGCATTTCCTTAGTGAACGAAGCGAAGCCATTTACTGTTGTTTTCACATAACTATGCAATTGTATCCCTGGGAGAGCACTGGACAGCAAGAATGCTTCCCCTCATTCTCATTCATAGGGTGTCTTCCTGCATTGCACTAAGATTTAAAGTATTGTTTGACCAATTATCATAAAGTTTATCAAACATTTTAAAATACTTCAGATATTTATTAAGTAGCTTGTCCTGCAAATGCAGCCTAAGAGAGGTGGAACAAAATATTTCATTTAGAAAGACAATAACTAAAAGCAGCACTACAGTTTCTTTGTGTGAGAGGAGGCTTGACTTAGCAGGTGGTACCTCGCAAAGTTTAACAACTCGTGGTAACAAGATGGAAAAATATGCAGTAAGGTACAATGTTGCTTTATGCACAAGAAAAACAGTATAAAACAAGACATACTATGATCTTGAACAGTAAAGCAGTATTCACCAAACTGTAAATAAATATACCCTTTTCCTAATTGTAACATGTATAATGAAAATTATTTTCATACCTCCTAATGTCACATTGCCATGAAGAAACCTCCCTTGATAAATAAGCCGCAAGATATTTGGACTGCTGACTTGTTCTTCTTCCCAATCTGAAGAGACAGAGAATTTCCACAGTTATAATGTAATAAAAACATCTTTTGTTATTTCTCTCACCTTTACTCAGGAAGAAAACTGGGAACAGGACTCTTTTGCATAAAACACTAAAGAGAGAACACAGCCTAAAGGTACAGGAAGATAATTCAAGGCCAGCACTCCTGAAGTCTAATCTTGAATTTATTATTTGGGCATTGAAACGTAATTTTATGTCTGCAAGTATCAATACTACTGATGTCACAGACTGCAGGATATATTTAGCACATACACAAGTCCTAAAGAAAATATTTCATACGTGCAAATTGCTTCCTGGTTCTCCATATCCAGGCCATTCTGAAGCTTCCCAAGCCATACTCCTTGTCACCAGCTAATTGACTAACTGGAGCTGTTCTCCAGCAACGGGAAGCTGCCACACACAGAGCGAGCGCGCATGTGATGGGTCACTTGAAACAGGACTCTGAGATCACAGCACTGAAAAAAAGCTCCAGAGGCAGCTCAGCGCCGTTCGATGATGGCCAGATCCAACCAGTTCCATGTCTGGAGGGGGCAGTGACCTGAGCAGCCCCTGACCGCCACCACAGAGCCGGAACAGAGACTCTCTCAGAGCAGACACCCACCAATACATTTTAAGGAGCTTCTCAAAGGCCGATCTGTGGATGTTTTTATGTGGCAAACAGTGGTTCAAAAAAAAGCAAGCATGCATTTTCCTATAATGCTTAAGCCATCATAAATAAATGATAAGCTTAAATGGTCTTTTCCGACTCTTTTTCCATTCCCTGTCACAATGTGAAGAACAAATAAATATGCACTTTGCTTTCAGAACAAGTATCATAAAGCCTTGAAATGTTGAATTTAAATGGTCTCTCTGGGAATACAGTGTCTTCTGTTTCTTAGATGACCAGATATCTGGCAACAGTTGTTCACAAATGTTCTCTCTTTCTGCTTTTGTAGTGTTTATATAGCAAAATGAATATTCAGCAAGGGATCAGGACAAGCCACAGAAACCAACCTGTTCACTGGGAATATACAATTAACATACAGGCAGTAGCAACTGGCACCACAAAAGGAGAAGAACTCAAAAGGGTAGAAGGGGAAGCATTTGAAACAAAAGCCACGGCTGCAGAGTGTACAGAGAGGCATCTGGTGCAAAAAGCAAGCAGGCAGAGACGTGGGCAGCAGGAGCCATCTCAGCCCCAGACCATGGCAGGGGCAAGGCTGGTACCAACGGCAGAAGCTACAACACTCCCAGGTGCTCCCATGAGCCTAGTTTATAAGATTAGATCAAATTAGGCAACCAAAGCTATTTGAATTTCAAGTATTTCCACTTAGGATCTGATTCAATTGTCTTGCAATTCAAGCACATGCCCGTTCTGCTATGCTGTGAAGTGGGCTGCATCAAGGATCTGAATTATCACACTGCTACCGTAACAGTTTTGGTTTGGTTTTTTTTCCCTCTATACAGTGGAGTCTGAACTCCACTATACTGTGGCTGTAAAGAGGAGAAATCCAGCCAGTTGACAGTGCCATAATGATGTAAAACCACAACCAAAAGAAGACAGACTAGATTTTGGCACAGGTATTTTCTCACTGTTATGCTGCCAAGTTACCCATCCTTTTAATTTCTGCTTCTTGGCTGGAAATCTGAAACATTTCTTTCTGACATGAATTCAAATTTTAATTTCCACCGATGACTAAATGAGCCAAGGACTCACTGAATCTACTTCTTTTTTTTTTTTTTTTTTTAAAGTTCAGATAATTGCTCTACAAGATGTTAGTATTATTTAGAAGAAAATGGGGAGGGGAAGAAGAGAACAGGTAACCTATATAGATGATACGCATTAAAATAAATTTGGCGTTTTCTACTGCAAGTCAAGAGATCTTTAATTAAAAAATGTTTTGCCAAAAGAGGTGGGGAGAAGTTTGCCTTAATCCTCCCAGCATGTGACTGAGGTTATTTCATCCCTTTTTTCCCCAAAATATCATGACAAGTCAAAATGCTGCTAAAAACAATCGCATCATCTGTGTTTCAAGGATACTTTAGTCCTCATCAAGATTTCTCAGTCCTGCGGCAAAGAGGAGCACTCTCAGTCTGAAAACTGCTAATGGGCTAATGTTTGTGAAAATCTATATGCAATTCTGAAGTGAGATTTCTTTTTTCTGTCTTTTGAATTGAGACTATTCTTCTTTGCAAAGGCAATTAAATATTCATCAAAATTTAGAGCACTCCCTCAGGACAGCAGGTATTTGAACTGAGGTTTCCATGTCTGGCTCTACTTTTTTTAAAGAAGAGACTTTAAAGTCTGGGTTTCTTCCCAACTCTAAACTCAGAATCTGCAACTTTCAAGGTCTTCACAAGACTCTGAACATGACATCACATGTTCAGGCATAAACTTCAGTAAGGAAAAAAAATCCGGTTCTGCCTTTACTAATCCAGATAAATGTACAAAAAGAACACTTGGTTATGACAGCTATGTTATAGGCACACATTAAAAAATGTACAGCACAGATGCTATGTTAACCTATTTTTTAAAGTGTTTTACATCTCTATCTAATACTTCAGAGGACTTAAAACCTCCCACTTCATTACATATTTTACTAAATACATAATACTGCATCCCAGCAAATCAAATAGCAAACTGAACTTTTTTCCTGACCTCAAAGAACAATTTAAGGCCTAAAATACTGATTATCAACATTAACTTTTTGGCATAAACGATCATCCACCATATGTCTTTGACAAAGGCACCACAGAAACAGATAGTGCAATGTTTTAGTTTGTCTAAATAGTAGTCTTTTTAACATCAAAACAGTAACCCAAATGAAGTCCTGTACCAAAAGAAGCGTTTTCTTTCATCGTATGTAATGCTATGTCTGTGTTTTTGGCTATTTTCCCATGAAATCATAGTCGGGGAGAACAGAACCACTTTGTTTTGGGGAACTATTCACATATGTGAATACACATCTTAAGTTCTCAAGCCCATTTTCCAAAGCCAGTATTCCTGCACGACACCAAGTATATTCACATAAACAACATCCAGTCTTTTAATGTCTCTTCAAATGGGCTTTTATATTTGTTTTTTTTCCTGGAAAAATATCAGTATTACAGATCCTTTCCAAGATAAGGCAGTAAGGAAAAAGTACTTCAGACTCAATTTCACTAATGCATTCCAGTGACTTCCCATGTTTTATTTTAGCTGTCCTCACGTAAGAGGTTTTATATCTCCAACATTTCCTCACACTTACTAGATCCTCTAACATGATTGACCAAGAAAAGTGTTGACAGATAGGGGGAAAGAAGTACTTCAATTTGGGGAAGTAAATTTTAGAAATAAAGTAGGAAACAGCCCTGACATCTAAAAATCTGCCCAACTGATGGAACTGTGAAAAAGAAGGCAAGACAACTGTATTTCTAGATAGATCTTTGTCCAGATAGTGAATAAACATACTTAATTTGAATGTTGAGCACAGAGATCAGTTTATCCACACTTTTGTCTGAATATACAGGGAAGCTCCTTGCTCACCAGCTAAAAAGCCAAGGCCACTCAGCTACTCACCCATTGGCCAGTTGTCATACACATGTTTTGCAATATCTGCAGCAGAGTCATTCGGTGAAAACAGGAACTCTTTTGTTTTCCCGCTTACCAAGATGAGGCGCAAATTTATCTGGTGAAAAAACCCCAAAACAGCAGTATTAGGAAAGTTTACAGAGAAGACTTAATTTTCTTTTTTTTCTTTTTTTTTTTTTTTACAGTTACTAAAAAATTGTTGCTGGTTTTGGAAGACTGATCTAAATAATTTGACAAAACAGTTTAACATGTTAACATATGTTAAAAAGAGGGTCAAAGAGGTCAATAAAATGTTGTTCACATACCCATAATCTAGGAAGATTAAATTCTAACAGCTGGCATTTTTGATTATAAACACCAGAAGATTCTGTTAGTGATTGAATCAACTGTGCCAGTAAAAAATAGCTTTCAATAAGGTAGAAACATATTCTAGCAAGGACACAGAAGCAACTCCTGAATGAAGAGGAAAAATATAAACCTGAAAAATTAACTTAAACAGAGAGCATAAAAATATCAAAATCTGTTCCTGAATAGCCTGTGAGCCTAAATAAAAGCCCTAGAATGCTCCCTCCCAGTCTCAGCTAGTGCATCTACAAAACACCAGGGAGTCAGACAGCATCCTTCCTTGCTCCCAGCTGCCACAAAGTTTGAATCCCTCTGCCAGTCTTCTGAATCCAAAACTTCATCCCACCACTGTCTTTCACTACAAGCAAAGTGAGGTCCACATGCAACACAGTAATAACATCCCACTGTAATTTTTCTTTCATTAATTTCCTCCATATAACCACCAGCACCTTCAGCCATAATTTTCCTCTCTTCTATTTGCAAGTTACTGAATATAACTTCTTTTCCATATAGCATTAAAATAACACACATAAAGAGCTCAGTATGACGTTATTTACAATGCAAAAGAGATTAAATTTTGGCTCCTCAAGCGACTGCTAGCAAGGTCACAAAATACATTTGGGCAGCTAGCATTAGCAATGCCCGTGGCAAGCAGGAGTCTACCTGCTGTTGTAGTTCGACCTACAAGCCCACATTTCATCAGCTTTCAGTGAGACTTTAGCAGACTAACTGCTTGGATACTTTTTTCCAAGTCACACTCCCAAGCTGTGGCTCTCACTTTAAGGTAAGTTGCAACAAAGCTTTCTTTGTTGGAATTCAGTAAACTGTTTTCTACATAAAATACCAAGTGAAAAATTTACAGCAATGTCCAAGTTTTCTAGACTTCTTGAAAAGATCTCAGTGCATCATACCTACCGAACATGACAGCTCTGCCTCAGCTACCTACTCTACGCTTACTTTAGAAGCTCTTTAGGCAGATAGTCTATTCCCTCTTGAATGCTTTGGCTTGGATTCATCCTACCTATCTTTAACCACCTAATGGAGGTATCCAAATTACAATCTCTATCATCCAGCACACTTCAAGGTCAGTGAAGGAAATGACCCCTCCTAAAAGCAATTCCGTCTCTATTTCAAAGTGTAGCAAGTATAAAAAGAGTGAGCATAAAAGGCTAGGTTCTCCTCCCTGTCCTCCTACTAACACCCTCCAGAAAAGACAAGTTCTCCCATTAGCCCAGGAAAGCAGCCAAGTCTTTGAGAAAGCACCACAGCCACCCCAAGAGTATCATCACATCCCAGGAAATCACAAAAAAAAAAAAAACCATGAGGGAGAGAAACTGAGGAAACGCTGTTTAGTCAAAGACAATTCTTCATGAATTTGGCTATACACATTAAAGTTTTGTTTTCTTTGAAATTTCCAAAATGATTAAGGAATTATTTTCAAATCTCAACAATATTTAGCAGAAAAAGCAGATCAAGTTCTACTGTTCCTGTTTACTCCAAAAACCTGACTACTGTGATGAACAACAGCTTCAAAAAGTTGGACAATGTTCAGGTGTTGTTCTGGTTATATTGTCTTTCAGTTTCAGTTCTTCCACTCCCTTCACTGTCTCCAGCTGTGTATGTACAGACAACACATACATGGTTTCTTTAGCTGGACTACCCTAGATAAGCTCTTCAAGTTTTCTCTAGTGAGACACCTATTCTCCCTTTCATCCTAGAAGCCTGTCTCTGCACAGTTTCTTCTATTTTCTCCTCAAATAAATTACTATTTCTGAAGCATACTAAATGATGTCTCACCAGATGCTTGTATAACACCACCAGTAATTTCTTCTGTCTACTGAAAACATCTTCTGTGACTGTGTCCCAAGAGCACATATACCTTCTTCATAACTGCACCATGCTGTTTGCTCGGTTACTTTGTACCTTTTTCTACTTTGATCCTTTCAATTATTCAGCCTCCAAGCTTTTATATAGCTTGTATCACCCTAAAGCACGCAGCTCCAAATTTCACCCCGCTCCTATTACTCCATCCCTCAGAGAGAAAGGAGGCTAGGTGTAAAGAAATATTCTGCATCATAAAGATGTTTCAGATTTCCCCCATGTCTGGGCACCAGACCGAAGAAATCCCCCCCAAAGTTTTTCTTCCTCTCTACATTACAAGCACTTTTCAAACTTCATGTCATCAATGAATTCTAGCAGCAAGACGTCTTTACATTTAACCTTTGTCTTTAAAGGAGTCAGGAAACATCAAAATTCATCTGACAGTTGTTTCATAATGATTCTAGTAACAAGCGCTCTCTGAGCTGCCTCCCCCCCTCTCAGCTAGCTCCTTTATATTAGGCTCACAGAAACACAGTTTCTCTAATACATTTTAATTTCTCCTGTTTAACCAACAGTTTGCAAAACAGCACCACACCAGTACTAAGTATGTATTCAGATGACACTGTAAAAATGTGCATGTAGAAATTAAGTTCTTTTCATCAGCTTGCCATGCTCCGGCTTTTGGAAGTGTGATGTACTGTATTTGATTCCACTCTCTCTATACCTCATTATCTTTAATTATTTTTTAAGCATTAATGCACCTTATTACAATACCAACAAACTGCTAAAAATTTAGGAAGTTCAGACTGCATCACAAACTGTTACTTGCACTTGGAATGGGCTGCCTGTTTAAAAGAACAAATAAACCAACCCCAAATTTTCACCACCAGTGCCTACTGTAGCGTCTTCACCAGCAGCCTGTTTGCCTCTCACTCCAGTTCCCCATATCCATTTCCTACACCCTAACTGGCTCATGAGACACCCCCCTTAGCTTGCTCCCTCTGGCTAAGCAGTTCCCAAACTCTGAATTTATATAGTTTATCTAAGGATTTATTTTGCTTCATCTGTGTGTAGTTTAGCTGTGGTAGGGGTTCCCTGTTTTGAAGACCATAGCACTTTCCTAGGCAGTAGGCATAATACCAAACCATCCACTCCCTAGAACTACCTGATTTGGATCCTACAAGGAGATGACTTAAAAAAAACCCCAAAAGATTAGCCCCGCTCAGCACTTAAAAGTATGATTATGGCACTGCATTAACATAGAAGTGAAGTTATTCTTCTTCTACCATAACATTAGGGAGACACATTTATTTTTATTCTCATTACTGAGTTTTGAGATTACCAGGCACACTAAAATGAATACAAAAAGGAGATGTATATCACTGAAAAATAAGCCAAACTAACTTGTCTTCCTGGAAAATTTGATTAAGTCATACCTCTACAGTTAATATACACCATAGAATCAATATAAGCAACGGGGGGGGGGGGAAGGGGAACAGTGAAAAATGTTGGATCCTTCCTTCCCCCCACCTCCCCAAGATGGATAAGGTTCTTGTTGCTGAAGAGCATTTCTTACAGTCTTACTATGAAATACAAAAGGCACAGCGAGATAAGATAATAATTTTACAGGGTATATTACAAAGTATGTGTAAAATGCAGGGTAAACCTTTTCATTTAAAAAAAAAATGCCACACATCAGCAGAAGCCCAAAATTAATTTTTAAGTCAGTCAAGCAGATGTTACATCAAGTGCAAAGAAACAGCTGTTCTAATGAAAGGTTCAATTATTTTCTTACTTATAGCACAGCATGCCACCAACACATTTAGTTTGCATGTTTATCTCTCTCTCTCTATATATATATATTTATGTTTCTTAATCTTGGCTTGAAGGAATCTTAGTCTTGAGCTGCATATCACACTACCCCAAAGGGTTTGAAGCAAATAATCCCAAAACTTGCCTTTAAATTTAGAATCTCATTTCCTTCAAAAATATTGGGAAATTTAACAACTTGCAACTGCTGTACTACTTAATTTTGCAAAACAAACTATAGGGGATCTGAAAAAATATTTCTGGCAGAACTCCAGGAAGCTCAGAACTAGAAGAAGAAAGAAAAAAAATAAGAGCACGTGTATACACATTTAGTCAACGTGCAGAAAAAAGTCTTGGTTAGGTAGAGAAATTTTGACACAGAAGCATCAAATTATGATTTTTCAAGTTAAGAAAGGAATCTTAGTAATCTCAGCTATCCTGTATCCTATTTCCTACATTAAAAGCCACCAAGGAGGTTCTGTCTGTACCCCTGGCATCCTTAAAGCCCCTCCACCTATTCTTGTCAAGTGTCTTGGTCTCAAGAGACTTTTGCAATTCTCATGGCCCTGAGAAGTTTGTTCTTCAGCTGGGGATGTTACAACAACTGTCCAGATTATGTTTTTTCTTTTTTTCAGGGTACCAAAGGGAGTTCCAGCCTTTTGCTACAACAAAGTGATACGGATCATATCCTCACACTTCTGCATTGTAGTACCAACTGCAACATTACTGCTGAAAGCAGTCAAGGGCAGCCAGAGTATCAGAAGGATTAAATACAATTTGCAGACTACATCCCCTCTGCACAGTTATGTAATGGCACATTCTGTTTGTGATCTCGAGCATGCAAACCTCACCCTCACCCTCTCCCTCCCACCCCAATCTCATAATCACAGCTCCAGTAACTACCCCATCAGTTGCACTGCACACACAATAAAAAATTTCAGTGTAGATTATATTCTGCAAACAACAACAACAAACCCCACCACCAAACAGAAAACCACCCCAAAATAAAATTATATTTATGGAAAGATTATAGTAACAACTATGATCACAACTTCTGGAAGAGAAATTTGGGTCGCATATATGCTGATGTAGAGCAAGTTGTTTGTTCTTTGTTCTAGGCATGCAAAGTTTTTTCATTCTTTAAGGCGTACCTACAAAATGTCTTAGTGCCACAGTGCTTCTAATTTCACAGCTAATGTTAAATAAATGGGAAGTCACTTAAACATCAATAAACATTGTGTAGGTTATAAATCTCATTCCTTAATGTGTAAGTCACTTCCCATCTATTCAGTTAAACAAGCTTACTTATAAATTCTATGCTCCAGTAGCAGTTTAAGATTGCACCCATCTTACAATTAAAACGCAGAGAAGGAAAAGTGTCATACATGCTATGCAGCCCCAAGTTCAAACTTAGTCCTTTTCTTTAGCTGTTTTAAGATTGAAATACATACACAAAACAGTTTTTTCCTCAACATCCAATACACTTTCTAATTCAAGTTCATTATTGTAAGAAATAAGTTGGTTCTCTAAAGACACATTAAGGGTTCCTAATGGCTCTAGGCCAAAGGGAAACCTCCCAGCTCCACTTTTCGTGACTGAATTCCACCAGATTTACATACGAAGTTGAACCAAGCCCAAATAACAGTCTAAGCATCACGGCAGCATCACACAAGCCAAGTCAGCAGGGACCTGCAGGTTCTAGAGACCAGGTCACTCCTGGAAATGCATCCACCTGAATACAATGAAGAACTGCAGTTTTTACATGCCCTGGAAGGCTGTTGTAGAACCTGAGCTGTTTCACTGAGTGCTTTCTTCTTATTCCCATCTTAAATTTATTCTTGAATAGGTTACACTCACTGATGCTCCACCTACCTCATGCTTTAGCCAAAAAAACCTTGGGGTTTTGATAGCTTTCTTCTACATCTGCAGACAAGGACACACTTTGCTAAAATTAACAAGCAAAGGTTTTCCTCATTAAAAGGCTGGCCCTCGATGGGAACATTGCCTTCAGAATTCTAAAACACATCAATAGAGATTAAGGTAACTGGGCTTGGGATGGTCTGGAGGGGACCTATTAGCAGATTTCCCATGCCTAAATTAGCAAAACAAGAACCTCTTTACGAGGTCCAAGACAGAAGACCAACAGACAATGGTCATAAATACAAACAAGGGACTGTGAACTGTGATAAGGTAAAAAGTTTTCACCCTAAGGATCTCAAAACAGTGGCCATTCAGAGATGCTCTGGAAGCTCTGGCCTTGTGGATTTTCAAGGTCCAACCGACAAAGCCTCAAGCAATCTGATCTGAATTCAATGGTGACCCTGCTTCCAGTAGGAGTGTGGGCTAGAAAATTGCTCAAGGTCCCTTACAAAGTGAGTGATTCCACAATCCACTTTAATCCATATCCGCTTTAGTTTTGTTTAAACCTTCTTAAATATGCATGATTAGAATGATACACAGTATTTCAGGAACTTATAAAATTATACTAGAACCTCCTTAAATCATCTGCAAAAGCCTCTCCATTTTCAATACAAACATCACAACTGTTTTACATTTCTAATGCAGTAATCTTGCAATGCTCTTCTCTAGCCCAGTTGTTTCTATGACATAAGCTTGCAAGCTTGCATTTCAAAATACAGCTTTTAGCCAACCATGATGCACAGGATAATTTTATTTTACTTCAATTAATTCTGTTCCTATTAATTCAGTCTTTGAGATAATCCCATCTCCACACAACACCACAATCATGTTCTATACTATTCATCACCAACAAATTTCATCAGCATATTGATTTTCCTTGTGCTAGTGGCATAAACGAAAATATTACAAAGACAGCTGGTCCCAAAATTATCTTGAAGGAATTCCACTAAGTATAACTGACACCTGATACTTACATCCTGAACACTGTACCTTACCATCTTCTCCAGCCAAGTCACACACTCAATCAAACCCCGCCTTCCCCAACTGATCCCTTCCTATGCAACATCAACTACTCACTGAAGTCCAGACAGATTACACCTCTTCTGCATTTCCCTCGTGTGGAAAACACTCTCCTTCCAAAGAAAACTGGCTGATGAATCGGTCATGATCTTATTTGGATAAACAGAAATCATGAATTTTATTCCATTATTTCTTCTCTGCTTCTGCTCAGCGTCCTTCCCGAGATGGTTACTCATCTATCAAGTTCAAAGTCTCTCTTCACACCTTTTCACTCATCTAGCATGCAGATATTTTATAACTTACACGCAGATATTTTATAACTTAATGTCTTCAACTTGAAGAAACAGCAAGCACGTAAATTCCTCAGATACACTCCTCATTACTAACCCAGTACATTTAGTTTAATCAGTATCTGCCTCCTTGAAATCCAAAGCCTTTACATATACTCCTGCTTTGTTTATTCTTCTATTTGATTTTAACTGTATCAACTCACGGTCATTGAATCTAAGTCAATTACCTAAGCAGCCTTCTGAAGACTTTCAGAATGTTCTGGGAATTTGAGACACATCTAGAATAATAGTATTAGCTCCTTCTCAGCCAAGAAACAAGCTGGTAGATGGACTGAGGTGCACAAGGTAAGAAAGTAAGAGAGCAGAAGTATAAATTTGTAGCCCAGCAGTGCAAGCATTCTCAGTGAGAGAGAAGACATCCTTGATCCTGGAGTCTTCTTCAAGAGTCATTTGGTAAAATAAATAAAACTACAGTTCTCATGAATCACACTTCTAGACACCTATTTTCACCAGATACTTTATAGAAAATACAGGTCACTTAACCACACTTCCTCAATTGAACACCTAAAATTTACACTTGGCAACACTCAGAACCCCTGCATTTAGCTTTGCTCTACCCCTATGGCACCTTGCAGTACCTGTAATAAATTTACTTCGTATTATGTAACAAAGATTGACATGGAACATGAGAAGAAACATAAATTGTCCACGTGAATGAACAAAGCTCTGAAGTGTCATTGGCAGCTGCGTCACTCGCTCAAAGCCACACCGCTTGTGAAAGTAGGGCAATCCCAACATGACACCAGGTAAATGTGACACCACCCTGCATCACTCTATTCAAGACTAAGGTGAACTTCATACCAGCTCCAATGACACACTCACCTTTAGATTATTACAAAGTGAAACAAATACAGTTTTATGTGCAACTGCTTGCTCAAACAAGGAATGGCTAAGGCAGCTTTCCACTGCTAAAAATTTAGTTAGCAAATTTCAGAAACTTGAAGTGAAAAGAAAGAGAAAACCAAAAAGAGCAAAACCAGATTTTATTTAAAGGGGGAAAAAAAGCAAAATCCTATAAGCATTTAACTTGGTAGCTATGATAGAACTAGCTGTTTCTATGGAAACCATGACACTCTTGAACTTAAAATCCTAGTGCTTGGTCACACTTCATCCATTTCCTCACTTCAACTCAAATAACACAGGAACAATGGCAATATCCTCCTATGAGTTCCAGGGTTATGTTTTCTGAAGAAATATCTAGGAAACACTGTTCTTCAAAATAAATTAATACAGCCACTATGATAAATAACCAGTAAAATACAATGGATTTCAGTCAAGTTTACATACCATTTCCTTTACTATCCTGACTATTTGCATTCCTGAAACAATTGTGGGTTGTTTTGGCTTTTTGGATTTTTGTGGAGAGGGATGAAGTGAACACAACATACCAATGTGTCTGCAGAAGCTAATTAAGAACTAACAACTTTCACTGAAAATCAATTTTAATAAGACAGTAAAACCAGAAGAATAACTTTTTCTTACAACACACCGGTTCTATTAGCAAAAGTTTTTTTCATGATTTAATGAAATAAGACTCAACCATGGAATAATTTCTCTCCCAGCAGTACAAGAAAACTGAGGCAGTCCTTTACCTGAAATAAGGCAAGTGATCAAGTACCTGGTCTTCCCAGCTCAAATGGAATTTTGGCTACTGTATCCCAAGACATTAGTCATAAACTGTCTCCAGCTGCCCCTCAAGAGAATTCACTCTGACAGGAAGACTCAAAGACCTACTCTGATTATTCATTAGCCACACTCAGGGTAGTTTCATCCTGCACGTTATAATTGTCTTAGTCCATCACGATGGTAATGTGCAAATTACACGACACAGAAGACCTTTAACTTGTCTTTAGCACATGTCAGAAGACCAGGAGACTTGAAATAAATAGGTAGTAAAAAATGCAGAAAGTAAGCCATGTGGCATTCAAGTTTGCTATTTTCAAAGTTCATCCTTTCAACTCAGTCTTAGAATAATTGTATTTTCACTGAGGAATAAAGTGACTAAAACACAAAACAGAGACATTTATATACTCAGATTAAGATGAAATTTTGGTAGAGACCATTTTAACAATCGGTATACTATGCTGAGCCAGTCAATTCCAAACACAAGAGTGGAAACAGCAGTAAAATTGCATCAATGTCAATGCCCACAAGAGAAGTTCATGCTTGCAGGCTGAGCCAGTTAGCTGTGGTCAGCACGGCCACAGTGAGGTGGTTTGGGAACTATGGTGGTTTACAGCTTCTGTTCTCAGGAGAGACCTGTAAAACAGGAACCAGGCCATCTTGCTGTGACATATGCTGGGGGTCCCTGGCCTTTAGTACATGGAGTTAGAGCTGAAACTCCAACACAGGCGTTGGTATGACTTCTTCAGAACTTACATATAATAACAGCAGAGAAGGGCATTCCAGGGTTTCTTTCTGAAGTGGGAAAGTGTGTGAGTAGGAGAGAGAAAGAGAAGAAGGTGTCTTTTTCTATATTTTCAATCTCTGTCTCCCTAAAAATATCTTTTAATGACACATATCCCAATGTTTGACTTTAGAATTTAAAAGTGAAATCAGCGTGTACCATCTGTGTTACCATTCTGCCATCTCTTCTCAAGAGCTACCTCTGGATAAGCCCAACACCTTGTTTTCACCTTCTCCTATCAAGCTGATATTTGAAGCTTAGAAGTCCACCACACAAATATGATTAATGATAATTCTAGTCACTTAAATTTGAATTTAATTCTGATATAACTCTGATTGTTCTAATGTGTTCTGTAGAGAGAATATTTATGCATTATTTTAAAATATTATTTAGGACAGTTCAATGGCATCTTTTAAAAGACCAATGCAAGACCACGAAGTCTGTGAACACTACGTTGTGAAATGCCTAACACCTCCAATTAGAAAGTGAACACTACTGCGGCTGCTAACAAAGGAGAACATATGATTCCAAGGAACCAGTTCCATACATAGCTACTTTTTCCAAGTGCAAGTGGCAGACAGATACTTTCTATCCCTTCATAATCCCCAATCAATTATTTTTTCTTACCTTTAGCCAACTTTGTAGTGCTCAATTTGGTTTAACCATGTATCTAGAGGTTTACCTAGATTGGAAGGTATTACAATTTTATAACCCACACAGGTCATACCATAGACAAAAGTGAAAGCAGTCTTCCAGTTATAGCCTGGATGAAAACAAACATCAGCTCCAATTTGACCAAAACTGAAGCTCATTGAGGGGAAAAAAAGTGAACACAAAGAAAACATGAAAAATACATGAAAAGATTGACATTTCAAGGGAGCTGCTATTTACTAGAGTAATCAAAACAATTATAATTGCAAGCAGCATATATTCATGGATATCATCTAGTTCCACATCCTAATTTTTGGGAGAAAAGTTTGGGGTTTTTTTTTAATGTTTTTTGTTTGTTTTTAAACAAAGTTTTAAAACATGATTTTTCATATTAAGTTACCTAAACATAATAAAGATGCACTGGGCTCTCTGCATTCCCGAGCTGGACTTTATTGCCGAAGTCCAACTGCTCCTCCCTCTGCTTCCGCTTTCTACCATGGGAGACAGGAACAGCAACTAAGGATCACTTCAGTGTATATATTCATATACATGAACATATACATGTAAAGACACAAGTAACTAGCCAATTCAGAAAACCTTCTGGGAAATCTGTAAATAAGGGGGGGAAAAACCCAAACATAAACTGAACAAAAACATACAAACCCACAAGAAATCACCCCACTGTCCTGGAAATGAATGGTCTATTTCTTACATATGAGAGCATAAAGATTCATGAGATCCTACTCATGACGATTACAGCATGAGATTATACTTTTCCTCAGAAACAAACTGATCTCCAACGCAAAGCCTATTTTTAAAATGTGCTACTCTTCAGGCCCCCGAAAAGGGACAATGACAACCAAGTACAAAAATAGCCTGATTTGGAGCAGAAATAAAATAATACAAGAGAAAAGAAACAACCCAACCTTCTGGATCCAATTTTATCTTCTCTTTTCTCTTGCACTAACAGTTGCATTAGATGTTTTTTAATACAGTTTACTGCGCAGTACAGAAAACACCACACTATGACTAAGTAGGAGATTATAGCTAAAATAAATACTATTTGCCATTTAAACTAAACACAGCTTGAAAAAAATATAAGGAAAAAAAGTCCCTCCATAAAGATAAATGAAGAGTGACATGGTCCTTTGGAAGTCCCTTCATATCAACTCTGAGCTATTAATAAGTACATTGAGTGAATTAAAAAAAAAACTTCCCTAAGATTTTTCAGGACCTACATCCCAATGGAAATACCAGCAATAGGAGGTCAAGTTTGCAGCTTCTCACTTCAGAGTCACACTGGAACTCTGCTGACAGGTCTTTTAACTTGGTCAGCACCAAAGTATTGAATTTTTCAGGCCTTGAGAATGCATGTTGAAAAGAAAGTGGAAAAAAATCTTAAATATCTTTTAAAACATGAAAGAGGAAAAGAGCTGCACCTTGACTTAGAGATGTATTTCAGTTCACTTGGGTGGGAATACCATAGAATTAAATTTTTATTAATAGCTACCAATTTCTAGCTTCTCTGGGCTTACTGTGTACCATGGCAGTCAGCCAAAGTTTCGCCATTCCGAAGCACTATATAAATCACTGAGCTGTGATAATTAAAGGCAAGAGACAGGGCACTATATATTTTTGTCTCTGATGAAAAATATAGTTCACATTTTAATCAAAATGGGTATTTCAGTGACCAGAGAGCTCATTTACTCTATCAAAACCAAGCAACTCAGACGTGAATGAGAACACAACCTTTTCTAATTGTTTTCCTCCTAAAATAGCTCAGAGAAAACACTGAATTATGTGATAAAAATCAAGGATTTTGATGCTGATGCGAATTTATTCAGAATACAACTCTTCAAGAGCAAACAACTTGACTTTGACCTTTGCCTGTACTTCTCAGAACAGAATAATGAACACCCTTTCTTTCCATTGTTTCCTTCCTCAATGACTTACCCTTAATGTTCAACAAAAATTTAAGCCATGTTTATAGAAAGCTTACATGTTTTTCTTCTATTTAAACATTATGGCACTAATGCATCCCCAAGCTAAGCTTGTTGAAGTCAACTGACTGAAGTTAATGGAATGACGTCCCAAATAAGGTCTGATCCAGTTATTTACTGTGCTCTGCATTCACTGTTGAACACTAAAAGGCACAGCTTATCCACCTCTCTTTCTGAAGCCAGTCAAGTGCTTGTGTTCTTCCAACCAGTTGGCAGTCTAAGAGTCGTTCTTATCCTGTTTCCATCATGAAGAGCACTAGCACATCCAGACCGTCCATTAATGACTAAAAGAGTCAAAGCTGCCCTTTCATTTTGGTCTCCTCCTCTTCCAGAATTGTTAAGCCTTCTATAGAGTTAGAAACATACAATTTACCAGCTGTTAACTTACCACTGAACTTCCTTGGATGATCTAGTTCCTGATGTAGTATCCCTCTACGCCTACCCCATGGCTTTGTGAAGTACTTGCCACCACAATAGGCAAGTCCTTCCAAAGCAGACTGTGTCTGCCTGGCAAGGTACCTTAACCTTTTTCATCCACACAAGAGTTTTCTTCAAAGAAAATCAGATTTTAGTGAAGATGGGAAAAAAATTCATTTATAAGAAAAGCTTTTTAGAGTTTTCTTCTATCTTCATTTACTTTATATGCCCAGAGTCTACACAAAAAGCATCAAATTACATAAAAATGTTTCATTCCAGCCCTTCAGAAAAATCTATTCTCATATAAATAGCACAAATTTAAGACCCAGTTGATATTCAGGCACCTTCTAAGCATAAATATCCTCTTGGTCTAGGCTCTCACTAAATCCTTACCACAGGGAGAGAACAGTGATGCCTCCTTGAAGGCAATACAGTCTTTTAATCAGTAGTGATTATAAGCAACACCAGTCACGGCTCTCAATTCTTACTGTATCAACAACTACATTATAACAAGCCATCTGCTTTGTGTCAAAGCAGTGAGTAAGGTTGGCTTCTGTGAATCTGGGGCAACATGTGTTCTAGCTTGCATCTTAATTATGGTTTGCAAAACACTATGTATGGACAACCATAGAGGTATGTCATTGACAGCTCCCCAAGTAGCTATGATTCTTGCCTTTAAAGCAAAAAGAAATTAGTATTACTTCCCTGAACTAATTTGTTTGAATCTATATACATAGGCAACAGGAGAATACATAATTTAACATGCTTTTCTTCTCATACATTGTGACTTTTGCTAGAATAAAATAATTTTAGACCTAAGTCATATTCCAAATCCTAAATTTTCCTGTCCACATGTTTTTCACACATGTGGTCAATACAGCTAGCACACAGTACTCGCCAACTCTGTATGGCCAAGTCCTCCAAGAACTGGAGATGACCTGATCAGAGAGGACCTGGCTCTCTCTTCCTGTTTTTTTTCTGTGTACTCAGACTATTAAGGTTTTTAGGATAGCTATTTGTTATGCTTGACATATAATATTACTTCCCGGCTACAGGACAGATGCTGATTTAAAATAAAGAGTGTTTTATTAGTAGTTCCACAAATGCTATAATAGGTTTTAAAGACCCTATAACCCTCTATTTTCATTAGGGAAAAGGCATGAGAGTCTAGCATCAACTGACCACATTATGAAAAATCTCACTGGTATATAACTAGCTATAGTTAGAGAATGATTCCCCAGACAATTACTAAACTTTTGTTTTATCTTAATTGAAGCATTACTTTGATGTTACAGGAAACAGAATAAACTCTCGCAGAGAATAACAAGACAAAAGGCCGTCTTTCTTATTGAGGTTCAACATGTTCAATTCAAGAACTGTGGACAGATGTCCATGTCAGCTACGATGACCAATCTTTAACACAAACCATTATATATAGAGGGAAGAAAGATGCTATAGTTTTGCATTTCCTGTCATGAGGTAATCAAGTTAATGGGACTGTGCTTTTGGAGAGAAGAGGAGAAGAATAGAATTTAGCAAGCTCTCTGTCAGGAGACACAACATCCCTTAGTATTAATCCTTTTTTAGGGAAATATGCATGTACACATATATTGGCTGAATGTCAATTCTGTGCATACAACCTGATGCTAACAGTGTTACAGTTCAAAAGTTTCCAGTTATCAGGCAACGATTTTCTAGCTAATTACCAAGTCAAAATTACAGCACAGTAGTAGAACTGTAGATACAACTACTTCTTACAAAGGGTCTAGCACATACACACAAGACAGCCTAGAAAAATACAGCTGCTCTATAGGAAGAGAATGAAAGTCCACATAGTCAGATCTATTCCATTCTTCCCTAACAGTTTGGGAAGACAAATAATTATACAAAGCTGAAAGGAAGATCTGGCATTTAGAAATAAAAGTGCATTTGTCATACAAAACAGCTATCAAGAAAACTATTGTCTTAAGTTGTGGATGGCTTGGGTGACTATTCAGCAGAGAGTCAATCAGCATCAACCTGCGACAAGTAATACTGTCCCTTACTGGTGCCAGACACAGCTATGGCACCATCTGCTTTTCACATTCACATTCTCATTCACAAATTACTTTTCAGCAAACATAATGAATTCTCATGTGCATATAACTATTTCATTGATTACTTCAACAAGCAAGACTTGCAACAAACAGCCCATCAAATCATACAAAGTAAGTGTTGTATGAACACTAGACAGTATTTACACAACATATCAAGGATCTGAAAAGCTGGATAAGCATACATTACTGGATACTGTCTAGGATCTAAACATCACCACGTTACACAAACATTCAACCTTGTCATCTTGGGAACACATTTGTTAGTGTGTCAGCTATCTGACAGGTGAGTACCTTGTGGGACAGTTCAGTTCTGTTTGAATCTGTATTGTAAGTGATGCTCAAAAAACTTTTTTTTTAAATTCAGGATTTTTTAATAAAGCTTGAAACCACTATAAAGCAACTAGACAAGGCAGCACAAAGAGGAAGAATGAAGGAAATGTAGAAGTGGAACAAGATGACAGCTACAAACACTTGTGGAACCTGGAAACTGTTTCCTTGGGAAAAAAACCAAACAAACAAATCCAAAGCAAAACACAAACAGAAAATAACTACAAACAAAAACCCCACAAAAATCCATAACCAACTTAATTCCAGACTGCAAAGAACACAGGAATAACCTCGGCAAGGGAAACAGAACAGCAGCAAAAGGACAAAAATCAAGAACAGTGGTGATGAACACGGCATGGAACGAGACTGATGGCCAACAGCTACAAACTTTGTAAAGCTACATGAAGCCTATGAGGCTCTAAGCTATGAAAAGTAACTGGCCACAAATATTCATGGCCAAGCAATTAAAAATAAATAAAACCAAGGTAATAATCAATTGAGTCTCCTGAGTCGCAAACCTTTCCAAGGAAGAGCAGTTAAATACACCTAACATGATATGCCCCAAATAAAAGCTTGGCCAAAGTACCACTGAGGCAAATGTTTAGAAACTTTTAATAAAGTATCAAAGTTACATTCTACCAGGCAAAAACATATTTCACATTTTAATAACTGCAGCACAGAGAATTGTAACAGACCATACGCAAAACTGGTCTCTTCAAAACCCATGGTATTTTGGACCTTTCCAATACACGCCTCAAAGGTAGGATTAAAAAGTTTAATTAGCTTTTTATGCAAGTACTGAACCAGCTGATCATATCACCTTCCTCCCCAAGTGCGTCAGTAAAGTCATCAGGGTACTATTTGCTCTCTGAAGAAGAGACCATTATCATGATTACCTGCTAACAGTCAAATCTCAAAAGCCTTGGTGTCATCTTCTCAAAACAACATAGGAAAGGTCGCATGAATGCTCTATGTTATACAGCATAGACCTTGCACTCTTGTACCCATCCACACTCTGGAACTGAGAACACATTAGTTCTCCATAATCCATTTTCCTTTCTTTAAATGTTAAGAAAATGGGCTTCCTCCATAATAAACTAAAGTCCTTACATTAATAAATATTATAGTACTTACACTATACACATTTATATACATTATACCAGAAAATATAATTAACAAAACAGAACCAATCTTCAACACACTAAGTATCAAAACAAGAATAAATCTTCATAAAAAATAAGTCCCCATAAGGATATGATCTAAAACTTCAAAACAGTGAACAAACAGAAGTGCACATAAGAAAATAAATTAAGTAATAAAAAAGTGACTAGTGTTGCTAAAAACCACTAGTTTTTTAAGCACTATACAAATACTGAGTCAATCTGGTTGCCTTATAACGAAAAATAACTCACATGCAATGCCACTGTGAAAAACTAAGATAAATTACCCATAGATTTCAGTTTCTCTAATAGTGAGAATATTAATAACACATACAATATTAATAATCTGTGCTTTCACAAAGATCAAAGAAAATTGAATTATTTTAATCCTACATTCTAGAATGCTTGTCAGGTCACAAGTTTAAAATTCTCATAAACTTCTTAGATACTTCCTTTGGAACTCAAATATTACCGGATTTTTTACAAAAGGCACCTCTATCTTTCCCCATTAAAATCTCTTAATAAACAAATAAATATTAAATAAACAAAAGAGTAAAGTCCGTATACCAGCAAGCACTTCCATAATCATTAATTATAGTATTACTTCTCAGTATTAATTCAACCTGCAGAGAATATTAACTTGCAGCTGGAGCCTTGTTTTATCACAAACCTATTCTGGATATCTCAGAGAAAGAAGTAAAATTTTTATGGAGAGTTTCGTTTCCACAGTGCCATAACGAAGAATGTTTTCCCACCTTCAGTGACTGGTTTTGGCTCTCGAAAATTACCCGCTCTGTTTGACGTATATCATGACAATCACTTTCACAATGATTCTTACTAAATTACATCTTTTGTCTCATTAAAACAAACTAGTAAATTCCACTGAATACTTACCTCGCACATTCTGTGTGCTGTTGAAATCTGACCATTAATCTGCCTCACTGTCCAAAGGCAATTTATATGGTTATTAACTCCTACAGCATTTTCCCATCCTTTTCCTACCTCAAAAGAAGGATTAAGCATGTTTTTCATGTCTGAAAAGGAAGTAATTCAGCAGGTGGCATAACCAATTTTGGTCCATTTTGAAACACTGTATTTAATCAAGAAAAAGTAACCTTTCATCCCCAAAATAGCATTTTTATCTTTGCATATACACAAACTTCTCACTTCTCTTCAAATTTAAGGGTTAATAACAATTCACAGCTACTCAGACTCCATTATTTTCTCAGTTAATGTTTAAAAGTAAACATGATTCATAATATGGTATTTCCACATATAGATAAAGTTGAAGTCAAATACAAGTGCACTAAGGTGCACACTGGGAGGTTTCAAAAAATTTTAACTTTGATCTTTCTTTAAATAGTGATAATCATTACCAAAAAACCACATGCACATACATACAGAGAAAACACATTTCTTCAGAACTCTGCAAATTGCAACATAAACCCAAATGTTTCTCGCCTACTAATTAATTCTTTTGTGGTTTGGTAACAGAGGGAACTAGCACAGAGGGAAGGTACTTGCAATAAGCTAAATTACTACAAGGACATAAATCAAAATAATATTTTAGCCTACTCTGCTTCACAAGCTACATTCACAGACACTCATCAGTAAAGACTTCCAAATTTTCCAGAGGAAAATACAACGGTAAATAATACTTCCTTGTTATTATACTGTTCGTTTCATCAAGGAAGGAAGTGTAACTGACATTAAAACCACAAGAGACAAAGTCATTATGACTCTTAATTATTATTTTTTCTCTTCTCTCAACAAACTAAGCTCTGAATGGACGCTGAGTGTCCAACACTGATTCAACAAGAGAAGTTACAAGTGAGGCCTCTACATCATTTCCATGTGCTTGTAGGTGGGGGTGACCTCAAGTTTGACTAGCAGCTCCCCAAGCTGCTGCTTCTGCTGCCTCCTAACAACGGGCTGAAGCCAGATTCTCCTACAGAGCTGTTACTGCTCTGTAGAAAAGCATTAAGAAGAAAACCAAAGCGAAATATTAAAGATGACAAGCTGCTAAATGGACCCCCTTCCACTCCCTTCTGTCTCTCCAAAACCACACAAAGGCTGTCATATGATTTGTCTCCTGCACATAAATGAGTGCAGACAGAAACACTAGGAAATACATATGGGGAAAAAATTATCCTATAAGCAAAGCAGCAAGATTAACAGTTGGAAACATAAATTCATGACAACATACCAAAGGCATAAGCCTCAAATTGAGAAAGGTTTCCATTTCCATTCTGAAAACTGTGCCATACCTGTGCACACTTGAAGTAGTTTTAGTTAGACATAATGTTCCTGGAAATGGGTGTAAAAGTACCACTCTCAGTACATGCTCTTAGTTTGAGCTTAAGAAAAAGAACAACATATATTTTTTACCAGTCTTCCACACGCAGTGGTTCAATGTGCAGAGAATCGAACTGAACAATCAGCTTCCAAAATTAACAGATTTTAAAGACCTTATGACTTCTGATCCAGAATGCTTAGTAAGGAGAACAATTTGTAGTTATTCAAACAGTACTTCAAGAACTTTAGTATATTTTTATGGTAGCTTCTTTTTCTTTCTTTGGTAACACTTAAAAAGTATGCTCTAGCATAGAAACTCTATTACTAACCAAAATGTTTTCCCCTTTGCACATGGTTCAAGTATGAAAGCAGTACAAAACACAGAACAAATATTTAATTTCCTGAAATAACACTGATTGCTTCCCTTTCCAGAAAAACATTAAGTGCTTGTGAACTCTAAATACATATCTTTTAAGAGATTAGATACTTCTACGTAAAATAAAGGGTTAGAGTTGTTTGGGTTTTTAAACAGCCACAAGTATTTTAATTGCTTCAGAAACAACAGTTACATTTTTGTTGTATAAAACTGCAGGTTGTGCATATGACTTCCAGAAAACATTTTTACAGAAAAACAGACCCACATTCACTGCATTACTAACACATATAGTGATAGCAGCAAAGGGATAGTTAACACTGACTGAGGTTTTCCATTGAAACCTTCTGCTCTGATCACACTTAATATTCTGAGACCTACATCTGTGACACTGAGATTTTCTACACTAGTTTTCACTTAAGATAAGGCTTGCTCTGTATATCCAAAAGGAGGGCTGGAATGAAGTAACTGCTTCTGAAAAAAGTGAAGAAACAAGGAGAAGCACTTCCATTTATTTTTAAAAAAGCAACTTTTAAAATTTAAATTAAAGTTTGAAACAACTGTATTAATACAAATGGAAAGGAACCTAAAGGTCCAGTGGTAATGTTTGAGTGACGTACCATGTGCTCTTGTGAGACCCCATACAAAGTACGTGCCTACAGTTCTGGTGTCCCCAACAGAAGGGACATGGAGCTGTTGAAGCATGTCCAGAGGAGAGCCACGAAGTTGATAAGAAGACTGGAGCAGCTCCGTTATGAAGACAGGCTGAGAAAGTTGGGGCTGTTCTGCCTGGAGAAGAGGAAGTTGTGTAGAGACCTCATAGTAACCTTCCAGTACCTGAAGGAGGCCTACAGAGAAGCTGGAGAGGGACTCTTCATCAGGAACTGATAGGAACTGATAGGACAAGGAGTTTGGGTGCAAACTGAAAGAGGGGAAACTTAAGTTAGAGATTAAGAAGAAATTTTTCCCTGTGACGGTGGTGAGATGCTGGAACAGGTTGCCCAGAAAAGCTGTGAGTGTCCCAACCCAAGGCCAGGTTGGATAAGGCCTTGTGCAGCCTGGTCTGGTCAGAGGTGTCCATGCCCATGGCAGGGGGGTTGGGACTGGATCACCTTGAAGGCCCATTCCAACCCCTTAATGTTTATGATTATCTAACATAGCTACCTTCTAACTCAAGCAAAGAAAATTAACCTGTTTACAGTTGTCTTGGAAACTGTATCAGAACACAACATTTAGTCTTTCCTGAAAGAGATACATTTTAAAGGGAAGCTTTGCAACAAGTCATCTTTTGCAGAGTTCATTTTAGCTGACAGCTTTCTGGTAATTAATTCATTGGCCCACACTGCTGTCTGTAGCTTACGTTTATTTCCTAGTTCACAGTGAACTAGATGCAACTAGATGAAGAAGTAAATACTATTCAAGAGACCAACTGTCCCCAGCAATATAGGTAAGTATACAACACTAAGGAAATCTTTCTATAAGCATTACATATCATATTCAGCTTCTCTCATGAATCATTCTATACAATTAACTTTACTTTTTCTAGGTTGGTGAGTTCTTGCTCCTTGGGAAATCAGTACAAAAACACATATTACATCACCATTCCTGTTTGACTGGAACTTGTCAAGAAGCCAAAAACCAGTTTACTACCAGAAGGTGAACAAAACCAGCAGGAAACCACTCTGATGACCGTTTAACCCCTAGTCATCTGCTGCGACCCTGGATGCTCTTTGCTCTCTCCACTTCTCTCAATACTTTAGCTTCCTATCAATTTTCTTACTTATTTTCCTAACTTTTCCCCTTCCAGCACTGTTTTCTCATTATCTGCACCCAGTCCAAGGAGACTCATTTGTGTTCATACAATTATTTGACACTACCCATTGAAGCACTTTCCCTCCATTTAGTCTCTTACACATGTGACAATTCATTTCATCTGCAGGTAGCTCAGTCTCAGCATAACCCAAAGTAAGCTTGTATTTTGCCTTCAAACTCTTTCCTACTTGTACCTATTCCTACTTATTCTTACTACTATTGTCCCATTTTTCTGACTTCTGTGAGTAGCTGCTGGCCAGGAGTCACTCAGGAGCACCTTACAATTTTCAGTTTGCCTTAAATATTATATTTGCCCCTTACAAACATGGACAGACACTGTCCACATTTTCCTTACTTACCTGTATCACAGTATTGCCTAGAAATCGAAGTCTAGCACACTTAACTGTTACCAGAATAAACAAGCTGTCCCTTGTAACTCAAGGTTGACAAGAAAATACAAAACCCCTACAGACAAACCACAAAGACAGCACTGCTGACTATTATTATGCTCAATGGTCTTAGAATAACACTTATGTGTTGTCAAAATCCTTGCAGAAATTTGCAAAAGATATTAAATGGGTTAAAAAAAGGAAAATATTAGTTTTGCAATAGACATATACAATACTCTTTCTGAACAAAATGAGCAGTATGGGACAACGGTCAAGATGTACTCACTGGATCATTAAGTGCACGTGTAGCTGCCAGTGAGAAACAATCCAGCAGCAAACAGAAGTGTATAACACAAAGATAAGCAATCTATTTTTCATGAACTAGGGAAGAAAGAGACAGTGAATGGACATATTAAGAATGCAAACATTACATGTATTATCTTTGCAGATCATTCTGAAAGCTCATAAAATGAGTCACAGAATAGTGCAGCAACTAAAAAAAAAAAAAAAAAAAAAAAGGAGAGAGAGAAGAACCTGGATAGTACAAGCTGAAGGGACAAGAAAATGTATTTTACTTAGAGTTCCTATGAAAGAAGAATCTGAAAACTTTAGATGAAGAGCTTATTAAGGCCTCTCAATCACACCCATTCAAAAATGTCACCCAGATTACAGGCCCAAGTGATGATCAGAAAGCTGATACTGCTCATGTAACCAGAACAGAGGTAAAGCGAACAGCTTTAGGCCGAGTTCTGCTCAAGCTAATAAAAGATATATCAGAGGGGCAGAGATTTTAGCTGGACCAAAAGACAAGCCTGGACCAGAGGCTTTCACACAAACCTAGCAGCAGATGGTTCTCTGTGAACAAGGAAGCACTTAGGAAAGTCGCAGCAAGGAGACACAAAAGCAAAGATGGGTACACAAAACACAACTGAGCAAAGTACCAAGGACAGAGTGTTTTGAAACCTCTACAAGAAAGCCTGAAGTGAAAGAGTTTGAGCCATCTAAAGCAATAAAGACACTGCAGAAAAAAAAAAAGAATCCTGAGTACCGTATCCGTGAGGGACAGACTTCCTCAAATCCATTATAACCCCAAGGCTGTAATTTATTGCCAATAGTGAGATATATACAGACATCTCATTTAGATGTTAGTAACAAGTGTAATATTTAATGAATACGGGACACAGACACATGATGTAGTTGAAGACGACATTTCTCTCAAGGATTTATAGGCACTAGAGTGGACACAGAAGTTGGAGCAGGAAGTTTTGAGCCTTTTTGAGTTGCTCCTAGTAGGACAAAAACAATCGAAAATTACACCAGATAAAATTGCAATTCCATCTTCAGCAAAGTAACACAGTACTTGTATTTACACAACAGAAGACATTCTCTGAATTATATATTAAGATATTTCAAGGAAGTGACTAAAAATGTTCACAGCCTTTCAGGACTTAAAAGCCAGAGATTTAAAAAAAAATACAAAAAAAAAAAAATTAAAGAGGCTCCAGGAGAAGTGACTACATATGGAACACAAGAAAAAGAGACAGCATTCCTGTCAAGGTGGGTTTCGAGAAATAAAATATGGCAAACCATCTGGATACAAGAGGGAGGTATTTCAGATTGAATCTTAATGTAAATCAGTTAACTGTAACCCTCTCTTCCATTTCTGTGGTTGTGTTCTTTACATCATTTATGTTTTCTATTTGAAAAATTACAAATATGGTAGGGGGGTTAAATTTTATCTAAACCTAGATTTAAGTAAAAATAATTTCCAAGTAAACCTGACCACTACGGACATGAAGCAAGCTTATGAATGAGTCAAAAGGTTTCATATAGATGAATGTAAAAGAAACCATAATGCCATCAGTATTCCGCCACCCTGTCCCCTAATTCAAAACTTCTCTTGTTCCCATTTATGACTGTGAACTGTCATTCATTCTCTTACCCTTTTAATTCAATAGAGAGCCTGGCTTCAGCTTTTAGACAACCTCCTTGTAGATACAAGGAGGCTGGTGTAAGGACTCCCCAAAGCCAGCTTTCCTCCAGGCTGAAGAAGTCCTGTTCCCTCAGCCTCTCCCCAGAAAAGTGCTCCACCTCAGTGGTCTCTGCTGAACATGCTGCAGCTGATCAACATATTTCCTCTTTCAGTGCAGTACCGGAAACAATGTTCAAAGCTGGACACTGTATTCCTGATGCAGTCTACTGAGTGCCAAACAAAGGTGAACATTCACTTCCCCTAATTCCCTGGTTTATCCTCCTCCTGGTATCAACCGGGTGCTGTCAGCCTCCACTCCTGCCAAGACACTCTGGCAGCTCATGTATGGCTCCCAGACAGTCAGTCCCCAACATGCATCACTTCTGGAGGTTAGTTCACCCCAGGTGCAAGACACCTGTTCCTGCTGAATTTTCTGAAGTTCCGGCTGGTCCATTCCCTCGGCTGACTGGATTCCTCTATGCTGCAGCCCTGCCCTCAAGCAGATCAACTGCAACTGCAGTTTGGTGTTCACAAGAGTTTCACAAGGCAGGAGTGTCTCCTCTTCCAGGTCACTGGCAAAAGATATTAAACAATCTGGTCCAACAACAGAGCCCTGCAGGTCTGCTTGTACTCAACCTGCAGCTTGGAAACCAACCATTAGGCATGACCTCAAAGTTTAATGCTCCAACCATGAGTTCCCTGTTTAACCAACAGGCCTTTGGGCTCATCTGTTCATTTTCCCCATTCCTGGGATGGACTATCTCTGTGCTTAGAGGAACTGGAATCTGTAAAGAGCCCCGATGAAGAAGGCTCTGACAAAGGAAGCTTCAGCAGTTTGGCAAGAGGCATGGCACAGTTTCCAGCTGGCACTGTAGGATGCCGCAGTCTACAGGATCTCCACCATTATCTAATTAAAAAAAAAAATCCTTCTGTTTCTTCTCCTACCATATGTCTGTCTACAGAATACCTGAATTAACATTGTTTTCCCCACAACCATACCAGGGATGTTAGGACTTTCAGGTCAGGCAAAAGTCCAGGGAAGAAAGGCATGTCCTATCAGAGTATTTACAATTGTTGGTATATGAACCTACTTAAGAATTATTCTCATTTTATTCATAATCCTCCCTTGGCACTGAGAGTTAAATGTGCATTTAATATACCAATCCTTGGATCTCTTCAGAAAGACAAACATATTGCAGGGAATAAATATCTGTTCAGAACGTAATTTGGGATTTGACGGTATTTTTTGTGCTTTTTTATAACTTCTTCCTCTAACTACTATGACTATGAAAAGGTCATTTTTTAATCCATTAAAACAGCATGAACTTTTTTCTTCATGGCCCATATCTGGAGGGAGGAAAAAAAAATCCCATAATGTCATTTTCATTAAAATTAAGATGTTCAGAAGCATCACTTTACTAGAATATTACCCAAATCCTTTACAAAGCTTTATGGGTGGTTTGGGCATTTTCTTAGGTCATAATTTAACTTCCAGTATTGAAATTCTTTCTTTGAGTGACAGGCGTGGATTTTTTTTTCCTCTATCTGAAAGGATCAAAACAATCACCAGGTATAAGCAGTGACTCGCATTCCCTTGATATGCAAATACTATAAACATGCTTTTCTTCACTGAGCCACTGCCTGTTCCCACCTGGTACTGGAATGAGAGAGCAACATGCACACACAGAAGCAGTCACAGGGAGAAACCACCCAATATACAGTCACACCACCTAAAGTACTACACAACCTGCTGCAAGGCTGACACTGCTTGATAGCACTCAGATGAAGGTATTGTACATCTAATGTGACATTATCCTGAGGGGCACAGGTCCCAGTGCCCCTGAAGGATTAAACTGTTGTGTGGTACCAATTCAGAAAATGGACGGGCTTTTCAGAAATAAAGCCCTGGGAATAGACACTCAAATGAGAAAGTTTGTTACATACAAATAGCAAGGTACAGCAACAGTGTGGACATTCAAGTGAAGCACAAGACAGTGAAACACACTGTGAAAATCACATGTTTGACCAGACAGGGACAAGATTGCTAACTGAGGCCCCTTTCTTAGCTGATAACAAAAGCAAAGAGCAATATTCTGCTCCAAATCTCCCTCTTTTCCAGTAATTAGTAGTACCAAATTCCACCAGGATGCATATTTCAGAGATGACAACTCTTGCAATACCTGTTTTCAAAAATTTATGAAACCCATGCAATAAAGCATTTCAGAGAACAACTTAAAACACAATTTCCACATCTTTCAGTATCACTGACACCATTTAGATTAAATAAGGTATTTGCTGGTGTCTTTTCCCCCTTTTTCTGTTTGTTTCTTTCAGTAGCCGGAATGCTTAAAATAAAGTTTAAAAACCAAAAGCAAGCAAGCAACCAACCAAAAAAAAGAAAAAAAAAAAAAAGCCAACACATTAAATGAAGTATATAAGTGAACAAAATACAGGTTACTATACATGCCAGGAACAAAAGGTTAACTTCTGACCTAGAAAGTTGGATAGGAGAACATAACATTGTGCATACACTTTTAAAGCACTTTTTCCTGTTACGAACAGCAAAAAGAGAATAAACTTTTTCCTTGTTTATTGTTTTTTGCCTTACAAAAATCTGATCAACTGCTCCTCTCCAAAGCTTCACACACACAATAGCCTGTTCAGCATCTGGGAAGAATTCTTCTCTTTGTTCCTGTTTAGCAATCTAGTTTCAATTGAAGTGTCTTGCTATTTTTAAGTCCCTCTTAACCCCCCCCAAAAAATTACTTTCCTACTTCCACCCAAGTAACTGAGATAGCCTTTTTTGTTGGTATTTCAGGTAAGCCTGATTTTCAATACAAATCTATACAATCATTCCATCTACAGATTAAAACTCATGTCCTCTCTCAGACCAACAGATTTTTATTGTTACAGATTCCTCACTGTTTCTCTAACTTATTCCTCCCCCCTCTCCCAAAAAAGAACCTGTTGGGAGACTAATGTCTGATAAATATGGCACCAGGAATATGAGAAGAGAGCGAGTAAATATTGTATCAAAAAGGTATGAAAATGAAAGAAATTTATTTCCTAAATTCTCTTCTTGGTTATTCAATTCCATCAGAAGTCTACAATAGCAATAACTACCTAAAATGAAGACTATTTAGGTATTCATGTGCCTTTCACTATTGTTATATTCAGTTCACTAGATAAAAAAAAATCAGAAGAGTGCTTCTGTTTTGCCTGACAAGCAACTAATCCTTTAAGCTATGTTCACTGGTATGATCCGACTTGGAGATTGGCATTGTCTCAGTACATTGGTGGTTACATAAATGTAAGCAGGCTTGGATCTCTAAAATTCAGCTTGCTGGTCTTTTCATTAGGAGTGTGCATTTTCTGTTACCTCTGGACTTGTGTGAACGCAGGCTATCGATAAAAGGGATGCTCCCACTCTCTCCCCTTTGCTGGGTTCAGATCTAGTGACCTACTATCATCAGATGACTGGGTTTAAGATGGACATATGGAAAAGCTTTGGGGGAATTTCTGGTAGATTACTGTTCCCTCAAATCACTCAGTGGCTAATTCCTCTCCAGGCAGTAGGACCACTAACTAAATCCTACTATAAAGACATGGTGGAAACATGGCCCATGGAAGGCAAGTATTACGTGGTTAATCATGTATAGACATGATAACTAGATGGGAAGGTAAAGGGAGAAATAGATTTTGTCAACTGGTTCATGTGGAGACATTCAGAACTCACCTGGATGTGTTCCTGTACAACCTGCACTAGGTGACCCTGCTTTGGCAAGGGGGCTGGACTAGACGATCTCCAGAGGTGCTTGGTTTGGCTGTCCACTTGCCAGGAACACAGATAAATGGACTGTCTTGCAATCATCTTATATATTCTGGCTTTAGCTACAAAGCTTTCAGTGAGATTTTGAAGACAAGGGCTGGGGCAAAGGAGATTTTAAAAGCATAGATTTGAGGCCCTTGATCTTCCTAGAATAAGCCTCTGATGAGCTGGGCCAATAAAGTTAAGCCAAAGCAAACCATGTACAAGCAGCAGAGACTGGATGCAATTAATTCTCAAATTCAAGTTTATCCAATTCCCATATGCATAAAAGAAAAGCAAGCATTTCAAGTATTTTGATACCACAGCTTGATTAGTAGCCCAGATGTACTCCATACAACAGCAACAAATTCTTGTTTCCATTTCACATGCATATCTACACGTCGGAGAAACAAATGCTACTCCATCAGGCAAAATGCTTGATGCTATTCCATCAATCTGTACACAAACAGTGCTGCTGTTCTGGGAAGATCAGAAAATGAAGCTGGACAGGGCAAGAATATACTGGCATATTCACACACAACATTGAATTGAGAGGTTTCATGCTTTTAAGTGGTGCAAACATGCCTAGCTAACACAGTGATGAAGAATAAACAAACAAGGACTTCCACCTTTCCCAGCCCAGCAGTCTCATCCTGACTGAACAGAGTGAGCCAATGAAAAGAGCTTTGTCACTCTGAGTGACTAGACCCAGCACACAATGTATTTCATGGAAATCCAAATCAGAAAATACAGCACATTGCCTCAGGTAGCTTCTTCAACTGACTTCTGCTCAATTTTACTAAGGCATTATTTTATAATTTATAAAAAGCAAAATTCCTGTGGAAGTCAGAATATTAACTTCTAAAACTATGTTTTAAAGCCAGCTCTAAATTGCAGTCAGCAAAGAGCTGGTTTCTAATTCTAAACCATTTTTTGCAATTCATTATTTTTTTCCTGAATACAGATTGTTTTGCTGCAAAATGAGCAGCAGAATATAATGATTACCTGACCTGCAATAACCTTCTTTCCAGGCTTTTGTAAATACCAACTTCTTTCCTTGTCTCATCATCCCTCATATAAATTATTATCAAGCACACAAACAACATAACACTAAAATCTGCCAGGTCACCCTGACACCAACACAAAATAGATCTTTTTTATCGTGAAGACAACACTCAAAAACAAAGAATGATTTCAGCAAACTCTACTGGTCTAAATGACCACCCCAAGACACTCGTGTAAAGGAAAATAAAGTTACAAAAAGCTGTATCATCTCACGGGGTCAGATAAAGCAAGGAGAGCGCCCAACAGATTAAGTGAACGCCACGTGGGCTGGATGTCAATAGGATTAGAGTGGACTTTGGTTGCCGCGAGCAAAGACGTCCACATGCCTCGCAGGGGTCGCTGCGAAAGCACATGGCTCGTCCTGTGGGGCAACTCCAGACCTCAGTGGGAGAAGATGAAAGCCAAACCAGAGGAGTGCAACAGGGGAAAGGTTCAAATACATTCCTCAGCCAGAGACTAAATATAAGGAAGTGTCAGACAAGCTAGGGGAGTTTCAGAAAAAAAATAAAAAAGCTTTTTGTCAACTCACAGAAAGCCTACTGTGTTATTCTTAAATGCACGCCCCCATCCAGGCAACAGCACAAAATGGACAGCTGGCTAAACCCATCCAGAAAAAAAATAAGCTTCTGGTGTATTTAACAGATGGTGACACAGGTTACGAAATTGGTCTTTGCTTCAGTCTCCAAATATTATTTTTAACATAACTGAGATACCATATTTAAACACCCTTAGAATAATTCTCAGATGAAATAAAACTAAGCACTTATGGGAGTGCATGTATGTATATAGATTATATCCTATTCCACATTTCTATTATCTGAGAAAAAAAATCTGTGCTTACAAAAGTGAGGCGTTTCAGTGTCACTTTCTTGTACCTAAATACCATATTGCTTAAGAAAAAAAATTACAAACAATTAAAAATTTCCCCTCATTCATATAGCTACCAAGTTGTCTTCTACACAGATGTTCTGGAATGTAATGCCATGCAACTACATGCAATTTTCACTGAGAAAACAGTTATGCTGTTATCTTTGTTTTATATCACAGGATTTTGCGGGGGAAAGAGATTTGCTTTTATAAATAAGATCATTCCCTTCTATTCCTTCATAAATCAGTCTTAACCTTTTCACATGGTACAGGAAAAAATGAAGGTGCACTCTCAAAAAAAAACCCCATTGGTTTAAATTAGGGAATTTTCTTAAGCTTGCAAATAGACATCTGTCAATCCTGTAAACTCTTAACCAGCGAATTTAAAGCCACAAAAAACAAGCTCAGTTTGGGCTCAAGCTGAAGTAGCACAGCCCCATATTTCATCAGTTTAAAAGGAAAGCAAAACACAGAACGTAACTACTTAACTGCAATTCTTTATTCTAATGTTTAAAAACTCTGCTTGAACATGTTTCAGTAATAAATTTGCTCATTTACAGTGACTTGAGCTGAAAAAGAAAGGTTAATACACACTAGGGGAGGTTTAGATTGGATTTCAGGAAAAAATTCTTCACTGAAAGGGTTGTCAAGCACTGGAACAGGTTGCCCAGAGAAGTGTTGGAGTCAGCATCCCTGGAGATGTGTAGATGTGGTGCTCTAGGACATGGTTTAGTGGATGACTTGGCAGTGCTGGGTTAACAGCTGGACGTGATCTTACAGGTTTTTCTCAACTTAATGTATTCCATGTTTCTATAATTATTAGACTTCCAACATTCAAATATCTATCACTACAGGTTGGGCAGTCAATTCTCCCTAAATATGTAGCATGCTAACGCTACAAATGTGCAAGCTATGTACTCCAGAGCCTGCATTAATTACCTAGGCTGACCTCTTCAATACGTTACACTAGCTGAAACATTCTCTTCACATTAAAATTAAATCCTATAATTTAACATTTAATCAAACACTGTGCACATTCTATTAACAGACATGTAACTCTTAAATATAAAATAGTTTATTCATCATCAATCTTCAAAGAGAACGAAATAAAATTAAATGAAGACATACAACGCACCGATTTAGCAATATAATGCTTTCCAAAACATGGAAACCCAGAACTATGTCACAGCTTTATCTTACTGGTAATTTTCAGCTTAATTTGAAAAATAAAAAAGTCATTTAAACAAATCTGCCTGCATTCAACAATTATGATCCACTCATCCTCAAATAGAGGCTGTATTATAAAGCAAAACAACCCATGTATCCACAGTAGAAAAGGCATGAAGTTGAACAAATATATTTGTGGGCTGACCATTTTTTGTTCCTTTATAATTCAAAATGATTTTAAAAAATCTGATTCTTCAGGTCAAGTGTTATTTCCAGGGTTCCCAATCTATCAAATTCTTTGTCAATTTTTCATTGACCCCTTAGTAATAGAATCTGGCCATACAAAAGAAATCTGCTAGAAACAAAACTGGGAAGTTTAGTTTTGTCAAAGGAATGAAGACTATATTTGGATATATATCTGTTTATACAGTTACCATGTGAAGATTCCTCTACATTAAGTTCCACAAAACATGAAGAAGTGCATAAGCAAAGTAACTTTCTCGACAATTAATGCGGGAAAGGTTTCATTTATGACCATTAGATTTCTACTCCAACTTAAAAAAACCAAACCATAACCAGCAACAACAAAAACACAACAAAAAACCACCACACACACAAAGCTAGTGTTTCAAAACCTAAATTCAGACAGAAGTGCTAATATGAAACACAGCATAAAGGCGTCACTCAACCTGTAACTCAACCTTTAGCAGTATGTAAGTATCAAAAGCTGCCCTCCAAAATATAAATGGAAAATGTGTTTATCAAAATATAAGTATGAAATTTACTCCAGTATCCAACTGGAGAAATTGTATTGAATTGCTAGGGCAATGATAACCAGCTTCCCTGCATTTATATCTTATATAATGCCAAAGAATCCTCATTATTTAATTATGTAAGCATAATTTTTCAACCCACTCACATTCATTTCTGCTCGGAGAATATGAAATATCTTGCAAACATTTCAGGCCAAATGTCAAAAGAGACCTTTCAAGCTTCAAGCAGTAAGCCTCTTTATTTTAATCTAATATGAAAAACCCCAAACCAATCCATATCCGACTTTCTTTGCAAGATTCCATTACAAAAAATTAAGTTATTAAAACAATGTAGCATTGGTATAGGCAGTGCTCCTTCTCTCCTGGCTCCACAGGTGTGATTACACAGCTATGCAAAAACACATCACATTTCCACTGTGATTTTTAGAACAGTCCATTCAAGTCCAATTTTATACAACAGATCCTGATGAGAATGGATAATGCACTTTAAAATTTTTCAGCATTACCCCAAATTAAATTGCCCAATTTTCATTTGTTTGATAACTTTAATTACTTTTAAATTTACTGTGATAATGTGTAAAAATTTCCATTTTCTTCTCTTTAACAGGCTATGTGCAACAGCTTAGATGGGATCACACTTAGCAAAGACCTGCAACCACACTGTACCTACTTCACCACCACGAGCAGCTGTACACCATTTCCATGTAGTTGTAGTCAGGAGCAGATCTGCTACATTCAAACGGCAGCAAGGTATTTTGAATCCTAGAAAATTTTCTTTCTTTTGCAGTGTTCACATCTGTAGACGTGAGAGTTTTCTATACGACACAACAAAGCTGGCAGAACTGTGATTACCTGTAAATTGAACCATTTAATGATCTTGAAACACTACTTAATGAATTTAAGCTAGGAAAAGACAACCTACCAAAAAGCAGTATGAAAGGATTGGAAATGAGGTTCTACAAAGCACCAACAGCTCAAAAGAATTACCTAAATATACACATTTTGTGCTATTTTCAGGTGTTGTGAACACAAGCCCTATGAGGAACGGCTGAGGGAGCTGGGGTTGTTCAGCCTGGAAAAAAGGAGACTCAGACATGACCTTATCACTCTCTTCAACTTCTTGAAAGGTGGTTGTAGTGAGGTGGGGGTTGGTCTCTTTTTCCGGGCAACAACTGACAGAACAAGAGGACACAGTCTTAAGCTGCGCCAAGGGAAATATAGGTTGGATATTAGGAGAAAGTTTTTTACAGAGTGACAAAATATTGGAATGGTCTACCTGGGGAGGTGGTGGAATCACCATCCCTGGACGTGTTTAAAAGAGATTGGATGTGGCACTCAGTGCCATGGTTTAGTTTAGTTGAGGTGTTGGGACAGAGGTTGAACTCCGTGATCTTGAAGGTCTCTTCCAACCTGGTGATTCTGTGATTCCCTTCATACAGAGCAGCTGCATCTCAGGCAGGGCATGGGTTTCCTGCAGCTCACGTGTCATTGCTGCCTGCCCTTCCTGGCCATCCTGAGAACGCTGGCACGTGCACACTGGCACTGGATGCCATGTTTAGGCAACTGAATCATGTGCTTGAAGCGTTATTGCTTTAAAGCCTGTATTTGGTAAGGTAAGATTTACTTTTGCCAAAAGGTGAGATAATGTTTACATGGACACTTCTCAATAGTTTTTCCACCCAGCAAAGTAACGCACACTGCTTTTCTATCTCCACCATGCAGCAGTACTGAAAATACAAATAATTAAGTAATGGATTTTGATATGTTTGTGTCTGGAAGGCGGAGGAAGAGCAAGCGTGTCCTTCATCAGAAACCTGTTATCATTTGACACACTAAAAGTTTAATTAAATAGAATTTAATCACTCCAAGTACAACTTATGCATGATAAGAGAAATTTGTTATGATTCTTTGACTGTTTCTTGCAGCCCATTGTGCTTGTACAGAAAATTACTGTCCATAATAAGCCTGATGGCTTTGACACTGATATGTTCAGTGTCTGTACCTTTATCACCACATGACTGTATAATCATGATTTGTCTTTCCCTTTTACTCCTTTCAGCTGCTAACACCACCCATCCTACAAACTGCTACAGTACTCCAAAATGCCTACATTGACAAGTGAATGCCATCTTATCCAGTAACCCAGCAAGAACTACTTTGAAACAATTCAAAAGACTTCTCTTCCCTATCCCAATGGCTGCACAGACACTCTGGGGTTAGCCAATACAGCTTCAAACAGAGCATCAAAAAACAACTGCTGGCTTTACCCAAAAGTTAAGACAGGACAAAAATACAAGACTACTGTATTTTTGGATTTTGAATAACTGATTTTTGCATGGAAAATTTTGAATTGCTGCGACAAAGAGCTATGTGTCTTCCTAAAAACTGCATCCCATTTTTTGGAACATGTTACAAACCTGTTGCACAAGAAAAACTATGATGTGATACAAAAGACAGCAGAAAATGCTGTGTTCATTCAAGTATAATTCTTTATCTTCCATCTCCTGCAAAATAACTTCTAGTCAAAGAAAAGAAAAAACAACTTCAAAACTGTACTGCACCAACTACAGCAATTTTCTTTCCCTGTGGTCTTCATTTCTATATGCTAAGAATTACAAGATAAAACAAAAAGTTTCTTTTTTTTTTCTTTCCTGAAAAGAACAATAAAGAGGAACAAAATCACCTCCAAACCACAAGTTCATTATAAATAAAATTCATAACCTAGGACACTTATTTAAGCATCAAAGTTGGGACTGACATGCAGGAGCAGAATCAAGTACGAAAGGCAGCAAACTATTTACCTACATTCTGCCTTATCTGGCACTACTCAGAACACTGAATTATTCACTTTGGTGTTTGTCTGTTGGTTGTGGGCTTTTTAAAGATGACTTTGAAATTTACCAAGCAGCATATTTGCAGATAAAGGCACTGACTTATAATCATTCTGCGCTCTATGCTTAGGGCAAGCTGTCTTTCCTACATTTCATTTCCTGACAAAAAAATGAATACAGAATTTAAAGGAGATAATTCAGGAATAAAACTAAATCCCCAATTCCTTGAACACTGAAAACTAGTCTGGATTTGTTTTCTTCTCCTGAGATTGTTTCAGATTTAAACTGAGGGAATGCTATTTAAAAAGTAGGAACATGAAAATTGACAGATAACATGAAAACTGACAGATATATTAAGTCAATATTTGACAATAAAGTGCTCAGAATTACTGCTTTATTGAAAGATCAACAAAAACACATAAGAAAGCCACGTGATTCTCAACTGATAGGAGTGGAAAGAAATACTAACATAACCCTAAAAACCAGCTTCCCCATTCACATTAGCCTCAAAACTTGCTTTCTACAACTTGTTAACAAATACAGTTACAACCCTTCTCCAAATGTTCTTAGGAGCATCTCTCAATGTATAAATATTTTATTGTCTTTTGCTTGATTTTAATTAATTCGCTGTCCACAACAAGTCTTTTGAAATAAACCCTTCACATCAGCAAAGAGCACACTGGCTTAACTGAAATGCTGGTACAGTCATGCTCTGAACAACCAAGACTGACAGGCACAGAAGATGCACCAGAACAGAGTTGGCTTGAGAAATTTCAACAGAATTTGACTAAAATAAGAAATATCATTTAAAACAACAAACCACAAAAAACCACAAGAAAATCTCGGCCTTGGTTGAATTATGACTCGCTGAAATTCAAACTGTAAGATTTTATTCCCTGTAGCTCTGATGCAGAGTTATCTAGCGTAAGAGTATATTTGAGTGAAACTATATTTCCACAACATTGACCATTTTTGATAAATAATAACCTTCTTTCCAAAAATAAATGGACTTTTATTAAGTACTTGTTAAGAAGGCTAGTATCACAGGAAGGTTGAAGATTAAGATTTATCTTCCAAAAAAGTTTGACCAGTACAGGAAGATAAGACACCGATCCAGTCTCTGAACAATGAGGAGGTGCTAAATAAGGGGAGGGGCAAAAGCACATTGTTCTGGAAGAAGAGACAATAATGCATTTACACCACAGAATGGATAAATATTGTTGAACAATCAGGTATTTAGGACCGGTTGTACTGCATTTAACAAGTCAAGGGAGTTCCCTCTGTGATAATGTGTAAAAATGTAAAACATACGGGTTTTCCATGTATGCCACAGAGTGCGCTATGGTACATACACCACACTCACAGCAGCAAAACATACAAGATAAAACTGGAAGCCACAAAATCTGTACTGAAAGACAATCTCGCCTTAAAAATGCTGGGCTCTTTGTAGAGAGGTATTTCAGTCTTCATAGTTAACCCAGGGAAAGCTACAGCTGCGTTTCTGGAGTCCACCCGCACCAAAACTTTGCCCTTAAAAACTTTTCGCTCCTTACTCCCACAGTTAAGCGCAAGGAGCACATATGCTGGGATCATCAAGTGCCTGCATGAGAATGCTGGAACAAGGGTTATTGTGCAACCGCACTGCAGCCCTCCCTTGGGATTTCCCTGGCTATCCCTTGAACCACCTTCTCCCTTTCTAGTGAGAAGAAACAATTCAAAGGTGACCCTCTCCAAATTAAAACAATTTTGCAAATACTTCCTGCCACTTTCATCACAACCTTGCTCACAGTCTACCAAGCATTCCACCCACTATGAGGGCTATTTTGAACCTCCAAATAATTTCCAACATATGTAATTTGAAAAAAAATTTATCCATTTGCAGATTTACATGAAATCCTGATTTGTATAGAAATATACTGGCTAGATGCAGTAAGCAGATAGGAATCAAACCCAGTTGCAGTTTCTCTTTATTAAGAGCTCCTAGCTATCTTGCCATTAGTTAAGAAAATTAGATCCTCAAAACAAAGTCAAGTATCTCAGTAACAAGCTGTTCTCTTGGTGCCAGACCTAGCATACTGCACCCAAAAACCCCAGTCTTATGTCTAGACAACTAGAAATACCCACTAGCATAATTATTTTTTTGACATAAAAGGTTCCCTTCCTACTTTCTTGAGATTGAAATGAAGTAGCACAGAGCTGAGCTTACATAAAATACTTAATGTATCTTTAAATTATACAGGGGGTCTTTAAAACACCTTTTCTTGGAAATCCAGAGCATGAAGAATGCACATTATGGCACATATTGGTACAAAATCTTTGAATATTCATGTCAAACATTACTCCACTTAAGTGCTATAATATGGGTAGTGGAAGTTATTAATTTTGTGTTGGACTTCATGTTAACTTCATTACCACTGAATCATATGGACACAGCAAATGTGGATTTATTCCCCACATCTAAAATACTTCAATAAAGCTTTTCGCAAGTTTGGGGTTTATTGCTAAAAAAATACCTGTACAAGTATGCAAAGTATAAATCACTAAAACTTGCAAGTCCAATAAAGTTTGTTTGCATCACAGATCAATAACCCAGATTCAGAAGTGAGAGCTAAGCTTTCGCTGTCACACCACGCAACTGTTGCAATGCACAGATTAAAAGCATATAAATTCACAGGCAAAATGATGTAAATATTCAATTTGATATGCCCTAAGTAACGTGTTGCGCATCAAATACAACCACTGAGCACTATTCCAAGAACTAACTTCATTGACGTTACTGACCATACAAATATGAATTCTATAAATAAAAGAAAATACTGCAACTAGGTATTTCAGAGTTTAAAAGCACACAAAGGCTTCTAGTTACTCTTTTATAGTATATAAAAGGTAAGCATGCCTAAAAAATCTTGGGCAACATTTAATCTTCGAAGAAATACTGTAAAGAAATGCTATTCTAGAAGAACTATTTTATAGTAATGTAATTTATAGTAAGTTTCCTGAGACTTACTAGTATATGCCACATATAGTCACATGTAGATTGGCACTGATCTACTTTTAAGAAGAGAATCCTGAATTTACAACCTCAGCTATGAAAGATTTTTGACTAGCACTCCACTTCTCTATTTTATCACTATTCCATTATTTCTCTATATTAAAAACATATGTCAGATTCTGGGGACAGATTAGGTAGTACCATCTAGAGTATATATTAAGTATCAGAAACAGATTATGGTGATGCAGATCTCTGCCAGACCACAAAGCATTACAACATCACGACTCTGCTGAGGAGATACCAACCAATGCTACAGTACATGGCTTTGAAGCACTGTTCTTTTTGAGATGAAATACACTGTTCTTCTCAGTCTTAAAGAAGAACACATACAGCTTCCTGCTGTTTATTTTGAAATTGGTACCCCACTTTTATCAAGTGCTTGAGATAATTTCTGATGCAACCTGACACAGTTAATATTGCATAATGAAGACCACAGAAGAGCTTACAGAAGAGCTCAGGACTACTTAAAAAAAAAAAAAAAAAGAGCTTAGCTTTCATGTCCATCCAAATTGTCAATAGATTCACAGACTAAAATCCAGATCCTCAGCTGCAGATAAAAAGCACCTCAGGATAAGCCCACCTTTGTTCCTCAGCAGTGGTCCAAGCCCTTGACATAAATTAGACCAACCCTCAGAGAGACCAAAACCCTCACAGCAGGTAGACACCAACACAAACACTTCCAGTTTGCATCCCTTGTGTGAATGTTGAGTATCATTTTGGTACCTCCATCCCAAGAAGGCACAGATTCCTTGTTAGGTAGCAGTGAAACAAACCTACCAGACTCCTAGACAGAATCTCTGGTTTTACTTGGTTATTTTCTATGGGATACATAAAACTCAAGGAGTTTCTTGCTTGCTTCTGTCTCCATAAAGTCTCAGCTGAACTCTGCCACAAGCCTTCCATTTAACTCTAGACTGAATCTCCCAAATAATTTTAAGTAAGCAGCCAAACCAAAACAAACCCACAAATGTAATCCTGTCACTGGCAAGCTATTTTCAAATTTCTTTACAGAAAGTAAGAAAAAAACCTCCAAGACGCTGACGGCAGTGTCAGAGTTGTGCAATCTGCCAAATCCTCATTTTACAGAAAGTTTCTATCTGAGGAAAACGTACACTATTTTTTAAATCACATTTTACCATACATGCAGAGTCTTACTACAAATTGAGAGCAGGTCTTCGCTGTGGATGGTTTACAAGCAGCAATAAATTCATCCTCTGTCAAGGAGCTAAACACAATCCCAGTTAGTGACCATAAAATACACCCAATTTCCACAAATACATAAGAGTTGCCAGCTGCAACATTTAAGTAATTCTGCAGAACTATACTCTTCAGGTTCAGCAGACCTACAAACAAGGTCTTAACTTTTTCTCTAAGCATTGCTCTCAAAACCAAACAGACCTCCTAAATAATTTATCTTCATTGTTAGAAAGCTTTTATAGCAACTTTTCCCCTACTTCAAATTTCTTTTCAGATATTGAAGTGTACAGTGCTATTTGCAGAACCTCAACTGATGTCTCAGCAACCTTTTTTTTACCAATTCTTGCAAATTCTTGATTATTCATGCATTTTTTCCTCAGTCCTTCCTTACAATCAGTGCTTTCAACACTTAGTGGTACATCTGTGACTTTATGTTTGTCTGGAGGTATACCAAATGAAAAATGCTTCAGCCATTGCTTGAAGATGTTCTGCAACATATGTATAACTGAAGCTGTCAAAAATTAAAGACTGTCCTTCCAGAAGAATTTACAGAACAATTTCTAACAATAACTAAATTCCAAAAGACAGATCTCTAAATTATGTGAAAACTGGTGAAGAGCTGGGGTCTCGAAGTTTAGATTTGATATTACCATCATGACATTAAAATTTCTCATTGACATGCTGCTCATTTTCCAATGCTTCTAAAATGAAAACAGCACAGTCAGTCATATCCCTTTAATAATTATGATGAGCTGAAGTTTACCCATGCAAAATTGTGGCAGAAAAGGCTTGCTACTTTAGTAGGCTCAATTAATTGCTGTAAAAACAGGCTTAATGTGAAAAAGAATACTGATCAGCAGCAATGTCTTTCACCATACTCAGAATAAGAAATAACCAACCTAGTACATTCAATGCTATACTCAGAAGAGACTGAAAATAAGCTGAATTATCTCTTTTACATAAAACCACAAGAATCATTAGTCACATTCCAGATATTTCTGGATTCCTGCAAGCTAGTGTAGCACTCACAGGCTGAGTCAGAACTGAGGTCTCCATTCTGCTCACTATTGCATAAGCAGATACAGAGACATCTCCAAAAGTTTACATTCTGAGTTTTACTGAGTAACAAAGCTGACTGACCAGAAGTATAAAACAAGTAAACCCCACTGACTACAAATATCGTGACCACGGCTTTCAACATTCACAGAAGTTATACCTAGGAGGAACTCTCAACTAAAAATAAGTAGTAAAGCATGCCTTTAGTAATTTTTTTCATAGTATCATGAAAGTATTGCTTACCAAGTCCACTGAAAGGACCACATTCAGACAGGCTAAGTTCCTACTGCAGCCTTAAGCCAAACCAAGGAAGTGAGATACAGGCTTCGAATGATCGAAAATCTCGTTTAGATATGCACAAACGAGTCACAAGCTCCACAGAGAAACACAGACTACAGATACCTGACATTGTCCCTAATTCCACGTCTGAGAGGTACAACTTGTCCCCATTCAGGCCCTGATTGACCTCCCTAGTTACCAGATGATGTCTGCCAATTTTTTAACATGCAGAATTGAGCATTCCTGACGTAGATATGATTTTTTTCCAACACTCGCATATACTCAGCATTTGTTTTTTGCCTCTCAGTCCTGCTGGAAGCTGCCAGCGGCTACTTCCCAGCATTCATAGGAGGAGTTAAATCTCCTTCAGTATACATCCCCTCCAGTATTTAATGAAGTTAAGACAACAAAAGCAGAAAGAAACCAGTTCAGGTAGCAACAACAACAAGGGTGGGTGGCAGGAAGGAAGAAATAGTTTATACCATCAGCCTACACTTCCATCTGAAGTATAGAGGTGCACCACCGCCCAGAGTCAGGATCAATCCATCCACAGGCTGCAGCTGCACATCCCCAAAGAAAATGAGACTACGGTCACACAAACATTGTTTCAGAATATGTCAGCTATATTAGTATGTTACAAAGTTTCTGCTACAGTGCTGTACCTAAAAATGTCAGTTGTTGCTAAGATGTTTCTTTTTGGTTGCTCGATAAATAAGTAAACCCTTTTTTTTAACTG